>JAOQMS010000003.1:572014-582218 GCA_027563885.1 Erythroxylum longipes | reverse complement strand
AAAAAACACAGTTGGAATCATCAGGTTCGAGGTGATAGAATTGGATTATAGATTGTTGCTTTCAATTAATTGTAGATCGGATAAATATGGCAATAGGTCAGGCCCAAAAAAAGAACACATTCACCGAAAAAAAAAAGAATACAGTGAGAATCATCAAGTTCAAGGTGATGGAATTAGATTCTGGATTGTTGGTTTCAATTAATTCTAGATTGGATTTAAGAATGATAATAGGTCAGCTCGACTTGCCAATCACAGTGAGCTAGCTATTAAATCTTTTTTTTAATTTTTTGTTCAATTGCTCTTGGTTGGGTCTTAGGATTGTCCTGTTCAGCTCGTGGCCCAATTAGGTCAAGAAATTCAGCTTATGGTTAGTTCTGTTGGTGGGTGAACTCGGGCTACCATGTTGACTTTTTGCTTGAATTTTAAGGAACTTCAATTTAATTTCGTTGACTTTGGATTACATTATAATACATTAAATGAATGCATTACAAATTTTGCTTACTAAATTTGAGAAGGTTTGATAGTATGCAACTTTACCCCTATATAATATAGAGGTTGTTTCAGATAAATCTATAGTACAGATGTGACAATAAAAAAGTAATGCAGGTTAAAGAGTAAATAAGTAAAACGTGCACGCTAAAAGATTATGTAAATAACATTACAATAAATACATAAATAAATAAAAATAAAATAACCAAATGATATTGATATGATGTCCAGATCTGTTAGTAACTGAAAACTAAAAAATAAACAAAAGATATATCTGATATGGTGTCTGTTAGTAACTGAAAACTAAAAAATAAACAAAAGATATACCTGATATGGTATCCAGATCTACTAGTATCTGATAAGCTGTCAAGTCCCGCTCTTCTTGTCTCTAGTCAAGCTAGGAGTCCTTGCTCAGAAACCTTGAGGGTATGACAATCCTATGATTTCAGACGACCTCGCAAGATCTTTTCCCATACACCTGTCCTGAAAAGTCAAGTTGTAGGCTCGAAAGCCTTGTCCAAGCCTTACCACTAAAAAAGACATAAAGGACATAGGATTGTTGGATTTCCTACACGGTACCTACATAACGCGAGCATTAAAGTAGACCTCTCTTAATAACTTACTCAATTGTTTTGGTGAACGTCAAAGGTTATCCTTTACCCTTATCTGATCACGCCAGGCTTTTTTATTTCTAGTCACTACCTCAGTAAGGACCAGGTATCACATATCTTTCTTGATCACTTCCTTCTAGTTCTTATATGGCCTTCCTTTTCATCTCCTGTAGTCACTAAGAATTATTTTCTCACTGCGTCGTGCCGGAGCATCAGAGGGTCTCTTGTACACATGCTCAAACCACCTACGCCTGGTCTCTCTCAAATACAAATTACATGTTGATGAATAATGAAGTTTATATGTCAATTAATTTTAAAAAAAACTTTATATGTAAATTATTGAGAATTTTTTTACAACGTTGGAATTCATAATTATTATTACTTAGGTGCACATTGGTATTTGATTATAATTGTTTATAATTTTAATTAAAACTTGCTTTTGATTTTAATTAAATTATTACTCATTTGATTTTAATTAAATTATTACAATGTTCAAAACTTATTATCAACAGGCTTAAGCTCCAAAGATGTTATTACTCCTTATTTAACTTTTTTATAATAGTAGTTATAGAGTTTTCTCAACTCCTTTTACAGATATCGTTAGAGGTCGAAAAATTGTGCCCTTACAGTAATTAGGATTGACTGATTTTAGAAACGATTCAAAGGATACGATAATAATATGATCAAGCTTCGAAATAAAGTTCTATGATTTAATTGTTAATTATTCTATAAAATTTAAGTGGTATTGACTTTTAGAAAATTAAATATATAAACAAGTTTAGTAATTATTCTACTGCCCTCGTGATCGGATGTTGGCTCGATTTTTAACCAACATTTTATATAAGTTATTTGATAAATAACTTATTTAAAACTAAATAATATAATTAATTTTTATATATTTAATATGTCTCTAAAACATATATTGAACCTCAGTAACTCAAAAACAAACTCTAGTAATGAACCGATCTTAAAAAGTAATAAAAGATGATCATACATTATGATCTTATTGGTAATTATTACACCAATTTCATTGGTCCACATTTTGTTATTGCATACATCTATTTTTCTACGTGACAAGGACATGGTACATACATGTCATTTTCATTTCAATTTCACTCCTTTTCTTGACAGCATCACACTTTTTTAATCTACTAAATAAAACACATTCATATACTCTTTTCCTCCAAGAAAATTTGAGTTCTTATGTGATAGAAGTTTCAAATCATTTTTCCTTTAAACCAATCATGCCCATAATCAAATTCTCCGAGCCAATGTTATGATTATCTTTTCCTATTTAAACGCCTACATAAAAAAAAACATTTAGTTTCAATTAATATATTCAAATAACTAATAAAAATTTAAATAAGTGAACTAAAATATGCACAAAAATTAAAAGGACTAACCAAACCCATGACAACACAATATTGCCCATTCATTTTTAAATTAAAGTTTCGATCTTTGAAACCCCCTTATCAAGAAAAGAAAGATGAAAGTAGGGATGACATCAAGTAAAGTTAGCTTATAAAAGCTTGATGAGCTCAAATTTTTTTAATTTAAATATATCAATATCGTTTTATTATTGATACAAGTTGAGATTTGGGCTTAAGATTAAGTAAATTTGAACCTTACTTGTTAACTTTGACTTGCCAAATGTGGGGGACCGATATGAGTAGAGATGTTAATGAATTGGGTTAGGTTGTTCTTGTCCTGTTTGGCCCGACTCCTAGTCATGGTGGCTTATGATTCGGTAGATTGGAATGGGTCGGTCTGATCTTATCATTAGTTGACTAGCCCGTTATTTTTATTTAAAAAAAATTTTCAAAATGACGTCGTTTTGAAAGTAACGGTTAAGTTATAGGCCGGATTAGCCCTCCCGATATCAATCTCACAGGGCCTGTGATTCGGTCAACTAAGGCTAAAGTCAGGCTGGACCGGACAAGCTGGATCATTTTTGAAATGTGATGGCGTGGGCCGATGGCCTATTCTACATAAAAGAAATAAAAAGAAGAATAAAAGAAACGGAAGAGAGAGAAGTTCTTGGTACGGTGGGTCGCGTTGGAGAACCTAAGGCATGGGCCTATGGCCTATTCTACGTAAAAGAAATAAAAAGAATAATAAAAAGAATGGAAAAGAGAGAAGCTCTTGGTATGGTGGGTCGCGTTGGAGAACCTAAACTGTCCATTCAGTGAACGCCACGTCAGAAACTCTTTGGTTGTCCTACAACGATTGGTGGGTCCACAGGGGAATTTATGGACAGAACATTGAAACCGACAATTATCTCTCAAGTCTCATCCGACGTTAATTATTGTGAAATGTCAAAAATGTCCTTAACAGTATCGTCCAATACCAGTCCGCCCACATTTTGATGCGTTGGAGCTGGCAGACTTGGTAATTTGACATTGTTATCCTTTGATTTTCTGGTGATGGCCGACAGATGGAACGAATGTTGAGGGTAAAATAGTCTTATCATTAGTTTGGAAAACGGCTACCTTTCGACGCGATTTTCTAGCTTTATATCGATCAAGAATCTCCCTTTTTTTGAATTTTGAACCTCTTTCCCGAAATGCCCTCTTCTGTTCTATCTTTCTTCACAACTGCCACTACCCACGCTTTGCTAACCGCTAGTAGTACGTGGGTTTGTAACTTTGTTTGACGAAACTGTCCTCCTTTAGGATATTATTCCCTAGTTTCTTAAAAACAAAAATATTAAATTCAAAACGTTGTCAAAATAGGAGTACAAATTTGAAGTGAGATACAAAATTTAATATTATAATTATACAAAATTAGTGTGTAAATAATAATTCAAATATATAAAATAAATTATTTTATATTAAATATTGATATGCTTACAAAATTTAGTCATTTAGAAGCAACATCTTTACTAATTAAAGATAAGACTGCGTATTATAAAACTTTCTCAAATCTCGCGTCCCAATGAGATTTATACTAGGTGTTATTGTTGTTTTTTTAACATGCTACATAAATTTAATGAAAATAATTATATTTTAAATTTATTTGCTATTCTTAAATTTATTTTTCTACTAAATATTAATATAAATATAAAGTAAATCTATTTGCAACAAACTAATAAAATATATTATTTTTAATTTTATTTTAAATATTATTTCTATCTTTAATTATAATTAAAATTAGATAAAAATTAAACTTGTGTTATTTAAAAGAACAGTTTAAATTTAACAAGTTTTATTCACTAATCAACACATGAAAATATAAATATGCATAGCAAATGATCACAATAAATTTTTTAGCCCCTTATGGGTTGTCGAGTTAGTGGAGCAGGGAAGCATGAGATCAAAAAGTCATGTGTTCGAATCTCCTGCTTATACTTTCTTGATCAAGCCTGTTGTATAGGGCTTGCTTAGTGTGAAATACGGACGTGATTTTTAGATTATTGCGTCAATCTAGAGATTTATCTGGTACATATTTAAAGGATAGAAGCTACTATCATGGATTTACTAAAGTTCATCCAAGTTTGTTTAAACATCACAAAACAACGATCTCAAATTCACATGGTTTCCTGTCATTTTCCTTCCATGGCTGACGACTTCAAAGTTTTGAGCAACGACCCATTTTAGGGTTCATCCTTAAAAATGACTCCATGAACATCATTTTACTTAAGGGTTTGAGTGGCTAGAAGTTAGAACCATAGATTTGGAGATCATAATTCTCAACAGTTTGGAACAATCCATATCATCTTCTGAGTTAGAGGGAGTGAATGAAGTGAGAACAACCATAGTTGGTGGTTTAAGCCAATAGGTTTGTTGAGTTCAACCCTATATCTATTACCTGAAACCATCCATTTTTCATTACAGGAAAGGTTACTATTGTTAGTGAATATATAAAATCAATTAAGTTGGCCTCACATAATAGCTTAAGTTTTTGTGATGAAACGGTCACTTAACATGGTATCAGAACCTCTGTGACCAAGTAGTTACGAATTCAAATCCTACCACTCACCTATTATTCAGTACAAGGTAGAGTGAGCCTGTGCAAGTTTTAAGCCCAAAGAGCTTTCACTTGAAGGGGTATGTTATTAAATATATAAAATCAATTAAGTTGGCCTCACACAATAGCTAGCTTTTGTGTGAGGCGGTCACTTAACATGATATCAATCAAAGCCTCTTTAATCAAGTAGTCATGAGTTCAAATTTTACCACTCACCCATTATTCAATACAAGGTAGAGTGAGCCTATGCAAGTTTCAAGCTCAAAGGGATTTCACTTGAGGAGTATGTTAGTGAATATATAAAACCAATTAAGTTGGCCTCACACAATAGCTTAAGCTTTTATGGTGAAACAGTCACTTAACATGGTATCATAGTAGGTTTGGTTCGGATTATTAATTTCCCAGTTATCTGTCTGGATGTCCAGTCCTAATGGCCCAGTCCGGTTACTACTGCGTTTATTTCAAGTGACAACTGGATGTCCAGTCTCAGTTGCACTTGAAGGAAAGTGTTAGAGTATCTCATATTGGCTAAATATAAAAATGTTAAAAAATTTATAAGTGAGAAGAGTCAACTATCCAAATGACTAGTTCTAGTCATTTTGGTAATGGTTGACGCAAGGTCAATACTTATTAATAAGCTCTACACTCTACGCATATTAAAAATTTTAATAACTGTCACCGAGATTGTGAGAATAATCACATTTCTAAGCGCAACCTCAACCTTGGACTGTCTTCTCTGGCCATCATAACAAGCATTTACATGTTTGGAATCCAAACATAACAAGCATTTACATGTTTGGAATCCAAACATCAGTGGTGGACACTGCTCATTGTTGGAATCAGTTTGTGATACCTTCTTTTGTGGCTCTTAAGAACCGTGATTATCTAGCTAGAAACAACGCAGTGGTTATTAAACCTGAACATGAACCTAATCTATAGGTTAATCCTAAACCTGAACGTGAACCAGTGGGAAGATATGGGAAATCATTACCTCCCTCACCAAAAACACGTTTCTTACAATTCCCTCGTTTTCCAACCTCTCAGATTTTTGCTCTAACTACAAGAACGAGACCATAGAAGAGACAAAGCAAAGAATCATGACCAAGCACTAGTGGAAGAAACCTTTTCTCATTGATTTGCCAAGAGGGTCGACGAACCTATGGTGCTTCAATTGATGTCTCTTAAGAAATTGGCAAGGAAAAGGAGTTTTCAGTTAAAATAGATTAAATGAAAGAAATGATAAAAAAACACAATTAGAATAATTAGGTTCAAGGTGATAGAATTGAATTATAGATTGTTGCTTTCAATTAATTCTAAATTGGATTTAAGTATAACAATAGAACAGACTCGATTCACCGAAAAAAGAACACGACTAGAATCATCAAGTTCAAGGTGATGGAATTGGATTTTAGATTGTTGCTTTCAATTAATTCTAGACTGGATTTAAGGATGCCAATGAGTCAGGCCCAACTTCCCTACAGCGATCTAGTTGTCAGATCAATTTTTTTATTTATTTTTGTTCAATTGCTCTTGGTTGGGTGGCCCAATTAGGTCAAGAAATTCAGCTTGTGGTAAGATCCGTTGGATGGTCAACTTGAGTTGCCTTGTTGACTTTTTGCTTCAATTCTAAGGAACTTCAACTTAAATTGGTTGACTTTGGATTACATTATTATACATTAAATGAATACATTACAAATTTTGCTTACTAAAAAATAATTCAAATACAAATTACATATTGATTAATAATGAAGTTTATATGTCAATTAATTTCAAAAAAAGTTTATACGTTAATTATAGAGAATTTTTTTACAACGTTGGAATTCATAATTATTATTATTTAGGTGCACATTGGTACTTGATTATAATTATTTGTAATTTTAATTAAAACTTGAATTTGATTTTAATTAAATTATTATAATGTGCAAAACTTATTATAAATAGGCTTAAGTTATAAAGAAATTATTACTCCTTGCTTAACCTTTTTTGTAATAGTTATAGAATTTTCTTAGCTCTTTTTATAAATAATGTCAGAGGTCGGAAATTTGTGCTCCTACGATGGCTAGGATTGACTGATTTTAGAAACAGTCTAAGGCAAGATTTTGAGTTTCTTATCATTTCGGCCAGTACTAGTTGGAAGGTACCGTACCAGCTAAAAAACGGTATGAAACCATGCCCATTGGTACTGGTTGTCGGTAACAGTCAGTCCCGACGATTTCATATGGTACCGGCCAGTATTTAAACTATTTGCTGGTACCGTGAATTTGGAAAAGATGAAGTATCATTTTGTAAAAAAAATAACCCCCCTCCGGCCCTCCCTCGCTGTCGCTGGCAACGTGCGTAGATGATGGGCTTAATCTCACACACCCATCATCTTCTCCACGATACTGAGCACAAACCCAGTTTTTGAGCTTCTCACTGTCGTCTTCACGCCTCAGAGCTTCTCACTGTCGCCGCCTATCTATGTCCCTATTTCTTCTCACCGTCAGCTACCTTGGATTGCCTAAGCGACGCAGTGGCGACAATCGCCTCAGCGATGCCCACTAATGGTGTCGCGATGGGTGTTGCACGATGCTAGCAAGTGGCATTGTCGCAAGTGACATGGGTTTCCACCCATCTGTATTCAGTAAACACAGAAAAACGCCAGAAAAATAAAAATTTCAGATCTAGGTAAACCAAGCAGAACCAGAGAATACGAATAGGCATGTTCGTGGATGTAAAACACGCAATATATGGATTTCAGAAACCCAACAGAAGCACAATATCACAGATGTAAAAAACATAAGCAAAAGCACAAAACGCAAGCAGTATATGGATTTTAGAAACCCATCAGATGCAATCTATGTATAAAACTTTTGATGGGATAAGCCTAAAATCCAAAGAGTTAATCGGATGTGCGTATACACATATATACACATTGTCGCCTGAATTGTTAAGTTAGGGGGCTTTTGAACTTTTGCTTGCTAAATACAGAAGCTTTTGGATCAACTAAACAAAGACATATATTTAGCTCCTGGGTTATTTTAGGTTGTTAAATAAATATTGGAAACTTTTAAAGGACAAACGAGTTTTTATTAATTAAAGAAAAATAATTATGATAAATAATAAATAGTAAAATAAATTAATTTTATACTGAAATTATACATAGTGATTATATATTAATCTATATTTTAAATGTAGTATCAATATTTGTTTTTATATATTGTTGATGTAACATTTTATTTTTTATTAACTCAAAATTCTTTTATAAACATTCTAAACTACATCCATGCACCAATTTTAATTATCATATAGCAATATCTGCTCATTTGAGTGTTATATATGTCATCAACTCATTCTAATTATTCATAATTTGTATATATCAAGCATGAAAACATTTTTGGACATGTATTATTAGTGATTTTGAAGCAAATCATTGATCTCTTGATTAATTTGAAGTCCTAGAGTCAAGTTTGTTAACCAAATTTTATTTTAAAATTTATTTGATTTAATTATTATTTGTTATATGACAAAATTGTAATATTTTATATTATTCTTAATTTTATATTAGTATGATGATTAAATGATATTTTTTATATTAAGTATGATTATTATTTATATATGAAATATGTGACAAGTAATGTTAACAAAAATAAATAAATGAGTGTTATTTTAAATTTATAATATTATGATTTTTAAGACATGTTGATGTAAAATTATAAACTATACAGTACAATATATTAAAGGACAATTTTGCAATTTTAAAAAATTTAAGAATTATTTTATAAATTTTAAAAATTATCTAAAACGGTATCCGGTATTGACCGGTATCAATATAATACCGTACTAGAACCCAATCTGGTACCAAATTCGGTATGGTATTCGCAACATTGGTTCGAGGGATACGATAACAAGATGATCAAGCTTCGAAATAAAGTACGACTTAAGATTTATTCTTTATTATAATTTAATTGTTAATTGTTTTATAAAATTTAAGTGATATTGACTTTTAGAAAATTAAATATATAAACAAATTTAGTAATTATTCTATTGCACTTGTGATTAAATGTTGGCTCGATTTTTAAACAATATTTTATATAAGTTATTTGATAAATTAATTATTTAAAACTAAATAATATATATAATATAATTAATATTTATATATTTAATTATCAGGAAACAGTCTCTGTATCTCCATCGGAGATGTGGGCATGACTGCGTACATCTTACCTTCCCTATATCCTGCTTCTATACCCTACTTAGACGGAAATTTGGATATATTTGGTTTGGTTTGGTTTGGTAATATTTATATATTTAATATGTCTCTAAATCATATATTGAATCTCAATAACTTAAAAACAAACTCTAGTAATGAACCAATCTTGGAAAGTAATAAAAGATGATCATACATTATGATCTTATTGGTAATTATTACACCAATTTCATTGGTCCACATTTTGTTATTGCATACATCAATTTTTCTACGTGACAAGGACTTGGGTACATGCATGTCATTGTCATTTCAATTTCACTCATTTTCTTGACAACATCACACTTTTTTAATCTACTAAATAAAACACATTCATATATTCTTTTCCTCCAAGAAAATTGGAGTTCTTGTGTGATAGAAGTTTCAAATCACTTTTCCTTTAAACCAATCATACTCATAATCAAATTCTCCAAGCCAATATTATGATTATTTTTTCCTATTTAAACAGCTACATAAAAAAACATTTAATTTCAATTAATATATTCAAATAACTAATAAAAATTTAAACAACTGAACTAAAATATGCACAAAAATTAAAAGGACTAACCAAACACATGACAATACATTACTGCCCATTTATTTTTAAACTAACGGTCTGTTTTGTTGGAGAGTTAGTAATGGAAGGAATTAAACGTAACACACTTTAATCGTTTGTTTGAGAGTTTCATAATAGAATGGAACGAAATGAGATAGATACGGAGGGTTTCATGTTATGTTCTATTTCATTATAAACAGTGAAAATAAGAAACTTCCGATTTGGGGTTTAACTTTAGGATGGAACGTAAACTAATAAATACATACTACCTAATATACCTTCAATAATTTTTCTTAATACCAATTATTTCTTCTAACCCTAACCCTTTGTATATAATTAATAATATTTTTATATCAT
>JAOQMS010000003.1:539780-566064 GCA_027563885.1 Erythroxylum longipes | reverse complement strand
GGGCCGACCATGGTCGGCCCGTGGCCCGGCCCGGGCGGACCATGGTCGGCCCGTGGCCCGCCCATGGCCCGTCAAACCCGGGCCAAAATCGGGTCGGGCCGGGCCGGGATTGACATCCCTACTTCCAAGACATATAAGCCATCATGTAGTCTACCAGTTCTAATCCTCTGCCCTGTGTGAAGATCCTGAAGAACACAATAGTCAGAAAAAAAATCAACTTTGCAATTAAGGTTCTTAGTGATAGAACTGACCGAGAGAAAATTAATAGGAAAAAGGGTACGTGAAGTACTGAGGATAGGGTAATATTGGGAGTGCAGTTAACAGAACTTGTACCGAATATGGAAGTAAAAGACCCATCTGCTATTCTAACATTATCCCTGTTGTTTCCATGAGAGTATGTTAAAATTTCTTTTGAGAGTCTGTCATATGTCTGTTAGCTCCAGAGTCTATAATCCGAGGATTATCTTTAGAATTGTAGTACTCGATACCTGATTTGGCAAGGTTTGATTCACCAATTGTGGAAGCAGAGTGTTTTTGAGAGAAGCTGTCTTAATGCCAGAAGTTCCGCATTGGATAATCCCCCAGCTAATGATGTTTCAGACACTTCATTTCCATCAGCCAAGTGGGCCTGACCCCTTACCACTGGGCCGCCTCGTTTTCCACGACTCTAATTAGGCCTTCGATGCAATTTCCAGCAGGTTTCTCGGGTATGTCTTGATTTTTCATAGTAATCACAGTGTAAGTGATCTTTATTAGATGAGGTATTTGCAGATTTTGGGTTTTCAGTAGAACTTGCTACCAATCCTGCCTTTTCAATGATAGGTGTATGTAGCATAACATTTTGCCTACTTTCTTCTTGCTAAACTAAAGAATGTGCGAGCTGAACGAAAGGGAAAGGATCTTTTCCAAGTATTGAACCTTGTATATGATCATACTTTGGGTTAAGACCCCCTAAAAAATCAAATACCCGATCTTCTTCTATCATTTTCTGAAATCTAGCAGCATCTTTTGAGCATTTTGCTTGAAAGTCTTGATAATAGTCTAATTCCTGCTACAAGCCACGTAACTCTGCAAAATACTGTGATACAGTCATATCTCCTTGCTTCGTGTTGTGCAATTTATTACGAAGATAAAAAATTTGAGCTTTATTACCTATTTGAGAATAGGTCAGAGAAGCTGCTTTCCATATCTTTGTCGCTGTGTCAAGTAGCAAGTATGTCCGAGCAATCTCCGGCTTCATTGAATTGATGAGCGAAGACATGATGAGAGAATTCTCGGACTCCCACTGATTATAATCAGAATTATTGACGTCGAGTCTCTTACTGTCATCATTAATGTAACCCTGTAATCCTCTAGCTTTGATGAACAACAAACAGGATCTTGACCAAGCAATATAATTAGTTCCATCAAGTTTTACGGGACTTATTTGAAGTGAAGGATTATCGGAACTCGACAGAATTACCTTCTTTCCCTCCATCTTCTCTAGTATTACTTAGGACAACCAACAAAAAAATGCCAATAGAGTAAATAGTTGTTGTTCAAAAATGTGCTTTTGGCGTATGGGCAGAGAGGGGGAAAAAAAACCAGACGGACCCAGAAACAAAAACAGACCGAGGAGAGGCAAGGAAGCAAGGGCACTAGCAGAAGGTAAGAGGTACCTCTGACACCACTGGAGGAGAGGTAAGAGGTTGGAGACCGTGTTGGAGAAAGAACCAAGGTGAAACACTGGCTGGAGGGTGGCGCATGGTGCTCACACTCGGTGATGGCAGAGAGACTGTGGCGGCACGTGGCCGTGTTGATGTCGGGTCTTTCACATTGGAAGTTGCTGGTCACAGCTGAAGCAATCTAGGTGGGTGATGAGAAGAAAAACATGTTGCCCTTTTGGGCGAGTACACACTTAGCCAGTGCTTTTTCCTATTTGGAACTAACAGTCGGAAAAATAGCCCCTAAATTAGATAGGGCTCTGATACCATTATGAAAGTTGAAAATTTTTATTACATTGTGTACATAGGAACAAGGGTTTATATACAAAATTCCTAGGACTATTTAGGAAGTAATCTACCTATTAACTCTATGAAATCTCTCAATTATAGGAGAGATTATAGGTGTAATTATAACAATGTCAATGCTAATAATCTCTGGTCAACAGTTTATATATGTTTGGATGCAAAATTCTCCTTGTGTCTGGCAAGAAGATGCTGAGCAACACTTATTACTCGAGCTTCATCTTATTGTCCTATATGATCATTGCAGGCCGATTTTATGCCTTTGAGAAAGCTCATCGGTTGGATCCTACCTCTAGTGGACGTGGAGTTCGTCAATTTAAGACTGCACTCCTTCAACGTCTTGAAAGGGTGAGTTACTTCTTTCGTACCCTGGAAAAGTTCTGTCTTTCACCTTCTTCTTTTGCTTCAACTGTTTTGTTGAATAATTTGCAGGAAAATGATCCAACCTTGATGGGTAGAGTTAAAAAGAGTGATGCACGAGAAATGCAGAGCTTTTATCAGCATTACTACAAAAAATACATCCAAGCATTACAAAGTGCTGCTGACAAAGCTGACCGGTGGGTTCTTTGATGAATCAAGACCTTTTTATATGTTCTGTTTTGAAAATGTTCTTGGGTGGAACACCCTGGAATTTTCACCTTATGTTGACATCTGCGTTTCCTTTTAAATCCAGTGCACAGCTTACCAAAGCGTACCAAACAGCAAATGTGCTTTTTGAAGTTCTGAAGGCTGTTAACATGACACAATCCATTGGAATTGATCGTGAGGTGAAATGCTTGACACGGGATTGGTCTTCCTGATTTCATTGATTCATTGCCTTGTCTTATTCTGAAACTTATACAGATCTTAGAAACCCAATATGAAGTTGCAGAAAAGACTCAGATATATGTTGCTTACAACATCCTACCACTTGACCCTGATAGCGCAAATCAGGCAATTATGAAATATCCTGAGGTGTGTTTCATTCATGTAGTTGCTCATTAACCTGTACTTGAAGTGTCTTTTTTACCTCTAGGATGATTGAAATTTTCTTTTCTTGAATAAAGATCCAAGCTGCTGTGGTTGCTCTTCGTAACACAAGGGGTCTTCCATGGCCGAAGGAGCATTCCAGGAAAAAGGATGAAGACATTTTGGATTGGCTTCAGGCAATGTTTGGGTTTCAGGTGCAATAATTTGAGAACATACCAAATAATTAATTCAACTTTGTAGCTTCAATTAAAGATCAAACCTCATTATGGACCTGTAATTTTTATTTTTTTTGTTGTACGGTCATGTGAATGTTTGTTGTACTTGCAGAAGGATAACGTGGCAAATCAAAGGGAGCACTTAATTCTATTACTTGCAAATGCACATATACGACATTTTCCAAAGCCTGATCAACCTCCAAAGGTTTGTACTATTACATTGTTATCTTAGTTGATAAAGCTTCTTTCTCATGCTGTTTCCTAGAAAACATTTGGTTATTTCATTGGAGCTCTGCCAACTTTAGAGCTATTATTTTATCCTTTTGGGATTGCTTGTACTTTATGATTTTATGTGTTGGTGACTGCTTTCTACCTGCCTTTGATTGTCAGAAGCTTTTGGAGCACTTTTACTCGTGATCCTATAGTTGTACGTTGTGGTCAGATGATCACTATCTCCACATAGGGGTTTGTCTATAGCATCTAACAATTTGTAACAAAAAAATTTGGTTTTAAAATACTAATATATTGTCAGTTAAAATTATTATGCTTCACTTTTGTGTGATGTCTGGGCTCTCTTCAAAAAATTGTTGTTCTCTTGCTTTTAGATTTTTGATTATTGTGCATATCTGGCTTCTTTTGCTTTCTAGTTGGATGATCGTGCAATTACAGAAATGATGAAGAGACTTTTCAAGAACTACAAGAAGTGGTGCAAGTATTTGGATAGAAAAAGCAGCCTTTGGTAAGATCCCGAATTCCGGTACTTTAAATTGCATACTGGCTTTACTATTCTCTCTTTTGACAAGATAGTGTCTGATCTTTTTCCTTCTTTGCGAATATACTCTTATGTTATTACCATATTCTATTTCATGTGTTGAAAGGTTGTCGCGTCTTTGAGGATATTAGGTACAGTCTACTGATGTGGAATGTGACATGGAAACAGTTGGAATATATCTTCTATTCTTTAACATTTATAATGCCTCTGATTCAAGGTCCCATCTTTTACATTTTTGGTTGGATCTGAATTATACCTATATGCAGGTTACCTACCATACAGCAAGAGGTGCAACAGCGGAAGCTGTTATATATGGGCCTGTATCTTTTGATTTGGGGTGAAGCTGCTAACTTGAGATTCATGCCGGAATGCCTCTGCTATATTTATCATCATGTATGCTTCAAAATGGTTTCTCTTTGCATAATTTGTCTCTTCTTTTTGAAATACGTTGTTGGTTTTTGATTCTTGCCTCTTCTCTTTGACATTTTCTATCTGAAAAAATTATTGGTCAGAATTCTTGGTTAAATAATCGTTAGCAAACTGAATTCACATGAGAGGTCGGGTTTGCTTCTCCATTCAATTAAAAACGTTGCCAACGTAGTTAAATCTGAACGATCTTACTGGCCATTTTTGTGGCTGCACAAAGGGTGCCATGTATTTTTCATGTTGCACAAGAAAGTTACCCGTCACTTTTGTTGGCACTTCTTGACCATGGTTGATCTTCTAATGAGTTATGGGATCATATACTGTTATTTCAATCCCTAGCTATTTATGTTCACATTCTTGTTATATGATTATGCTGAAGTATCATCTGGTTTAATTATGGGATTTCATCCAGTAGTTTTAATTTTTTTAATTTGAGCAGCTTGTCGTGGTGTCTAATTGAGAGGTTCCTGTATACCTCCTATAATTGTTTTGTACTGGATGTGTATTGACCATGCTGCTTAGTTCAAGGAGCTCTCTTATTAAAGTTTAACATGACTCATTTTTGGAATTTCTCCCTATAGATCGATCTATTGGTTGAAAGTTTCTATGAGATTAGTATCTTTCGTCAATGTTGATTGCAATTGAGTGGTGCAAAATTTTCTTTTTGTAGATGGCGTTTGAACTGTACGGTGTGCTAGCTGGTAATGTTAGTCCAATGACTGGAGAAAATGTAAAACCTGCCTATGGAGGTGATGAAGAGGTCTTTTTGAAAAAAGTTGTGACTCCTATTTATAATGTGATTGCAAAGGTATGCTTAAATGCTTGTTTGTCCTTACAATTTTTGTGTGCTTGAGTCTACATTTTCCTTTGGTTAGCTCTTGCTGAAGTGACTGTATTGGTTGATAGGAAGCTGAAAGGAGTAAAAAGGGAAAATCTAAGCATTCTCAATGGAGGAATTATGATGATTTGAATGAATACTTCTGGTTAGTCTCACAATTTTCCGGATTTTCTTGCTTTATTAGCATATCATGCACATATTCTCTGCATTTTATTGATCAATCTGTTATTTGAAATTTGTAGGTCTGCTGACTGCTTCCGATTAGGTTGGCCAATGCGTGATGTTGCTGATTTTTTTTGTTTAGCTGCTGACCAGCATTTTGAGAAAAATGGGGTAGGAAATATTTTTAATATGTACTTTTCCTCTATGTTCTTTATTGCGTTTCTCCAAGACTCATGCTCGGGCTAAGAATGCATGGTTAAATTTGTGTTCTGCAGGATAACAAACCAGCCTATGGAGATCGGTGGGTGGGGAAAGTTAATTTTGTTGAAATTCGGACATTCTGGCATGTCTTTAGGAGCTTTGATCGAATGTGGAGTTTTTTTATACTGTGCTTACAGGTACAATATCTGCTTGTTTTCAGTCATTTTATTTGCTGTAATGTTGGAAGTGTTTCTGATAATAAACCTGATTTGTCCTTTATTTTATAATAATCTTTAGTTTGTAACATGGTTTTGATGTTGTCTAATGTTTCAGGCTATGATTATTATTGCTTGGAAGGGTTCGGGACAGCTAAGTTCTGTCTTTAATGGCGATGTATTCAAGAACGTATTGAGTATATTTATAACTGCTGCTATATTAAAGTTTGGACAAGGTAAGGAAAGATATAGTAGAACTTTTTCTCTATCTTTGCAATAATTCTCTCATATTACAATTACTTTGAAATATTGAGATACAACTCAAGGCAACATATACTCCCTCAAACATTGTTACTTTTTCTCTGGGATTGAGTTGGTGGGGATAAACACATTTCTTTCATCAAATCCTTGTCTTTATATCTTCCTCCTGTTCTTTTATCTTCATTTCATTCTGTGTAATGACTCTAATGAGTTAATAGTTGTTTGGTTTTAAGTTTTTGACTACTATGGGCTCATGTTTTTATTAGGAGATGGGTAGCGTGATGTACTGTATGCCTGCAACTAATGATATTGAGAGGGAGAAGTTTGTTTCCTGTTGGTTTGATTCATAAGATTAGGATCAATTTCGATATTAATGACACAAAAATGCTCTGATGGAATTTTCTGAATCCTTTACTGTTGTCTGATGCAGCTGTTCTTGATGTAATCCTTAGTTGGAAAGCTCGGAAGATCATGTCATTCTATGTTAAGTTGAGATATATTCTGAAGGTTGTTTCAGCTGCTGCCTGGGTTGTAGTTCTGTCCATTACCTATGCATTCTTTTTGGAGAGGCCTCCAGGGTTTGCTAAAACTATTAAAGGCTGGTTTGGAAACAATTCAAGCTCGCCATCATGGTTTGTTTTGGCTGTAGTTACCTATCTCTCACCAAATATGCTGGCTGCAGTTTTGTTTGCCTTTCCCTTTATAAGGAGACTTCTGGAGGGATCAGACAATAAGATTGTCATGCTAATAATGTGGTGGTCACAAGTATGATTCTCAATCTTTATTCTTCCTTTTGACTTCATAAGTTTTTGCAGTGAATTTGTTGATATGTTGAGGCAGTGAAATTTGAGATAAACTTAATGTTTGTTCATGTTGGATCAGTTCTGATTATGATTGTGAATGATTTGCAGCCCCGACTCTATGTTGGCAGAGGAATGCATGAGAGCTTATTTTCCCTCTTCAAGTAAGTTTGAAATGTCTAATGGAAGTTGCCATATTCTGAGGTTTAACTTATGTTGCTTGTATTCAGGTACACAATGTTTTGGGTTCTTCTCATTGTGACAAAGTTGGCCTTTAGTTATTACATAGAGGTGTGCCCCTTATTCATACTATAGACTCCCCTTCAGCAATAAATATTTGATTAATTGTTGTGATAAAATATACTAATTAGATTAGTCACAACTCCAATTAAATGGTCATGTATCCTTTTTGTAACTGTCAATTTTTCTGTTACAGATAAAGCCTTTGGTTCGTCCAACCCAAGCCATCATGAGGGCCCGTGTGACTACTTTCCAATGGCATGAATTTTTCCCTCGTGGTAATGAACTTGAAAATATCTGTTACTTGTGTATATTTATGTTTCCTGTTGAATAAATTTGTCACTATTTACTTGTTCATTTTGCAGCAAAAAACAATATCGGTGTCGTGATTGCATTGTGGGCTCCTATTGTTCTTGTATGACTCATCTCTCTAAGTTTATGATTTCATTTTTCAAATTTTCCGACTCAGTTTATTTAATATTCCTTCATTTCTAGGTCTACTTCATGGATGCTCAAATTTGGTATGCCATCTTTTCCACATTGTTTGGAGGAATTTATGGAGCATTTCGACGCCTTGGAGAGGTAAGCTACAGCTTTTGGTTATTCTTTAAATGTAATGATTACATTTATTGTCTTTTGATATCCATGCTTGGTTGCTAATTTAGCACTGGATGTTGTCTTAGACTTTGGACTTTGATTTTTCTAGTGTGGACAGAATTTTGAATGCTTCATTTATTGTTAACTTTTGGTTTTTCTCCTTACTTCTTCGAATAACACCAGATTCGAACATTGGGAATGCTTAGATCTCGTTTTGAATCATTGCCTGGTGTTTTCAATGACCGATTGATACCAAAGGAAAAAAGTGAACCAAAGAAGAAAGGATTGAAGGCCACCTTATCCCGCAAACATACTGACGTAATGTTTACCTATTTACCTATATTATTTGAAATACTGAAGATTCTATTTGTTAAAGGTATTGCCAGCGAAGTCCTTGCATCTTATATATTATCCTTATTGCAGAACCCATCTAACAAAGAGAAAGAGGCTGCAAGATTTGCTCAGTTGTGGAACAAAATCATTAGTAGTTTTAGGGAAGAAGATCTTATAAGTAACAAGTAAGATGGCGGCTCTAAAAGATGCATTAACTTTAAATTGCAGAGATTTTGGATTTGCATATTGTTTCGTATTTCACCTGGTTATATCATTCTCCAGAGAAATGGACTTGTTACTTGTTCCATATTGGGCTGACCGTGATTTGGATGTTACACAATGGCCTCCCTTTTTGCTGGCTAGCAAGGTTTCTTTCTGTTTATATGATCTCTTATCTTGTTAGAATTTTCATGTCTGGATAGTCATTCTTGTGTCATTTACAGATTCCAATAGCATTAGATATGGCGAAGGACAGTAATGGTAAGGACAAAGAGCTGAAGAAGAGAATTGCAGCTGACAATTATATGTCTTGTGCTGTTCGTGAATGCTATGCCTCATTTAGGAACATCATTAAATTCTTGGTTCAAGGAACCCGTGAGAAAGAGTAAGTTACTTCCATAACAGCAGTGGGAGAGCAATACATTCCATGTTAAAGTTTTGGAAGAAGTTTAAGAAGGTTTACCTTGAAGTTGATGCGGCCACTTTAATAGTGCTTCTCTGTGCTTATTTTGATTAATTTATTGCAGGGTTATAGATTTCATATTTTCTAAAGTAGACGAGCATATCAACACCGATGATCTGATAAGTGAATACAACATGAGTGCCCTTCCTAGTCTCTATGACCATTTTGTGAAGCTTATCAAATATCTGGTATTATTCCACTTCTTATCAAGTTAGGGAACTGATTGAAATTGACATGATTGACCCTTATGTTGAAATCTGCAGCTTGAAAATAAACCAGATGACAGAGATCAAGTTGTGATCCTCTTCCAGGACATGCTGGAGGTAGTGGAACAAGATATAATGATGGAGGATTTCATATCAAGGTGCAAAATATACTTTTTATCTCTTTGGATACAGTTTAATTTGCAGTGTTTTTTTCTAACTTCTTTTCACTTCAATCTTGATTAGTGTGGTGGATTCTAACCATGGAGGATCTGGAAATGAAGTCCCGATGCATTTTCAACGAAAGTATCAATTATTTGCATCATCTGGGGCTATAAAATTTCCAGTTGATCCTGTAACAGAAGCATGGAAAGAGAAGGTATGTCTCTTTGCAAACTAACTGCCTTGATTATCTGTTTTTAGTTTTCCAACTTTCTTATCCTTGTTTCCCTTTGTGTTTTTGTTTCCAGATTAAACGACTCTTTCTTTTGCTTACAACTAAAGAATCTGCAATGGATGTTCCAACTAACTTAGAAGCTCGGAGGCGTATATCTTTCTTCTCAAACTCGTTATTTATGGACATGCCTGATGCCCCTAAAGTCCGCAACATGCTCTCTTTCTCGTAAGTTTCCTCTTTTATTGATTTTGACAGTGGCTATGTATTTTCATGTTTTCTCAGCTTGATTGTAAAGACAAACATTTATGTGGGTTGTGGATTTTATTTGACAAATATGCAAAACTTCATTGAATATATGTAGTAGCACTCACTGCATGAAAGCAAAGTCAAAACCATACTGGATGAAGTTCACACACGAGGAAAAAAGCCTTAATCAATTGGATGTTAATCATCATATTGCCTTCATGTTATTAGATGCTGAGAACTTGTCTATTGTTAGTTTCATACGAGTTATGAATGTTGATTGTCCAACCTCAAATAAGTTTGAACACAGATGTCTGGAGCCATTACGTACTGAGCTTAACTGTATCTTGTGTTCACTATTCCCTTATTTGTAGAAATGATTAATGTGATAACTTATCTTGTAGGGTTTTAACTCCTTATTACACAGAGGAGGTTCTTTTTTCCTTGCATGATTTGGAGGTGGAAAACGAAGATGGTGTTTCGATCCTCTTTTACTTGCAAAAAATTTTTCCAGGTTTGTTATCATTATTTCATTCAAATATGTTGTGTGTTCTCTTCAATCTCAAGTTAAGATGTCCATGGATGCTATATAGCCTTTTAATTATATGCAGATGAATGGAACAACTTTCTTGAACGAGTAGAGTCCAGTAATGAAGAACTCAAAGGAGACGATGAATTGGAAGAACAACTTCGTCTGTGGGCATCATACAGGGGGCAAACTCTAACTAGAACTGGTACTCTCCTTTCTTGCAGATAACTGCAATCTTTATCCTTACCCATCTTTTGTTTATGGTGATGTGTGATGCATCTCTTTTTTTTTTGGTTACTTGCTGAAACTTATCACGTATTGCAGTTAGAGGTATGATGTATTACCGGAAAGCGTTAGAGCTCCAGGCTTTCCTTGATATGGCTAGGGATGAAGGTAGCTACTATCTCTTAGATTTTAGCTATTGTTACATGTTATATCTTCATTATGCATATAAGTTGTTAATTGTGTGGTTGGTTATCTTTTTAGATCTGCTGGAGGGTTATAAAGCTATAGAATTAAATGCTGAAGATCAGTCAAAGGGAGAAAGGTCACTCTTGGCACAGTGTCAAGCAGTAGCTGATATGAAATTCACCTATGTGGTATCATGTCAGCAGTACGGGATTCACAAGCGTTCTGGTGATCAAAGAGCACAAGATATTTTGAGGCTTATGACCACGTTGGTATTTGAGGATGACATTTTTATTTAATGTTGGAATTCGGTGTTTTTAAACTGTGGATTTACTCCTTGGTTGTAGATACCCATCACTTCGGGTTGCATACATTGATGAAGTTGAGGAACCAAGTAAAGGCAGAAGCAAAAACGTCAATGAAAAAGTTTACTATTCTGCTCTAGTGAAGGCTGCCTTACCAAAGTCCATCGATTCTTCAGAGCCGGTACAAAATTTAGACGAGGTTAGTACATGCTATAAAAAAGCTATTCATTTGTACAACTTTTTATGCATTGACAATTGCAGATCTTATGGTTTGTTTCTTGATTGTCATCTTGATTTCCACTTGTAGGTGATTTATCGAATTAAACTTCCGGGACCAGCCATGTTGGGCGAGGGAAAGCCAGAAAACCAGAACCACGCAATTATTTTTACACGTGGGGAAGGTTTACAAACAATAGACATGAACCAGGTATGAATGCTGCTTTTGCTGTTTGCTAACAATGTTATCTTTTTGCCTTGATGGATGCTAATTGAATTCTTCAAATTTACAGGATAACTACATGGAAGAAGCGTTAAAAATGAGAAATCTGCTGGCAGAATTTCTTGAAAAGCATGATGGTGTGAGAAACCCTACTATTCTTGGCCTCAGGGAGCATATATTTACCGGAAGGTACATTCTTGTTTATGATTTATGTTAGTGATTTGCCCAGATGATTTCCATAATTCTGTAGAAGTCATGCATTGCTGGTTTTTACTTTCTTGGTGCAGTGTTTCTTCTCTTGCATGGTTTATGTCTAATCAGGAGACAAGTTTTGTGACTATTGGCCAGAGGCTATTGGCTAACCCTCTTAAGTAAGTTGAGTTTATGCAAATGCTACTTTCTCATTTTTCTTTTAGTAATGTGCCATGAACAAGGAAAGAGCTGAACTGCTTATTTAAAATCAACAACTCTGGGTAACTTGAGACACATGAGCGAAAAAAGTGCTTAGGATATTGAACTTTTGGAACAATAATGTAGAGAACAATGCAGATGGCAATGCCCAATATATATTTTTGTTGAATGTTCTCTGAGAAATTTTGATGTGCTGTTCATGAGTTCAAAGTGAGTTATGATAGTGGAAATTCCAATTATAATCACTTTTGAGATTTGTGCTTCACTGATTTGATTGATTGTGCTATGATTTTACACAATCATGGAAAAATGATAAAAAGGTAATAAAAATTCATTGAATTAAATAGATGATTCAAGAATTGGATGCAATAAAAAGCGATAGTTGTTAGAGTTTTGAATAGCATCTTCAGAAGTGGAATTCTTTGTCAGGCCTCTATTGTTGAATATGTAGCAAAATGATTTTGACGAATACTGTCATGACAACAGCTCTGTGTACGAAATATATAATAGCGGATCTCCTAATCTTAGCCACAAATAGTATTCAAGCATTTTCATATGTCCCTTGTTTCTTGTTTAACAGCTAGTTTTGCTCAGGTAATATTTTAATTTTGTACATTTATTATACTGAAACATTCTTTAAGCCCCTTATTATGTTATATAGGGTCCGATTCCATTATGGTCATCCAGATGTCTTTGATAGACTCTTCCATCTCACTAGAGGGGGTGTCAGTAAAGCATCTAAGGTCATCAATTTGAGCGAGGACATATTTGCTGGTATGTAACTGAGGAAGGACTTTCTATGATGTTTTATCTCTTGTACATGATTTCTGTTTGTGTGAAAGTCGCTTCTTTAATATGGTTGTCAAATGCAGGCTTCAATTCAACACTGCGTGATGGTAATGTCACACATCATGAATATATACAAGTGGGGAAAGGAAGGGATGTGGGCCTCAATCAGATATCAATGTTTGAGGCTAAGATTGCCAATGGAAATGGAGAACAGACTTTGAGTCGTGACATCTATCGGCTTGGACACCGTTTCGATTTCTTTAGAATGCTTTCATGCTATTTCACAACAGTTGGTTTCTACTTCAGCACTCTGGTGTGTTACCGTTGCGCTTATTTATTTGAAAGTGTTGCAATAATGTGTTTTATGCTGTGGTTTCTTACATCCTTTTCCTCCCACAGATTACTGTGCTTACTGTATATGTGTTCCTTTACGGCCGCCTTTACCTTGTCCTCAGTGGACTTGAAGAAGGTTTAAGTACTCAGCGAGGAATTCGGGACAATAAGCCTCTTCAAGTGGCTCTTGCATCTCAATCTTTTGTCCAAATCGGATTCTTGATGGCGTTGCCTATGTTGATGGAAATTGGCTTGGAAAGGGGTTTCCGCACTGCACTAAGTGAATTTATATTAATGCAACTCCAGCTGGCACCAGTATTTTTCACTTTTTCTCTTGGCACCAAGACTCATTACTATGGAAGAACATTGCTTCATGGAGGGGCAAAATACAGGCCCACAGGTCGTGGTTTCGTGGTGTTCCATGCCAAATTTGCAGAAAACTATAGACTCTATTCTCGTAGTCACTTTGTTAAAGGAATTGAGATGATGATTCTACTTATTGTGTATGAAATCTTTGGTCAGTCTTACAGAAGTGCTGTTGCATATGTCCTGATTACTGTATCGATGTGGTTTATGGTTGGAACTTGGCTTTTTGCCCCCTTCCTGTTCAATCCTTCCGGTTTTGAGTGGCAGAAAATTGTCGATGATTGGACTGATTGGAACAAGTGGATTACTAATCGAGGGGGTATAGGTGTTCCCCCAGAAAAGAGTTGGGAGTCATGGTGGGAAGAAGAACAAGAGCATCTTCGCCATTCTGGAAAGCGTGGTATAGCGGCTGAGATATTGTTGTCTTTGCGATTTTTTATCTACCAATATGGGCTAGTATATCACTTGACAATTGTAAAGAGCTACAAAAGTTTTCTGGTACGTTTGCAACTGCTAGTTCCTCTCTGTTTATTTATCTTTTCTTAACTACTGAATATCGAAAAATTGATCTTTATCTCCTTTGCGCTTGGCCGTAGGTCTATGGTGTATCATGGCTGGTCATCTTTGTCATATTGTTTGTGATGAAGGTAAACCAGATATTCACATTCTTCATATTAATTTACGTTTTGTTTTGAAATTAAACCTTTAGAAATTGGATAAATATTGTGCACGAGACTCAGATTGATAAAAAATATATGTGAAACTGATATATACTGTTTATTCTGTTAGTTAATGTTGATTGATTGTAAAAAAAAAGATGCTATGAAATGACTGTAACTGCTCGGTCGATGCTTTACATTGCTGTTAGACCCGAGGATGGTCCTTTTCCACTTTTCCGAATAGTGTTACTTCTGAAGCTGTTCAGATTAGTCATCTACTTTTCCTCCTCTCCTTGAAAATTTTCAGAATAATTCACATACTGTCTTTTCCTTTGATTTTGTCTTCAGACTGTATCAGTAGGACGGCGAAAATTCAGTGCGGAGTTCCAGCTTGTCTTCCGGCTCATTAAGGGACTAATATTCCTGACTTTTGTCTCCATTCTGGTCACCTTAATTGCACTGCTTCATATGACACTGCAGGACATTCTTGTATGCATTCTTGCATTTATGCCCACTGGTTGGGGAATACTTTTGGTAAGTCCAAACTACATTTTATGCCTTCCTTACTGCTCTTGGGTCCAAGTTCATGCATTGATCTTCTGAACCTCAGATTGCAACCAAATAACTTGCTTACTGGTTAAGTTCCCATTTTCATGTTTCTTTTACAGTTGGCACAAGCATGTAAGCCCCTTGTACACCGAGCTGGATTCTGGGGATCGATCCGAACACTTGCACGAGGTTATGAGATTGTTATGGGCTTGCTGCTGTTCACGCCGGTTGCATTCCTTGCCTGGTTCCCCTTCGTGTCCGAGTTCCAGACTCGTATGCTCTTCAACCAAGCATTCAGCAGAGGTCTGCAAATTTCACGTATTCTAGGCGGACACAGAAAGGATCGGTCGTCCCGTAACAAGGAGTAGCACCCGATGAGAGATTGATCTTATATAGTACCAAGAGTAAGTATATATTGATTCCCCTGAGGCAGGCTCAAATCCATTGTAGCCTGTTCTGATTATGAAGGTAGGAACTGTTAAATGCTTTTGAGGGGGGAGCAATTTTGTAAGTGAAAAATCAATCTTTAGTCCTACCATTCTCCATATTCTGTCTTCTTGACTTGTTTTTCTGCATGACGGTAAGTATATATGGATGCCCATCATTTTAACTAATTTGTGTACAAAATTCTCCATCACCATAGAAGAGAATTGGCAAGAACAGGCTTTTAACTCTTGTTTGAATGGAAAACAAGACTTTTAGAAACAACATCCACACGTAAGGTTAGGAGAGATTCAACCTTACTCTAACTAATAGAAAGACTGTTCTAAATGACCCACAAGAAGAAAAAAAAAGACTTTTAACCATTTTAATATGAATTGGGCTTTAGTTTTTCAACTTGAGTTTAAGTTTATTTTTTCAAATTTATATCATTAATTTATTTTAATTGAAATTAAGCTTAAATAACCATTTAAAATATGTTACACAATTCTCTATGTTAAAAGAAATTGATGGAAACTTAATATTTTTTAAAAATAATTTAATATAACGTATACTTTTAAATAATTTAAATTAATTAAAAATAAAATGAACCACGTGAAAGTTATACTTTCTTTTACCTTTATTTATCAAAGGGATATTCTTTTGCTTATTAAAAAAATTTATAAAAAACAACAAAAAAAAAGTGAGGGAATAAGTCACGCGACTTTCATGTGACCAGCGGACAAACACCGAGTTTCCTTCGTCGCGTCTCGGTTACATTTGTTCAATTCAAAATCCCGTGTCACAACCGGCTGTCACCGGTTAAATGAACTATATTCCAAATTATTAATAATTAAAATAAATAAATATACATAGAGATATATAAAAAAAATATATATATATATATACCCAAAAAAGACCCCACTTTTGAATAGCTTTCTTTTTCTTTACATCTTCGTTAGAACAGTTCATCCATTGTATCTTCTTCTTCCTCTTCTTCTTCACTGCTACGATTCAACTCTGTCTCTAGGCTAGGGTTTGCGGTCTCCGGCGATTCAGGTTCTTTGCATTTTCTCTTCCTTTGCTTCTTTGTTTTGTTCTTTTGAGCCGTTTCTTTTGGTGTTTTGGTTGATGAAGAAACGAGAGAAACTGGGAGATCATTTACGGATCTTAAGGTTTTAAACCGAATGCTAATGTCTTCTGTGTTGTGTGTCTCTCCAAATCTGTTAACGTCTTTTGCTTTTTTTTATTAAATTTGTTTTGTTTTTTGTTTAAGTTTAGTGATCATAGAGTTGTTGTATAAGACTTGCGATTTCCTTTTGTTTTCAGTGTGAGGTGTGGTTTGTTTCTAATTTTAGATGCTGCAAGCTGTTTTTTTAGCTTAAATTGAAAGAACGAAAGCTAACATTTAAGTTGGCCAACTTATCCCAAAGAAGAGAAGAAATGGCTCTGTGCACTTTGAATTTGTAATTTAGCGCACACTTTGGATTCATTTTGTCCTAAGTCCTAACTGATCTGTTGATTGGTTCAAGCAGTGTTTGCTCGTTATAACATCTGATGCCCTGCTTATATTGCTGTGTTATTGGTTTTCTTTTGCATTTTGAGATTTAAGAGTCCAGCATTGTTTTAATGCTGTTGTATGATGGATCAGAATGATTCGTCCCATATTGGAACTGAGGGCCTTTGTTGTTATACATTGTTTATATGGAAGCGGTGATCCTTCAACAGTATCACAATTTTTGAATTAGCATTTCGCTCATATTTTGATAGATTCTTCTCTTTTATTTTCACAGTATTTTGTCGGTACCAATTTCTTTACCAAAATTTTGGCTTGGAAGAAACAAATAATTTCCCCTTTTCTTTTTGATTTCTGCTTTGTCGTTTTTTGATTGTATAGTTGAAGGCAGTATTGCTATTTTTTGTTTCTTAATTTTTGTTGTTGTTATTTATCACTTTGTAGTCTGTAGAAAATGTCCCGAGTAGAGGACCTATGGGAGCGATTAGTACGGGCTGCATTAAGAAGGGAAAGAATTGGCACAGGTGGGGTTGGGCAGCCTGTTGGTGGAATTGCTGGATATGTTCCTTCTTCATTAGCAAACAATAGAGATATAGATGCAATTCTGAGGGCTGCTGATGAAATCCAAGACGAAGATCCAAATGTCTCAAGAATTTGTATGTGTTCAGTTTAGTTTTTTTTTCCCCTTTTATGTCCATGGTTTTGACGCTAGTTTAAATGCTTGTGACATCTATTGAGGTTTTTTTATGTAAGTTAGATAGCAATAGTGCAATTGTATCAAGTGAGATCTGCTATTCAACTTACTGGCATGGGTGCAAATTCTAGAAGATGTTGCACTGTTAGACTTTTTACCATAGATTACATCTAACTTTATAGTTGAAAATGATGTCATCTTTTTCCGCAATCTTATTGTTCCGTCCTATTATTACTCTAGAAATAATATGATTTACTTTGCTATCAGATTTGGGAGCCTTTGTCCGTAAGTTCCATTTTTGGTTTGATTATAGCTGGTATATCATGGGTTTTGGTGTATTGATCATTCCATTTCTTTGCTAAGACATAATTCGTTGTTCTAGCACAATCTGTCAGAGAGGGGAAGCTCTTTTGAAAGTGAATTAGTATAAGTAAAATGGACAGGAGTGTAGAGATTATAGTCTAATCTTTATATGCAGTTCGAGTTTCAAACTTAAATTGACACAGATTCAAAGAGTTAACTGTAGCACTATACCTCAATTTCTTGTTGATATGCAGGACTTGAATGTCTCAATGGGGAATTTTTGTTGATTACTGTACTTGGGTCATTGTATTGCTAGTTCCAACATGGGGTACTAGATGTTTGGATGATTTTATGATTGTATCTATAAATTTTTATTAGCTCAAGCTAGATGGGTGATACTAAAATAAGTAACAACTATCCTTTGATGTAACTATAAGACAGAAATATTGAGTCTTCCAAAAATCATTATGCTCTCTCTTTCTCTTGTATAATATTTTCACTCCTTCAGCAAATGATAATGGCTGACTTACAACTAGTAAAAGCATTGTGTATCTTTGCAACTGATTGAATTCTATTCATCGTGTTACCTATAGTGTGTGAGCATGCTTATTCACTGGCTCAAAATCTGGATCCCAATAGTGAGGGAAGAGGTGTGCTGCAGTTCAAGACTGGTTTAACGTCTGTTATAAAGGTATAGTCCTTATCAATAGATTTTTAAAGTTTTATGCTTTCATTTGCGAAGCCAATATCTTCCAAAACCAAGTTGTATACAGTCTGGTTTGCAACCCCTACTACATGTGATGCCTGTATGTTGCCTTTCTGCCGTTTCTTCTTCTACTAATCATTATGTGCTGTATGTATCTATCATTGTCTGGTTATATATTTATAATAAGAGTTTCATTTACTCTATCTAACCCCTTACTTTCATCTTGAGAAACTTTCAGCAAAAGCTTGCTAAGAGAGAGGTTGGGTTAATAGATAGAAACCAGGATATTCCTCGTTTACAAGAATTCTACAAGCTTTATAGACAGAAGAACAATATAGACCTGCTACGACAAGAAGAAATGATGTTGAGGGAGTCTGGTGCATTCAGTGGAAACCTTGGCGAGTATGTTTTTAGAATAGACAAGGAATAAATTCATTACATGAATAGACATTTCCATCTGCTTTGATCTTCTTCTATTCAAATTTTTTTTTTTGTGTTGTTCTTCTTTTCCTTACCTCACCCTCTCTCTAATGCTTCTCATAAAAGGAATAAAAGGAGCAAGGAAAGTTGTTTTCATGGGCGCCCAGCTTTCAGATAAAAATTTAACGAGTTCTGTATTTTCTTTGCTTTGTATCTTCTAGAGAAAACAAATTCCTTGCCCGCGCTCCAGATGTCTTGATATCCCAATTAATCTTACCAACTAAAGAAAATTTTCTTCCTTTACATCTTGGCAGTTTCTTGTGGAAGAGCATCTTTATCCATATAACGACCCAAAAATACCTAACAAATAGAAGGAAACTCATCAATATAGAGCAAGTCAACCGACATGAATTTTCAAAAAAATTGGATATTGAAGTAGAGACTCAAGTGGTCATAGGATAAATCATGACAGTTGCTCTTTGTTGTGATTATGTTAAAGTTTCTTTTAATCTTGATATATTATTTGATTCCATTTGGCCAATCTAGGTTGGAAAGGAAAGCTGTGAACAGAAAGCGTGTTTTTGCAACTCTCAGAATTTTAGGGTCAGTGCTTAAGCAGCTGACGAAGGAAATTCCTGAAGAGGTACTTCTTGTTCTCTGTTAGATAGTTTTTACAGTATCTTTCATAAACTTAAGAGTCACTTTTCTAGTGGGGCATAATTCAAAATCTGAAACTTAGTGTAGTTTCGAGAGTATCTTCATAAACTTAATAGTCACTTGTGTAGTGGGGCATGTTGCAAAATCTGAAACTTAGTGTTTTTCAGCCTTGTGGCTGTTTGATTTTCCCCTAGAAATGCCACATCGTTTGCAACTTTTAAGTGTCAGCAGAGTGTTGTCTTCTTATTTTGTTTTTGTACCCACTTGAACAATTGCTAAATTATTGCAGCTGAATCAAATGATTGAAGCAGATGCAGCAATGTCTGAGGATTTAATTGCTTATAATATCATCCCAGTTGATGGCCAAAGTACAACAAATGCTATTGTGACTTTTCCTGAGGTCTACTAATTTTCTTCTATATCTGATGCTCATGTTCTCTTATTACGCATTCCTTATTCATTAGAGCTTGTGAGCAGGTGCGGGCAGCTATTTCTGCTTTACAATATTTCCATGATCTTCCAAACTTGCCAGAGGATTTCACTGTTCCTTCCACACGGAAAGCTGATATGCTGGATTTTCTGCATTATGTTTTTGGGTTTCAGGTTTGTGCCTTTCTGGTGATGTGATGTAAGTTATGTATGTTATCGCGTCCTTTTAGGTAGATGGTTGGGTTTTTCTCTGGAAGGTTTTAGATAATTACTTTCACCTGTTATCTGACTGAATGTTTTGCTAGTTTATAAGTCCTGTAGCTACGTTTTAATTTTACTCAAGTAGTTTTGCAATTAACTTGTTAATTTTTTACTTTGTGGCTTTCAGAGGGATAATGTCTCTAATCAGCGGGAACATGTAGTTCACCTTCTTGCAAATGAGCAATCTCGACTCCGCATCCCTGAAGAAACTGAACCAGTATGCACGATTTTGCTTGGATCACAAGTCTAAGTTTGCTTTGATTTTCTATTAGAACATTTTAGGTGGTTTGTAATGGTGGCATTTGCTTGCCTTTCTTAAAAATCAAAAGAATCCCTGTATCTGCATATCTATGTATTTTATGACTTACATATATATATTTTTTCAGAGTAGAATTTTTATATTGGGTTTTTCTTTTTTCATGGTTGGAATAGACACCTTTAATGTTGTTATTCTCCTTTGAGTTTTTCTAAAGACCTTTAATGGTTGTTATTCTCCTTTGAGTTTTTCTAAAGAAGTTTATGTGGTCTGGTGTTCGAAACATTAGATGTTTCTTTCTTTTTCCCAAAGCTTGGCTGTTATGTTCAATTCCTGGATACATTTTCTGTGCAATTTTTTTTTCTAATTGATGTAGAATGTTGGGAGAGTTTTGTGACCTATACATCTTAGAAGTAATATAATAGCTGGTTGTGATTTATTTTAGTGCCCTGTTTTGCATAATTCTTGTTCCGTTTACATGTTTCCCTATGTAATTTAATTTGCTTTTGTTGAAAACGATTTTTTTCTTAATATTTTCAATTATAATCTGACATTCCCATGATTCATTGTTCCAGAAATTGGATGAAGCTGCTGTACAGAAGGTATTCATGAAATCACTTGATAATTACATAAAGTGGTGCAACTACTTGTGCATTCAGACTGTTTGGAGCAAGTATGGAACCATCCTTTGCATTAGCTTGTTGCTGGATGGTTATTGTGATATCATGCCCTAAAATTATATTGTGCTCTGCAGCTTGGAGGCTGTTAGCAAGGAGAAGAAATTGCTATTTGTTTCCCTGTACTTTCTTATATGGGGTGAAGCTGCTAATATTAGATTCCTTCCAGAGTGCTTGTGCTACATATTTCATCATGTAAGTCGTCCTGGGACTGCATCGTATCCTTTAGTTGCATTTTGATTTATTAGTCCTGTTCTTTTCTATCCATTTACTCTTTATTTCTATTTTCATTTACTTCAGGTTATATTAATCTTGAGCTCTGATCAGTTCTTTCTGAATCAAAATGTCTGTTTATTTATCGTTGAATTTGCTCAGTAGACTTTTTTCTTCCAATTTGCTACTAAGGCATGGCAATAATTTTTGATTTATTTTTGTTTGTTAAATGAACTATCAAAACAATGAGATGTTATAATTTCATCATAGACTACTACTTTCAATTTTTACACTGATATTAGTAACTTCACTGTGAACTTTAAACTTATTTTGCAGATGGTAAGGGAAATGGATGAGATACTGAAGCGGCCTATAGCACAGCCTGCAAATAGTTGCCACAGATCCGAAGACAATGTTGCCTCCTTCCTTGATTGCGTTATTACTCCTCTATATGAGGTTGTTGCTGCAGTAAGTGTCAAAATCATGGTTGAAGTTTGGGACATTGACAGTACTTGTTCATTTGTCATTTGCAAATGCACTGCTACCTGCTTTCGTTTTGATAAATTACTTTCCTTAACTCTGGGACATAGGACATATAATCAAACATTTTCAAAACATTTCAAATCCTTTTATTTCCAGATTTCGTATACATGATTGCTATTATAAACTGTTTCTCAAGAAACTAACCCTTGATAGTGGGAAGTTGTGTAAGGAAATTGTCCTTCCTGTTTTGCGATGGTTCCTTGTCCTTTTTGAAAGTTCTGAATATGAAATTTTGTCATAATTTAAGCATCTGAAGGTTGTGAATATAAGCATTTCCTGTAATCTGGATCTTAATCTCCTTTTCAATGAGTGTTTCTCTAGGGACATATTATAGTCGTCCGTCATGATCAGTGGTTTCCTTACTTACGATCTTCGTACATTTCATTACTTCTGCAATTGTCTTTTTATGTTGCCTTCTATTTTCTTCTTAACGTGCCTAACACTGATAGGAAGCTGCAAATAATAATAATGGACAAGCACCTCATTCTGCTTGGAGAAATTATGACGATTTCAACGAGTATTTTTGGTAAGTTTTCACTTATTTGAAAGCCATGCTAGTTAGTATACTGACTTGAATTTGGTTTGATGGTATGCTAAAAGGAGGCACAGTATTTTTCAGTCTTTCATTCTTGAATTAGATGACGTTGGAGACTGCTAAGAGTATCCTGACATCGAGCATGATATTCCTTTTTATTCAATTTCCTTATCTGCTTATTGTAAAATATGTGACATCATCTAAATAAAGTATATTAATGAAAAAAAATCAATTAGTTTTACAGTTTTTTCGTTCACTAATTTACTTCCTATTGATTATCCACTATGATGTGCTGACCTGAGCATCTGTCTTTAACTACTTATTATGTCCCAGGTCGCTTAATTGCTTTGAACTCAGCTGGCCATGGCGCAAGAGTTTGCCCTTTTTCCAGAAACCAAAACTGAGGACAAAGGTTTGCCACTTTCTATTGCTACCATCTTTGATTTTTTAACTGGAGGTCCTAAGAATAAAAGTTATCGATAATTTCTTTTACCTTCTATCCAAATTTGTCCTATTTCAGCATTAGCTGTTCTTTTATCATGTACTTCATTAATTTTTGGGAATTAAAAAACATTGAAAACCTTGATAGTTCATGCATGCCCTGCTGGATAAAGTGCAAGCTATAGCAGTGAAATGATTTGTTGTTTACCTTATAGTACATGATTCCTTGTTGAACACAAGTGTAAGTTTAGTAATGAACTGCCTTGTTGTTTACTTTGGAATGGTTGTCTTTGATAACCGATTGTCTGATTAAACCTACTGAAATCACATTGTTTTGGTGATGCCATTATAATTACATAATCTTTAAACTTATTTCTTCGTCTTAAATATGTTTTAACGATCTTGTCAAATATGAATGATCTTTATAGTTTCTTTATTCCATTTTGAAGACAAGATAGTCGGGAATTATGGCTTTAGGTTATATTAGTTAGTATTTTTATTTTATGCTTTGGATACTTGTCACAATGTGAATCATGTTTCTTTATTTTCTTGTCTGTTTTTGCAGTATCTACTTAAAACTGCTGGAAGTCAACGTCAAGGGAAAACTTCATTTGTGGAGCATAGGACATTCCTTCACATTTACCATAGTTTTCACCGTCTCTGGATATTTCTTGTGATGATGCTACAGGTATGCATGTCCTGATGCAAACTTGTTTCACTTAGTTTCCCTTTGTTGTGTACTTGAAAATCTCTTGGTGTTATCCATAATCTGTTTCCTTACTAATACTATTGTGAACATGAAAAGATTCTGCCCTTTACCTAAGATATCAGAGTTGTTTTCTGATAAATACTTTGCTCCAACACATTTCTGTTTCTGGCTGTTGTTTCTTTCACTAAGATTTCTTTACCTTTGTTGTGTCATTAATTCATTGTTGCAGGGGCTTACCATTATTGCTTTCAATAATGCTAACTTTGGGAAGAAAACCATACGGGAGCTTCTGAGTCTTGGGCCAACTTTTGTTGTGATGAAGTTTGTTGAAAGTATGGTCCTCAACTTCTTTTCCTGGTGCTTTAGGTGTTTGCTAAATTGAGTTTGTTCAACATAACTAATTTGTTAAATCTTCTATCACATGATTAAATTGGTGGATCTCTTTCCTCTTGATTTAGGTGTATTGGATGTCCTCATGATGTATGGTGCTTATGCCACAACACAGCATGTAGCCCTTTCACGGGTTTTTCTGCGTTTTGTTTGGTTTAGTGCAGCTTCAGTCTTCATGTGTTTCCTTTACATGTATGTGAATCATTCCATCAATTATTCCTTTGTGTGTTATCATTCCAACATTTATCTCAATATGTCCTACTACTATCATTCTAACAGTTTGCCTGCATTTTGTTTGTTGTTATCTGATTGCTGTTCTCATATACAGCAAAGCTCTCCAGGGACAGGAAAATTCAGTCCTTTACAGACTGTATATCATTGTTGTTGGTGTCTATGCTGGTGTCCAACTTTTTATTAGTTTTCTTATGCGAATACCAGCTTGTCACCAAATTACTAATCAATGTGATCAGTGGCCTTTGATTCGCTTCATCAAGTGGATGCGCCAGGTTTGCCATTTCTTTTGTTCTACTTTCTTAACTTCTAGAATATTGTTTTTTTAATACACTTATATTATATTAAGCTTGGAAATGAGCTGGGCCAGAAGCAGCCTAAATCTGGCCTGACCTCCTCCAAGTGGACAAAAACAACATTATCTATAGAATAACTGACCAGAATGATGTCGTTTTGGTCTTGAGGTTTTCAAACCTACTGTCAAAACAACATCGCTCTGGCGGTGGGGCCTCAAGCCAGCTGAGTTTCGGGTTGCCCTCAGCCCAAGCTCGGCCTAAAGAACAGTCAAGCCGAGCTTGGCCTGCTGACTTTGGGCCAGATCTAGCTGTTCCTGGTCAAAACTGCCAAGCCTGTGTCATTTTCAGTTTCTGGTATCTAATCTATTACATTTTCTGCTGTTGATTTTGTGCTCTTTATAGGAAAGATACTACGTTGGGCTTGGCATGTATGAAAGGACTAGTGACTTCATAAAGTAATCTTCTGATCTCTTATCAGTTGATGTTCACACTTTTGTTTGCTACTTATAGGCTTTTGAACTTCTGTCACTGCTTGGGCAAAGAATGGGTATGGAATGCTTGTAAAACCAAACTCTCCACTCTTTGATAATGACATGCTTTGCTGCTGCAGGTATATGCTTTTCTGGCTTGTTATTTTGGGTGCGAAGTTTGCATTTGCTTATTTCCTCCAGGCAAGTAGTAGCATCATAAAGTGCTTTTGTAACCAAGCCATGACTTTTTGCCTTTTCAATAAATCATTTTTATTGGTTAATACAGATCCGTCCATTGGTGAAACCAACAAGGGCTATTGTGCGGATGACTGATGATATGGAATATTCTTGGCATGACCTTGTATCTAAACGTAAGATCTTATTATGTTTTGTTATCTGTCTACTTGTATTACATACACAAACATGCAGTGGCACTGCACTTTTTCACCAAGTTTCTCATCGTGTTTCACATTGAGCTGAATTTGCTCAAATACCAATATTTAGTGTCTTTGTTCTGTGCTTGCAGATAACCATAACGCATTGACAGTTGTTAGTTTGTGGGCGCCTGTAATTGCTGTGAGTTTAAATTCATATTCATATTTATGATGTGGATTTTTTCAATCATTTGCAACTTTAAACCTGATTTAGTTATTCATTTCAAATTCCTGGTTGTACTCTATGATAAATCATAATTTGGGCACCCATAGCCATCAACATGTGGGTATTTCTGCTTGAAGTATATTCAACTGGACCCTAGTATCAGTTGTAAGAAACCAATTTTAATTTATTGGAACCAAGTGAAACATACTGCTATCTCAGTTGGGGAATAGGATTAGCTATTATGAGCTCATTTAGCAAATAGTGTTTCTCATCTCTGTAGGACTTTAAAGGCAAGTCAATTTGATCTGATGTGCCCTCTTTCCCCCTTTTCTTCAACAGATATATTTTTTAGATATCCATGTGTTCTACACTATCATATCTGCTGTTTATGGATTCTTACTGGGAGCTAGAGATCGCCTTGGGGAAGTAAGTCATTTTAATTTATCCTTCTGCATTAAGTTGGTGCAATTTTTTTGTAGTTTCTTTCTCCTTTATTACCACCTTTCTTATTTGGCTTTTGTTTGCGTTTCAGTATTTGTTGTTTTCCTTAACATTCCCACAATTCTGTTGTTCCATGGAGAGTCACTATTTGTAATGATTGCAGATTCGATCTCTTGAAGCTGTCCACAAAATCTTCGAGGAGTTTCCTGGGGCTTTTATGAATACTCTACATGTTCAACTCAACAACAGGTAGGTTTCTTCTTCAATCTTTGTTGTTTGTAATGGTTGATAATCAATTCTGTTTAGGTCCTTCAAATTCATACTTTTCTTGTTCTTTTTTCTGCTGTGCTGTTACATTGGATCTGAAAAAAAATGTATGTCTTGCAGGACTCCTGGCAGCTCTTCTAATCAGGTTAGTGACCTGCATTGTTCATTGTCATGCTTAAATTCTTGTTAATTGATAAGTTTAACATTTCAATGCTTTTTTTGGTTGATTCCTGCAGGAGTTTTTGCTTTGGTTTGATATGCTTTTTGTAAACTTCGATATTTATTGAAAGTTCTATCGTACATATGCTGCAGACCCATAGGTCATTATATAGAGCTAGATTACATAGTGGTGGTAGTCTCCTAATTTAGGAAGACTCCTTATTAGGAAATATCCCTAATATAGCTAGATATTACAGCTAAGGATAATCTCTAAGAATAATCCCTTAATTAAGGGACTATCT
>JAOQMS010000003.1:516858-539680 GCA_027563885.1 Erythroxylum longipes | reverse complement strand
ACCATATGCTAAACAGCATTAGAGAAAACCTTTATGTTCTCCAACTGAATGCTAAACTGCATTAGAGAACCTTTATGTGATTAAAAACTTATATCCCCTATGTCATGTCAAATTTTAAGGATATATCCGTATAAAACTGTATGTGTCTAATGACATAGGCTCAAGGTCAATCTTTATAAATGTCCAATACATAGGCTCAAGGTCAATCTTTATAAATGCCCAATGACTTTTAAAATGCTTAAGATCAACACAAATCTTAAGGCTTCTATACATATTATGACAATGTATAAGAATATGTATTACTGAGGATAAACTATGATCATCTTTATTGATGAACCATCATACAGTCATAATACATCAAAACGTACAAATATATGTAGAGCAAGCCTAATGACCTTTTAACAAACAGTGTCTAAGGACTTCAAAACATCCATACTATATACTTGTGTTCCAAACATAAGTGGGTAAAGTCCTTTAGTTAAAGAATCAACTTATAGTTCCTCAGTATTTAAATGCTCCAAACCTTAACATCACCTTTTCATATCAACTACTTCATGATCAAGAATTTGATCTCAAAATGCTAAGACCTTGTGATATTCAATGTTGTCATTAAACAACACGAAAGCTTGATTATCAGATTGCAATTGAATGGGTTTAGCCATTGAATCAACCACAGATAACTCAGAAATTAAATTTCTGAGCTAAACAGTCTACGAAGCAGCTTATAGCATGCACTATGCATGCGTGGTTAAGGAAGTTACCCATGTCTAACTAACACACTTCCATAACATTATACCATTTGCAACCTTAAATCGTAACCTTAAATGAACTTTCAATCATCCGGACACGTAGCTAAATTTGAATCTGAATTCCCTACGAGGTTTAGTCTGTTGACTTTTCTATATGCCAACATATAAGCCTTGATTTCCTTTAATTATCTTAACACTCACTTGACTGGATTTCAATGGTCTAAATCTAGGTTAACTAGATACTGACCAAATAGTCAAACTGTAAATGCAATATCCTACCCAGTACATAGCCGAGCATACATTAGGCTATCAACCATACTAGAACACAGATAATTCCTCATAACCTCTCTCTTCACTTTATTCTTTGTTCACTGTGCCAAAGATTATATCTCACTATAAGAGATAAGTGTTACGATAGGTTTACTGTTAGCTATATTAAACCTTTGTAACATATACTTAATATATGCATTTTGTGAGAGGTATGATGAGTGTTAAGATTTGCCCTGGTGAATCCAAATACGTAGGACAAAAGATGCTACGCCAAGGTCCTTTATGTCAAAGCTCTCAACCAAAAGTTGACAACATGGTCAAGTAATTTGACGTGAGCAATATATCATCCTTATGCAATAATAGGAAGATAACTTCTCTCCCCCTTATCTAGTACAAGCACCTTTTTTAACTTCATTTTCCATGAAGCTGAAAGAGGTCATAACCTCATCAACTGTAAGGTTTCGCTTTCGAGTGGTTTAATGTAAACCACATATTGATCTGCATAATGTGCAAACTATGTCTGTTGCATCTGGATCCTGAAATCCTTCAGTTTATACAATATAGACCACTTTATAAAGGTCTTTATTCAGGAAAGCGATTTTGACAACCATCTGATATAACTCTTCATTATCATGAGCTGTAATTGCCATAATCACTCAAAATGTATCCTATGAGGGTACGAGAGAAAAGTAACATTAAAGTTAACATTTTTCTCTGAGTGAACCATCAGGCAATTGAGCTAGTCCATAAACCGATGAACTTTATCCTGAAATCTTTTAGGTTTTAAACTTTATATTGACAATTTTGCAGTTTTGCTACAAAATCAACTAGCTTCTTGACCTTACTATGCTTCATGACTTGCATCTCATAAGCCATTGCTACCCACCACAAATCTATTGTGGGTACAGAAACAGCTTCTGTAAAAGTAACTGGATTCTTAATATGTCTAATATCATAGTCCTGTTTACCTAATAGACTATGACATCAGATGGGATAACAGTTCATCTCAGTCTGGTGGATTTTCATAACTACTTTAGATCTTGTACCTCCAAGAACCACTGTGTGTATAAGTATGGGTTCCTGTTCTTTTACAGGAACGGTACAAAGACCTAAATCTACCGGATCTAACTGTATGAGTAGCAGATATATGATAATTGTAGTATCCATCCTGTTATCATCCTAAGGTTCAATGGGCCCACCATTGTAGACATCGTATTCCAGAAACTTAGCTGTTTGTGATTTCACTATTCTGTTCTCTCCTTCTCTACAGCAGAATCTGTAGCCTTTAGAGTGTTTAGGATACCTTACTAAATAGCAATGACCATCATGAGCATGCAATTTTTCTTTATAAGGATTATACCACCTCGGTAGGGCAGCCCCACACACATATGTTTGCAAGACTGGGTATTCACACTTTCAGATAATCAGGTAGATTAGTTTTCCTCTGCATTGACTTTTACAAGTCCTTTAGGGTGTAATTATGCCTTTCGACAACACACTATTTTGCTTAAGACTACCCGATATAGTGAATCAAGTCACTATCCCAACTGATTCTATATATCTGACAAACGGACCTTTTTAAGTCTTGAACTATCATGTTTGCCATGATATTCTCCTCTATGGTTAGATCTGACATTCTAAATAAATTTTCCCAATTGGTTCTCAACCTTCACTCTTTAAGCAAGAACTCATAACTGTAATGGGAATAATCATAACAAATGTCAGAATACTTTTGGAATTGCACAATGCAACTATATAAGGTCTTCTGATGTCCTTATATATCAAACTTAACAAGTCAAAAGTATAAGTTGACCTTAATATCCTTATTAGTCAACTTACCCCTGCAATGGTCAACATATGGTCTCAGACCATCATAATCTAGATTTGAGAGAATGCTTTTCTTAATTAATCTCTCAACCTTAGCTCTAGAAATGTGGCTTAAACTTTTATGTCACATTATGTATGACTTTTCATTCATCAGGGTCCTTCATTTCATAACTTGTTCAGTAAGATACGAAGAAGCATATATCTAATTTAGGGTAAGACACATTCTATACAAACCATATGACAAGAAAGTCGTACCATTATGTTTTGCATTAAACACAAATGTAAAAGAGAAGTATTAAATACAAAACATCAACCTTCTTTGTCCAAATTGATCCAAAGATCATATATAAAATATGTCGTGTAAAAACCTAATGAACCTTGCTACAAGATTCAATACATACATCCCCTATAAACATTACTTCCATTCTAGGCCTTATACTGCTGGCTTCTTTATGTCCCTAGGACCTTCACCAACACTATATTGACCAGTATCAGCATATGGAGAAGATTCAGTCTTTTTACTTTTAATCTTAGTGTGATTCATCTTTGCCTTCCATTTAGTTGCTTCAAGGGTCGTAGGAGTAACAAGCTTGAGTTTCTCCTCCTTAGCAACGAAATGGGCAATCAAGGCATTGAAGTCTCATTCCTCATTATATGATTAATATGTCATCACCAGCTTACTTAATTCTGAAGGGAGTGTATTCAGAATCTGGTGAATTATGAAGACATCAGGAAAAGAAATGTTTAACATCTTCGGTCTCCTATGAAGATGAATCATTCTTGATATGTACTCCTTACTCCCTTTTCTCCCGTATGCCTCACAGAAACTAATTCTTTATTCAAGGCACTTTTCTCAACACTAGATAAGACTGCATACCTCTAGGAGATAGTTTCAAGAAATTATTTTGCTATATCTGTGTCCAGAAGTTCACTAAGCAGATGGTTAGGTACGGATCTTTTAATGGCTATCAAACATAATATGTCAAACCGATCCTGGGCTTTATAGGCTGCTCTATGAGCTTTCGAGCTGATGGATGTAGGTGGAGATGACCTATGTATCCGTATGGCCATATCAACCTCAGCTATTTCAATAGCATTCAATACATCCTCTGTCTTCTACTTTGTATTGAAATCAGTTAGGATTTCAATGGTGACACTAATTTTATTAACCAAACAGGTGACTCTTTAGTAACTTTAATTAGATCAACACAAATGTAGAATAACAGCGATACTGAAAGCCATTAAACAATATCTTTCTTGAAAATCCGATCACACATATTATGAAATACCTTTGGGCTGAATACATAATATATGTAATTAGACTTTCAGCATAAAAAGCGATCAGAGTACAAACCATTAACTCTCATGACACTACCACCTTTGGGTGAATAGATTATTTAAGCAACAGTCTTCCTCTATCAAATGCTTTTATGAACATCTCAAAACGTTATGTAAAGTCAACACCTTTGGGCAGAATAACCAAACATAAAGCCAGAGACACCCTCCAACATGTAAGTAGAACAATCCAAAATACTGACTTAAAAGGCCACTTTGATGACTACATTCTCATTAATATCCTAGAAAGTCCACTAACACAAAGGATATAACTTTATTTTATCCTCACATTCTTTATGGGCATATGGTATGTGACAATGTAACTTCAATAAATGCAAAACCCGAATGCACAATTTCATTGTCACACACCTGTGCTAAAAACATTCTCTGAAAACTTCATTATCGTGCATTACTGGATATCGAATCAACCACCCGAGACACAAGAATCTCATGTATCTCCTTTATGGCAAGTTCGTAGCACGAAAATTTACTCAAAAATGGCTTTAGAATGTCTCAATTCCTTTTCTGATTGACCATTATGCTATCCCGAACCCTAAATATAAGACCCGAGACACGACAATTTATAGTATCTCCCCCATGTGATATCCGAAGCATGAAAATTAACTAGAAATCGAATCCAGAATACCTTAATTCATTTTTCGGGAGTTAAAACTTAAATTTATTACTAATGTAATAAATCCAGAAAATTGGAAAAATTACTTTATAAATTTTTCAGACTCAGAAATGGACCCAAAACACCCCGAGGTACCCCTTACAGATGTATTGAAAATGAATTATTTTTTTATTCTGATTTGATTGATAGCTCATCCTAAATAAAGAATTAATATTACTTCCAATCTTGACATGTTCTACACGGGGAGAGGGACGTGATTCATGTCCTTGAACCCAATTAATGTCCTGAAGAAAAATACGAATCAATACGGGGAAAAGGAAAGAAAATTATTAGGTTGTTCACGACATTCCAATCAACGACATTAACTAGGATTTAATAAATATAAGTAATAATCAATATATTTATTTATGTTAAATAAATTGTTTAAATTAAATGATACACTTAAATTAAGAACAATGATGTGGTCATGGGAATATGATATCGCATTGAACAATAAGGTTGAACATTTATTGACTTACCGGACATCAATTGGAGAGATGTCGTGGTCTGCCGAATAATTAGGCATGCCAATGAGCTGGTACATAGGCCAACCCCTTGTCAAATTTTTAAAAATAATTTTTTTAAAGTTAAAATTATAGAATAGTTTATTTTTTAATTAAATTATGGTTTAAATTGTCCAAACTCAAGTTTACTCGAAGCTCAACTCTTCTAAGTAAAACGATATTATTTTGCTTAAAATAATTGGACCTCGAATTTGCTTGGACCTAAGCGTGACCCATGAACCGATCCATTAAAAACAACTAAATTTAAACTCATGGGCCAAAAATTACCATCTTTGCGAATAATGCATTCTCTTAAATTGCACCCAAAGGTTTCAATACTACTGACAGAAATCTACCCGACATCAGTTGGAGAGATGTCATGGTCTGACGAATAATGCATTCTCTTAAGTTGCAGCCAAAGGTTTCAATACTATTGACAGAAATCTAAAGCCGATGTGATCACAAGGAACTGGTATTCATAACATCCACTTTTATTAGGGTAACAAAATATATAATTATGAAATTTTCAATTTTTATTCTTATTTTAAACATATATTTTTTTTTAATTTTTATTTTAATATATGCTAAATTTAATGAACTATAAATTTATGATTAAATTGATAAAGATTAAAATATGAAAACCAAGTTTATTTTTGTTATAAATTCAAGGATCTCTAAAATCCTGCTCTTAATTTAGAAAAAGGATTATATAGCAATTGTTGAAACATTCAAACTTCTAAGCACCTTTTTAGCCAGTTTCCTTTGCGAAATCTATTTAATTGTATTGTATATAAGTGAAGTGGGTGAGGAAGGGTTGACCTTGAACCTAATCTCATCCAAAATTGCAATTGATTAGGTGAGTACTTCAGCTAAAATTAGTCGTTATTGATATTTTATTCAAATTTAATTTTGAAGATTCACAAGGATTTCTCTTGCTACATGTTTACATTGCATTTGAGTATATTACTCAAACACGCAACACAACCACAATCTGAATATTTATTCAAGTTCTTTCATTATAAAAAATCAGATAACTAATAATTTATTACGTGAAAATTTTAATACTTGCATTATTATGTTGAAAATTTTAGGAAAGGCAAAAGGGCCTAGGCCCAAAGATATCAATAGGTCGATCAAGCCCAAGTTGAGGTTCAGCCCGAACTGGACCAGGCCCATTGACTTCGTCTGGGACTGACTCAGATCCAATTGCAATCCCAGATGGAATTGTTACTAGTGTTTTATGTGTGCATCATGTATGTTTATGTATAGATATGAACATGGATGCTTGAGTTATGTCGTGGGATCTGTAAGTTTCATAAATGTGAATGGACAGTAATCAGATCATGGGATTACCATATTCCAACTCATGTTACTTGCAGAAGTTCAGAGTTTATGAAAGTCGCCCGGTATATAACCTCACTTGCTTATTTTCCTATCTTTCCATTTGATTTTCTATATATGTAGTCTGTATCTTTAACGAAGTCTTTTTGGGTTGAAGTTGATATCCTGTGCTATATTAGGGTAGCTTGGTCCTTTTTGGTTGTTGTTTGTGAAGGCCTATGTGTTGGATAGGAAACAATAAACATGCTTGATTTAGCTAAACGGTAGATTTCAAAAACTTTTCCGAAATTACAATATAGAGGAAGCAAAAACACTAAATCAACATGCTTTAATTCATACATGATACCGTATAACAAGAATAAGATCAGAATTTTTACCGACTCCTCGCTATAGCTTTGACTCTTCATTGCCGTGTCCTCAATCAATCCGATCTATCACTTGTTCTCCTTAGATAGCTTAGTTATCAAGATCCATTGATGAAAAAGGAAAAGAAAAATAAATATCAAACCTTTGCTATATTCGGCTAGTTAAACAAGAACCAAAAAATGAGACCTCATTTTCAATATTCGACTGGCTTAAAGAAGAACCATGAGACTTTTTTATCTTCTTTGTTATTGCCAATGGTCTCATTTGAGCCTTTTGTTTTTTTCTTTAGAGAGAGAAAAATTAAGATTAAAAACCCTTCACGTATATTTATAGCATCAAAATATGCTAAAAGCATTATATTATTTCAAGTCCAACACTTGCATGTTAGCTATCCTTAAATAAAAACGTACAGCTCACATTTTGTTTAAAAACCAACCATTAGACCCTTTAATAAAGAGTAGCATTAATGGTTTGCTTTGGAAGTGAGTAGAGAGAGTAGTTACCGAGCAATCATTTCATTCTTTAATAAAAACGAATGCCAAAAAGTGATGTACGTTTCTCATTCTTAAAAAAGAAGACCCCTCCACTACAATCCTTGAACATTATCTATAATCATAACATGTTCCTTTAATGATATCAATAAAAATGAGCTGAACGTTTATGCCTTTAAAACAAGCCATCAAAAACATATAATGATGGGAGTGAGTGGATAAAAGCCATGTACGTTTATGCCTTTAAAACTATAAAGAACTTATTCTTTATAACTCCACTCACATCTTTGGTACATGCATCATCAAATGAGCATTTGGTAAAAGCAACTTGAAAAAATAAATCCTGCCAAAGCTACGTTACCATTCATCTTCAATGACCATCCATTAACGATTGATGATTTGAATTTTAATTCAATTAATATAATTAATTAAATTAAAATTCAGCCTAATATTAAATGTTTCTTTTAGGTTTATAATTAACAATTAATTATTATAAACCCAACATTTAATTTTAGACTTAAAACCTAATTTAATTAAATCTTAATTAAATTGTTCTGATCTTATTGGCTCGAGTCTAATTCGTTCATTTCTCTCCAAACTGTCTCATTTTCTTTCCGATAATCTCAGTTATTTTTCTTACTTTCCTAGATAACCTTCCTATAAGCCAAGTGGAGAATCCAATAGGACTTAAATAACTCAAGCTCCAATAAACCCAAAATTAATTTAATCTCATTAGAATTAATTCCGACTTATTAACTAAATATCATTCCACTAAAGACAATTGGTTGAACTCTTGAATTACTTAAATTATGAAAAACTGTGTTTCAAAAATATTAATTTGATGTCCAATCGCAAACTCTATTATGAACCATATTATAGCCATCCACATAATAAAGGGTAAAATTAACATTTTGCCCTTATATTGGTTTTTCTATCTAGATCTCCCATTTTACTCTACATGGTGATTAACACACAAGATCTAATCTTGGTGTTAAGACTTAATGCGTAACTAGTTCATCAAACTACTGGCGCCAATTTGATCACCAATTTCCGTAAAACATCTAGAAGTGATGATATCACTATAAACTCTTTATTTGAGTGAATGTTCCCTGCATGCATGTGTCAATTAATAATTCTAACATACGGACACTGGATTGATACCCTGTAAAAATCCATTCTGACCATATCAAGAACTATAACGAAACACACATGAGTTCACCACTTATCAAGATTGTGGTTCGTAATAAACGAATGCTAAGGTGTATGTTTTAAGATTAAAGTAACAGCCTACTTTATTCTTTAAAAAACATATGTGATTCCAGATTATTTAATAGTGTCATTGCCGATAGTCAACTACTATCATGATTTGAAACTCATCATTCCCTTGAAGTAAATTTCTTTACTTGCATGGAGGTAAATCGCAACACTACAGTCTAAACCATCATTAAGCGACCAACTTGATTATTTGACTGTGAATCAATTAATTTAGATTCTAATAATATACAGGTTTCCCATACATCTCCCTGTATATGTATATTACTTACAAAAGAACCTTAGTACCTTACTACTAGTTATATTATGCTCATACAAATAAAATCAAACTCTTTTGTTTTATTAATAATACAGATTTTCATTACAATTTTGTAACTGGAAGAAAATTAAGTTATATGTCAATACACTTGCTTTCCAGGGCACTATATTTACATAACCCTAACAGTATGTTATCGTCGCCATTACTTGATGCCTCCGTAGGTATTGTTTGTAAACTAGAATTACAAAGGCAATTGTCTTTATAATTCTAGTTTTATTTTTTTAGTTATTAACTTAAATTATTATGTACATGAACAAATAAGGAGACATTTTTATGTCTTTGTGTGTGCAACTTGGATTTGTGGAGAAGAACATCCTGAACTGTGACTTTGATCTGGTGTTATCAGATCCTAGTGATGCCATACAGATGACAAGTCTGGAAGGAGCATAAATTCAGAAATGGGGTTGTTAGCTCGTTAGGAAGACGAGGTTAGTATATTATGGACTTAAATATAGAATAATGGCAAGTAGTTACTTGTGCTGTTTATGAATTATTATTGGGAGCTAGAGATCACCTCGGGGAAGGAAGTCATTTTAATTGATCCTTCTGCATTAATTTGGTGCAATTTTTGTGTAGTTTCTTTCTCCTTTATTACTACCTTTCTGATTTGGCTTTCGACATTTGTTGTTTTCCTTAACATTCCCATAGTTCTGTTGTCCTATGGAGAGTCACTATTTGTAATGATTGTAGATTCGATCTCTTAATGTTGTCCATAAAATCTTCGAGGAGTTTCCTGGGTCTTTTATGAATACTCTACATTTTCCACTGAACAACTGGTAGGTTTCTTCTTCAATCTCTGTTTATAAGGGTTAATAGTCAATCCTGTTTAGGTCTTTCAAATCTCATACTTTTCTTTTTCTTCTTTATGCTGTGTTGTTACATTGGATTTGAAAAGGAATCTATGTCTTACAAGACTCCTAGCAGCTCTTCCAATGAGGTTAGTGACCTGCATTGTTCATTTCCATGCTTAAATTCATATTGATTGATAAGTTTAACATTTCACTGCTTTGTTTGGTTCATTCCTTTAGAATTTTTTGTTTTGGTTTGATATGCTTTTCTATGTTGAGAACTGTCATTCATGTTTGTAATTCATTCATTGATTGCATTGATACTTATACTTTTTTAGTGTTGAAAAAGTAATCTGCTATCTTGTAGCTTTAACCTTTTACTTCTTTGCTTATTCTTCTTTGATTGTGCTGATCTGTGGTGGTTAACCTTCTCTGTGGTAGGTTGTCAAGAACAAAAAGATTGACGCTGCTAGATTCTCTCCCTTCTGGAATGAGATTATAAAGAATCTTAGGGAAAAGGATTATATATCTACCTTGTGAGTTTACTATATTTGTTATCCTAATTGATTTAAATTTCAATTTAAAAGGTGATTATAAAAATGTGCAAAGGCTTGAATTCCTTTAGGGGCTTGAGACCATGCCTCCATCCTTTAGTTGAGAACAAAGTGAAACTGATCCTAGTTCCTTTACATTTTATTGTCTCGTGGAATTTTAGTATACTTTATAGTGTAGGTTGTATTAAGGAACTTAGATTATATGTAGCTTGAGTCCCTTCTTTTAGGTACTTGGGAAAGTATGGATTGATTCCTTTGCGGCCTTAACTTTTGCTTCCTAAATTTGGTTTTATAGGAGAGAACTCTAAGAAAATTATGTTTAATCTGGCTGTAGCTTATTGTAATCACCACCTTTTCTTCCCTTAGCGATAGCAGTGTGAACCACAATAATGGTTTTTTTTGTTCTTTCTTAAATTAGGGAAATGGAGTTGCTTTTGATGCGGAAAAATTCTAATAATCTTCCCCTCATTCAGTGGCCCAAAATTCTTGCTAGCAACGTCATTTTGAGGTTTTTAATGCAATTTTTATGTGACCATCTTTCTAAACATCATAATTCGCTTTTGGTTTTCTTCATGTTGTGCAGATATTTTTGGCTAAAGGTGTTGTAGAAAATAGACTTACAGGATGAATTGTGGAAGAGAATTTCAAAAGATGACTATATGAAGTATGTTATTGAAGATTGCTACTGTGTCCTAAAACTCATACTGACAGAAGTATTGGGAAGTGAAGGAAGGATGTGGTATGTGATGTTTTAAGCGATCTCACACTTGTTTGCTATGTGAATCATTGCATGGGAGTGAGAAGCTTTCTGTGGTTATCAAATTCATTTCAAGGTTGAAAGGGTATATAAAGACATTCAAGCAAGCATTGGGAAGAAGAATATTCATCCTAACTTCCAACTAAATAAGTTACACTAGTTATTTCACGAGTAACTGCGCTGACGGGTATTCTGTTATGTTCTATTTTGGCTATTATTGATTATTCAAATGTTTAATAGAGCCATTTTGAGAGAAATGGCTAACCTCAAACAGATAATGTAAAATTTGAATAAAAGACGAAAAGTTCCAATTGCATTGTTTATTGTTCCTATCTCCTTTATTCAAATGGTTGTCTTTCTTTTAGGTAGTTATTCCATGGTCTTCTAATGCACATTTCTGTTGCATATTGTTGCATTTTATATTTCTCACCATCTATGTACTTTCATGCGTCATTAGCTTTCAGATATGTCAATTGGATATGTATTGCATTCATATATTTCATTTTCTTCATACAATTGGGACTATGATATCTGGCCTACTGTCTACTTGTAAGCATGCCTTATTGCAGCAGCTTGTTTTTTTTTATGAATATGAGAGGCAATGATTCCATGGATGAATGCCTTTATTTGTTCTCTTTGAACTGATTTTTCTACAGAAAGAGGCAAAGACACCATATTTAGTAAAAGGTGCAATTAAGGCTATTCAAGATCTCTATAATGTTGTGTGCATTTATGCACTTTTTATTGATACGAGGTCTTATATAGCTTGATTATTGTCAGTTATCTTTCTTATACATGTTTTATAAATTGTGTCGAATTTTCATATGAATCTATATTCCAGGGAGCATTATGAAACATGGGATTCACTTTCAAAAGCCACGATTGAAGGTCGTCTGTTTACAGACTTGAAGTGGCCCAGAAATGCTTAATTAGTGTGTCTTGGTAGTTAAAGTTAAGATCATTATAACATTAGAGTTACTATTCTTTTCGAGTAATTTTGGTGACTATGCAAAGAGCACAGGTTAAAAGATTGCATTCACTTTTAATAATTAAGGAGTATGATTCAAATGTTCCTAAGAATATAGAGGCCAGGCGCAGACTGCAATTTTTCACAAATTCACTTTTTTATGGATATGCTTATAGCAAAGCCAGCCCTTCAGGTTATTTTATCCGTGCATTAGATACAGGAATAAAATGGATTTGACAAATTCATTATCTCAACCACCTTCGTTTGTTGCAGTGTTTTCACACCGTATTATTCCGAGATTGCTCTTTATAGCATGACTGAACTACTAAAGAAAAATAAAGATGGTATATCAACTTTGTTTTACCTCCAAAAAATATTTCCATGTAGGTTGTGCTTAATTATAGCTCATTTGCAGAATGTGTGTGTGTTTGATGTTGCAGTGTGCAGAATGATTTGTCGTTTGACTGCCTCATTTTTGTACTAAGATGAATGTTTGTCCTTCTTTTGTTTTCTGGAAATCTTTTATGTTTGATATCAGTGTTTTCATGAGGATAGAATCTTTAATAAGATGGTAACATAGTGGAGGTATTCAATCCATAATGTTAAAAATTAAGTTATTAAGTGAAAAGGATAATAGAAAAATACCTAAAGAAATATTTTGTGCAATCTTACTATGCATGTTTGATTTGTTACTTTTGTTTGGCTTGTTGAATCCCCTTTCATTTCTGATTGAAGATTTTAGAGATTTAGTATTTAGTATTTAGTATGATTATATGTTTATATTCTTTATAAATCTTTCTTCCACAGTGAAATATTTAGTGTACTTTATTTGGAGTATTGTTCTTATTCTCCCACCATTATAAATAAAATATCTAAATTTAGTTAATGACACACTTGAGTACTTTCATGTTTTGTGTGCCTATAGATGTAGGTCTTATGGCCGAATCTTGTTAAACTTTGTGTAAATCCTAAACACTTTTGTTCCTCCTCATCCTTTTACTTTCACAATTCTGTCTCTTGCTTCACCCTATTTGTTTAACTTTGAGAGTAATTTTTATTTAGTTAATCATTTGATCATCAATCTTGGAGTCTTGTAAGCCAGCTGTCAATATTATTTTGACTTTTACAAGTTTGACTTTGTAGCTGAACCGTACTTTTCTTTCAGTTGCTTGCAATCTAATTTTTCTTTTTCTTTTCATATTCTGTTTCAGATGAATGGAGAAATTTTCTTGCTCAAATTGGATGTGATGAAAGTGCATTAGATACAGAGCTCTTTGATGGTCCTAATGATGTACTTGAACTTCAGTTTTGGGCTTCTTATGGGAGACAAACATTGGCAAGAACTGGTAAATGATTTCACTTATCCTCTTTGTGTCTTCTCTTTTGCACATTATATACTTGTCCAAACATTGTTGTTGGTTTTATTAACTGCTAATTAGCATAAGTATTGGGCCATTATTATTTGCACTTTGTACTTTTTGAAAAACAGAGAGGAAGACTTTTTCAAGCCTTTATTTTCTTTTTTTATTAATTTTTTGTTCATATGTACCTTCTTCAATTGTTTTTTTCCCAATTTTCATTTTATGTTAAATTAAGTGAATGCATACCTTTCTATTAGCTGTTCAATCTTTCTAAGTTCATATATTTTCCAAATGCAGTTCGCGGGATGATGTACTATAGGAAAGTCATTAAGCTTCAAGCCTATTTGGAAAGACAAACTGGTGGAGGTAAGGGTTTCACGTATATGATTTTTAATTTACTGATATATGGTAAATGATTTGTTTATGCACTGGGTTTGTAAGCTGCCATTCCTAGCGATAATGCAACTGATATGAAGGGATTTGAGTTGTCTCTTGATCCTCGAGCTCAGGCTGACTTAAAGCTTACATATGTGGTAACATGTCATATATATATATAACAAAAAGAGGAGCAAAAACCTGATGTAGTTGATATTGCACTTTTGATGCAAAGGTGACCTCTAGCTTCTTAGCCCCAATAAATCTTGTTTTTCAATCTCTTTTTAGTTCCCAACACTTTTTTATCTCATTTTCCTCTTTTCATCACATTAAAGTGTTCAACCTTTCTTATGCTCTTGTGGTTATTTTCTTCTTGAAATACTTTATTATGTCCAATATGCCTGACACTATACTTGTGATGTTAGAAATGAAGCTCTTCATGTTGCTTTTATTGATGATATTGAATGTCTCAAGGATGGTATAGTGCAGAGAGATTTTTATTCCAAACTTGTGAAAGCAGATATCAATGAAAAACATAAGGTTTGTGTCTTTCTTCATTCTCATCTGTCATTTACAATAGTTGCCAATATTGATGAGTATTAAGTGAATAAAAATTTATTCATTTAGTTTTCAAGATCATGTTAGAATTTACAATTGTATCGTTTAGGTGTGATATAAGTTATAACCCTACTTTGTTTTTTAAATTTACCTTTAACTTTACACCTTTACAATCAAATTTTCCATGCATTTAGAACTTCAAGTTTATATATAGAACTTTAATTTATTTTTCATTTTCCTCTAGCTTAGCACCTCTACTACAAACTAATTTCCTTGTGAATTTTACTCTAAATTAGCAACTGTACTGCCTTTTATTTTAGTAATAATTTTTTCAATTGCACCTTTTACCTTAAAAACCAATTTGAAAGGTGGGATTTTAGGGGCTCGCTTGTTTGTGCCTCGAGTTTGATCTAAGACAGTTGATTGCATCGTTTAGCTACCAAAGCGGACTTTATCCTTTAGCACCTAACATATTATTATATGAAGTTACTTTTAATTTCTCTTAAACCCAAAATACTATATTACACATGCTTCCTTGAAAATCATCATTATTCTTCATGTCCCATTACAATCCCCATGTTCAAATTTTTTTTCAAAGCTTCTACTTTGGAGCTTTTGAACTATAAAACCCAATTATGCTAATAGGGCTAATAGGCTGCAAGTCTTACATGGTAAGTACCTTTTGTTGTAGCCCTATTAATTAAATTTTGTGATGGTGGCATTGCAATCATGTAGAGTTTTTAAGTAGATATCTGGTTATCGCCCTTTTTTATTTACTTGATAAAGTTGCCTGGAAATTCGAAACTTAGAGAAGGAGAACTTGAGAATCAGAACCATGCTACTGTATTTACTCATGAAAGTGCAGTTCAGACAATTGATATGAATTAGGTAATTGAATTTACCCTTATCACTACATTGTGATCCTTCTAAAAACTTATCGCACAAGTTTGACATGGTATTATTTATCTTGACATTGTAGAATAATACAGTTTAAGTTTCTTGCATCTCCAATAGGAGAAATTGTTTATCACTTTTACATTTAAGACACCAAGGATGTTGATAGAAACATTTGTAGCTTTTCCTCAAGGATAAACTACTTAAGGCTTTGAATCTGTGAATAACTATGATTACTTTGGTGATTAAGCTCTCATTCTGATCTTAAAATATAGTGATCAAAATTTTCACGGTGTCATTTGTTATTTTGATATATGACTTCAAAACTCTACCTGACACTACATCAACCCTTCCTCCTTGTGAAGTATAGGGCTTATTTGATGATTGGTGTGTGTGTGCATGAATTTCATGAGGAACTACTGTATAGACCTCGTTAAGTGAGAAGTATTTGTCATATATCCTAGCTTTTTTTTATAGAATGCATGAATGTTGTATTTTCCAACTTAATTTACTCAGTTTATTATTAACTGGGGCAATTAAGAAAGATCTATTCGTAACATTTTGTTCCTCTGAAAAATGTATCTTGGTTTGGCAGTTGGTGGATGTATACAGAAATTCCTGAAGGGCTAACTGTGATATCGTCCTTGACTGTTCCATATGATGCATCTGTCGATGAATCTTTCATGTCTGGCATCATGTAAAATGCATTGGCCCTTAGTTGTCGGTGTAAATTCCAACACCCAACAGCTGAATGGCCTTACGGTTGACATGGATATAGTGCTCTTGAGAATTTAACTGGCCTCAGAATTGTAACTTAAGATTGAGCAACATGAATTCAATTGTCTGCTACTTGTCATTGTCCTAGTAGATAGATTGGGCAATCCTAGTTACCCATCATTATCTTTTTGATTTAAATTTTAAACTTTGTTCATAACTACTGCTGCTGCAATTATTCAATCTGCCATCTGAACATATTAAATTGTTTTTAGGAATTTGTTTAATTAGTTTTTTATTTTAAATTTTTCTGTTTTCAAGATATTATTAAGATTTTGTTTTTATCTTATATGACGCAAAAATTTTATGTTTCTTTAACATTAGTTAGATAAATATTATTTAATTAATATATTAATAATCTAACAAAATTATTTGTAATATATAAGTTTTTTAAAACAAATTATTTTAGCAAAAAGTATATATCTGAAAATTGTTGAGATAGATGCTTTATCATCTTAAAAATATTTGTTAAACTTACCATTTAAAATGAAACTTAACATCTTTTTACGTACTTTAATAAAAATATGTTAAGACTAACTATTTATTGATAAATATATATATAAATAAAATAATTAAGATAATTCAAAAGAAGACCTCTTGAAAATAATAGTTTCTTTTGTTTTCAAGATATGCTTAAAATCTTGTTTTTATTTTTATTATTAAATTAGCCTAAACAAAAATATTTTTGATACGTAAGTTACCTACAAAAGTTCAAATGATTAGAAAAATTAAAAATTTTATCTTAAAAATATAAAAATATTTGTTATAGTTCTATTTTATATACAATATTTATTTAAAATGAAATCAACTTTCATTTAAGTATTTAAAGAATATATTTATTGATAAATATGTTGTAATTTAATTATTTGACAATAATTAATATATTTTATTATTTTGTATATTAAAATATAACCTATTTTCTAAATTATATTATTTAAAAATAAAAAATCATCCTTTTACAGGACTAAATATTTATTGTATAAATTAATGAAATTATAACTAGTTGGTCAGTATCAGATTGGACAAAACCTTGTGATCTCTAATTATGTGTATTTTATAACATCCAACATTCATTAGTTTGGAGAGTTGAGTATGGTCATCGGAGAGGATAGATCGAGAGAGAGAGTGAGAGAGATCTTAATTTATTTTTTTTACAAAATGGTCCTTGAAGTTTAAGTAGGAGAAATATACTAATAAATAGGGATCTCTTGTGCTAGCTGTAAGAAAATTAAATTCTTAAAATTTAGATCTTTATAATTTAATCTTTTAAGAGTCTAAAAAATGATTATTTAGATAAAATCTAGCAATAATTTTAATTTTTATATTAAAAATATTTTAAAAAATCATTCTTAAGTTTCATTATACTAGTAACTAATTTGTAAACTTTTGATTCAGCTATTAACATCGAAGTTTGTTTGGTCGAAAAGTATAAATGTTATTTTGAAAAATGTAACCTGTTTGTGTTTGTGGGCTTCAATTTTGACGAAAGCCCAGGCATCCGTTTTTAAGTTTCAGTTAGGGTACAGCCCAAAATATTTTGTCATAAGAGCAGTGCTTTCGGTATTGAAGATGAAGCTGCAGAAACCTTACCGCAGAAACCTTATAGAGGCGCATTCCAGGTTTTCCAGTATCTTGTGTTGTGGCTTGTGGGGTTTGGTCTGGTTTGATTTCTACTCACTTCGGTCGGATCATAGCGCTCAAAGATGCACGCTCCTGTTCTTGTTCTCAGTTCGCATCGTTTCTTTTCTATTCCTCCTGTTCTTTTTTTTTTTTTTTTCTTGTTCATCATTTAAAATTTGAAACTGATCTATGTAAGGGAAATGAGTAATCCATACATATTTATTTCTGCTTTCAATTTTATCCATCCTGTTTGCATCACTTGTGTTCTTGATGAATGAATGAATGCCCTTTCTATGTGAACGGATGTGGGATGTGTGTTTTTGATGAGATTTTGATATTGACTCTTTTATTTTTCAGACAGGAGATTCGATAATAGGCCTATGGAAGATTTTCAGTTGTAGGCCACGCTGCATCCGTTTCATTGAAGCTTATGGATAACTTTCTCTAGCACTTGGAGCTATTTTCGGGGATTTTCAAAACCACGAAGTTTATTGCGCTTGTGAGATCTGTTAGTTGTCGTCCCAGCCTCCGGCAAACAGCTGGTGCTTTGCAAGTTCGTTTCTTTCAGCATGATTTTGTCCCAAGAGATCGTGAGGCCAAGCCAAAAAAGTACCAAGTATCCAGAATTCTTCAACCCATATGGTCCTAGACCCTCGCCTTCTGAGAAAATCGTTCAACTTGCTGATAAGATCCTCGCCCTGTCCCTTGAGGAGAGACACCAAATTGGTCCTGCTCTGATGCAAATATTAAAACATCCGAAACTCCAGTCGATTTCCACGGAAGAAATGGACTTAAATCCTCAGGGAGAGGCAGCCACCGCTAAGGTTGAGGAAAAGAAAGAGAGAACAGCCTTTCATGTGAAGTTGGAGAAATTTGATACAGCAGCAAAAATCAAGGTGATTAAAGAAGTTAGAGCTTTTACTAATCTGGGTTTGAAGGAGGCCAAAGAACTGGTTGAGAAGGTACCTGCCGTGCTGAAACAAGGCGTCACAAAAGATGAAGCGAATACCATTATAGAGAAAATAAAAGCTGCTGGAGGAGTTGCAGTTTTGGAGTGATGGCTTGTGACAGTGGAAATGAGTAACAAGAAGTTTTCATGGTCCAATTTTCACTGCTCTCTCTAACTAGGTTGAAGTTCACAACTTATTTAAACATGACACTTGACGTTACGTCCGAGCCCTACCTATTACCATCTTTCCACTAGATTGCTCAGGCTCATCAAACCAACGAATCTCCAGGTTTACCACCTTCTTAAACATCACTGCTGCTAAGTTCGAATAATTTCGCAACTCATAAGGGATTTATATTTAGGAATTAACTTCCTAAATTCCAATCTAAACTATTGGAAAGGAAGGAAGACATACTAATAGTTCCAATTGAATATGAAAAAATAATAAAAATGTTATGTGACCTAAATTTGATAGAATTTAAATGAGAAGTTAAGAGTTTCTTTAATTTAGAGTTTAAATTAAATATTTTAAAAATATTAAAGTTTGTTTTGAATGTTTTCAAACATGTGAATTTAAATCAAATTTTAACGTAAATGTAAGAGTTCAAATTGCCCTTTTTTTTTGCTTATATATAAAAATAAATAAAAGACAAATGGTTTAAAATTTTTTAGAAAAAATATATGATCTTTAAAATTTTCTTTTTTATAATTTTTAATTTCTTAGAAAAATCCCTTCTCTTAGACTTCGGTTGAAAAATAATAACAAACATTATATATGAATTAATCAAATATCACTAATATAGTAACTCATCTTAATTCTTAAACTCAATTCAAATTAATTAAAGTCGAGTTGAATTACTAATTCAAGATAATTGCAATAAGTTATCAATTTAGTTCAAATTTAATTAGTTTAATTTGAGTTTAAGAATTAGGCCGAATCGTCATGTAAATAATAATTTATTTGCTATGTTTGATATTTATATTGTGCATGTTTTGCCATTACTTTTTACCGAAGTTTAAGAGAAGTTTTTCAAAAAAATAAAAAATATTTTTTCAATAATTTTAAATTTTAAGAGTTATTTTAAAGTTGCTTAAACTATAAGAAGAAATAATGCCTTTCATCCTATAAAAATAACATTTGAGTCTTAATGAGTTTTTTTATCTTTAATCAACCATTCTTTAAGTTATTAAGTGAGATGCAGCCTTTCTTTGTCCAAGTTGTGACCTTTGGATTAGTAAAATTAAGTTTTACAAAAAAATTTAAGTTACTCTCTATTATTATTTTACATCATAATGTTCATAAAAGAATATTATTTGCACCATAAAACTTAAATCTACTAAGTTTCTATAATGTCACGATTTGACACAAAAATATCCTTAATCTTTACAAACAATGCCATACCTCTATATAAAAAAAATATCATCAAAATAAATAAGTGCATTTTTATTTTAATATATAAATATTGCATCAGAGTACAAACAATATCATTAATTTCATACAAAAATATTATTACTCTTTACAAATTATACCACACCTCTACACAAAAAAGTACCTTTACAAACAATACCATGTCTCTATACAAAAAAGTATTATATTGTCTGCTTCTTACTCATCTTCTTGAAAGGTTTTTGTAGGATTATTTAAGTGTTTCTCAATGGACATAGTTTGGTAAATATCTGTTTGCCAAACTGTATTTATGGATGATTTTGTGAAAAAAAATCTTGAATCATCTTAATGAAAGTTCGAATGAGAAAATTATAAAAAATTTAAAAAACATTATCCAATTTAAGAAGCATTGTTGAAATTCGATTTTAGATTAACTAGACTATATTTAATTTTGTGTATAATTTAACCAATCCATCTATCATAATTCAAATTTTTAAAATTTTAAATTGATATTATATATCAAACAATAAACCTGGTGGCAATGAAGTTGGTGTTAGGTACTGTAGATTATGCAAATTGCTGGGTGAATAAGCTCAATCAGTAGCTTCTGGCTAGTCAGTTTCGCATTTCCTCGTGTGCTCTACTTCTTATGAAGGATTAGACATCAGCAATCATATAACATTATAGTAATGCCGACAGTATAACTGGGTAGGAACGCAGGATTTATCACTTTATGACTTTGAAAGTGATAAATCCTCAATTTCAAAGATTAGACAATGCAATGACGGGATGATCTATATGATGAATTTAGCGATCCCAAGAAAAAGTTCCATGCCATAATTCAAGGACTTTACCAATGAGAATAGAAAAGAAAATGCATCATGTTCAAGCACAAGAATGGGCATATAAGAAAAGCAAACAAGATTGCGTTATGTACACAAAATTTTCGTAATCCATTAATCTAGAATATCCCTGCAAAATATTCAAGAACACGCACACAATATGTCTGGAAAAAATAGCTCTGTCGATATATAAATATTCAACACTATGAATGAATGTCACCAAATTTACAGAGCCAATGGATAACTATTTCCCAGTTCCAATACAAAAAATAAGTAAGAACGAGAAAAATAACAAGGCAGCAAAACACAGCAATGAGAGGAAGAAGGGACTAGAATCAAAAGAGAAAAAGAGACTTCAATCTCTCCAGACCCCTTTTGGTTCTGTTGGCTGTATATATATTTTACTTGGGCCCACTTAATCCCTAAAACGCCAGGACACCTTTCTCGTGCAATTCACATTGAGGCTCAGGTTGTGAATCATATGCCAACTGTCCCACATCCTTCTTGTCAGAATTCAGGGCTGTTTGTGAAATTCTAACAGCACCAACCTCCTTTAACATAACACATGCTTTGTTTCTTTGCCCTCGTCTGGAGGGACTTTTCAAAAGAAATTACTACTACATATGTGTTGCTTATTATAATACAACTTGGCAAGGAAACCATTTGCCAATATTCTATTCATTTGTCACCCATTAGCATCCTAAAAGAACAGCCTCTTTCTCCTAACACAAAACATGAATTGTATTGTTCAATCCATTCAGCAAATTAATGACTATGGAAGAATAGTTACCTACAACTAAGGCATTGAACTTTGTCTCCTCGTTTATGGCATTTTTTATGGCCGAGTTCCAAAAGAGTTGGAGGGCTTATGTATCTTACCAATACCAGATATTATGTTTGCAACCAATCTCGTTTCCAAGTTCGTGCACAATCCTAGCTAACATCACTTTGGAGTAACTAAAAGAATTATGAGATATATCTGGGGCAAAACATTCAGCATAAGGTACAATAAAGAAAATTCCATTAATATTATTAGTTTTACTGATAATGATTGAGCAGCCTGGGCAGATGATAGAAGAAGCACAATTGGATTTTTTTAGTTTCAGTTCCAGAGCAATATCCTAGACATAAAAAAAGCAAGATTATGTTGTCTTATCAAGCAGATTATACAGTTACCTCAACAACAACTAAATTTTGAAGGATTTGAAGCACGAGGAAGAGGAACCTATTATGATCTTTGTGACAACAAATTAACCATTTCAATGTCTAAAAGTCCAGTTCAGCTAGAAAGAACTAATCTCCGAGGGATCTTGCTTTCCTAAATCAAATTTTTAGAGTCGATCGATATTAAGTTAGGATTATGTCAAATTTTAATGTAACACGTAAAGCTCTACGAGGTATATTTGCTGCTCTCACCATTAGTTACCACAGGAAATAAGCAAAGTCTACATTGGCTCAAGCATACAATTCATAAAGTAATTAGATGGCTCTAAAGATACGGTAGTAACCTATCTTACTTTTTGTAAGCATCAAGATAGAAAATGGAAAAGCAAGTCCAATATGCAGCATATATTTGAGTTCAGTGATCAGCAAAAGCTTCAGCATATATTTGAGTTCAGTGATCAATAAAAGCTTTCTATTTAACTTGGTCTTAGAATTGCTCAAAACCAATTACTGATTTATCATAATAGTTTACCTTAACAGCAGAACCAATCCAGGAATATCACAGCATTATAGTGATGTCGAGAACCAAGAAGATGAAAGTTCTGTCAACCCCATGAAAATTTTTCCCATTAATTTAAGCATAATAGCTTAGGGAGTAAATGCATGAGAAGAAATTGAGGGTATTT
>JAOQMS010000003.1:439121-516758 GCA_027563885.1 Erythroxylum longipes | reverse complement strand
ATAAAGGCAGAAAAAGTTGGAGACAAGTTTGCATTAGAGACAAAGTTAGAAGTAGGATATTGTGTGCATGATCTTTTTCCTTTTCTCATTGCAATAAGAAGAAAAATATCACCAGGAAGATCATTTGAGTTACCTGGTTGTGTACTATTAATTTTAGTCCCAGATGGTAAGGGGTTAGGATTCAGATTCGGAGATGATAATTGAGTTGTATCAAAGATTACTTCCCTTGCTCCCCTGCTATATATTGCACAGTGAAATGTTCTCTGCTTTTCACTTCCTGCTTCCTCCTGATTTTCTATTTTCTCCCCCTGACCAGTAATCTTATTTATTGTTGGTCCTTCTAGGCTCAATATCTCAGTTTTTTTCCACTAGACCTTTCATCTTCCTCACTTAAATACTCCCCCTTAAGATGAGTGTGACTATCATAAGGTTTACCTTCAAAAAATGTAACATCCATAGAGGTAAAAAATTTCCGGGATGTTGGATCAAAACACTTATATCCCTTTTGGGTTCTAGAGTATCCAACAAAGATACATTTGATAGCTTTAGGATCTAGTTTGGATTTCTTGGGATCATGCTTATAGACAAAAACAGTGCTTCCAAATATTTTCAGAGGGACAGGTGGGTTCGGTTTTGTGTTAGGAATGAAGGAATTGAAGGTTTGTAATGGGGTTTGGAATTTTAATGTTTTGGAGGGAAGTCTATTGATCAAAAAATTGGCTGTGAGAACTGCTTCTCCCCATAGGTATTTTGGGACATGTGTTTGAAAGCTGATTGCTCTAGCTACTTCTAAAAGGTGTCTATTTTTACATTTAGAAATTCCATTCTGCTGTGGGGTGTAATTCTAGGAGGTTTGATGGATAATCCCTTTGCTATTTAGGAAGTTTTTTAAGGCCAAGTTCACATACTCCTTCCTGTTGTCACTTCTTAACATTCTAATCTCCTTTTGAAATTGAGTTCTAACCATGTTGTAGAAGGACACAAATGTGGTACAAACATCCGATTTATCTCCCAAAAGAAATACCCATGTGACCCTAGAACAGTCATCAATGAAAGTGAGAAACCACTGCTTTCCATTAGGTGTTTGAGTTCTAGAGGCCCTATAAATCACTGTGAATTAAAATAAATGGCTCCGAACACCGGTTATTATTAATGGGGTAATGACTTCTATGAATTTTAGCTAATTCACAACATTCACATTGAAAACTAGTACTTTTATTGATAGATAAATGAGGTAGCGCACACTTTAGGTATTGTAAACTAGGATGTCCTAACCTACAATGCCACATCATTATTTCCTCCTCCTCCTTGCTGACAGTAATGTGACAGCTCCCGTCTTCATGTTTCTTGTCTTCTTCTTGCAAGGTATATAAGTCTCTAGTAACCTTAGCAATCCCAATCATCCTCTCCAATTCCAAATCCTGAAACATAGAATGAGTCGACTAAAAATTAGCTTTGCAATTCATATCTTTGGTTAGCTTGCTAACAGAAACAAGGTTATACGATAGATTGGGAATGTGAAGAACAATTTTTTTGGGTTAAGGTATCTGAAATAGGGACTGTTCTTTTCCTGCGACTGAAGCTAAGGAACCATCTGCAATTCTAATTTTCTGGTTTCCTGCACATGGTGAGTAAGAAGAGAAAAATTTGGAACTACCAGTTATGTGATCAGTGGCTCCACAGTCAACTATCCAAGGGTAGGGGGGTATAGAACAAACAAAGGCTTTTGGAAGGATTATACCTGACTATACTACAGAACAAGAAGGTTTTTTGGTATTCTAAGTTGGAAGGAACGTCTACAGATGATCCAGTTGTTCCTTTGTGAAAGGAAAGGTCCTGGTTGAGTTGGAGGTATCTTGGTCATGACTGAACTGGTTTCCAGCTTGCAAAGCTTTCCCTTGTCCTTCTCTACTAGCCCTTTTTTTCTTCCAGTCTGTTGGTTTGCCATGTATCTTCCAGTAGGTATCTTTTGTATGCCATGGTTTTTTACAAAAATCACACCAAGTTTTCTGCTTGTTTTTACCTTTCTCACCCTCACTGTCACTATTCTTTGAGACAAAAGCTGAGCCTTCATTCTGGAAATTCATGGTGTCATTTTTTTTCAACATGACACTCTTCCTGGCTTCCTTTCTTCTGACTTCAGAGAAGACTTCTCTGATTGATGGTAGTGGCCCACGCCCCAAAATCCGTCCCCTAACTTCATCCAATTCTGCCTTCAAGCTAGCAAGAAATACAAATACTTGTCCTCTGTCAGCTTTCTCTCTATATTGGGCTGCATCTTCTGGATCTTTCCTCAAATAGATCCAACTCCTGCCATATTATAGTCATCTTCACATCTTGCTCACCCTGCTGCATCTTCCACATTTTTGAATTGAGTTCAAACAGCTGAGCATAATTTTCTAGGTCTAAGGATGTTTCTTTAACTGCTTCCCATACATCTTTGGCTGTTGGGAGAAAGATAAAGGGTCTTCCAACCCTTGGTTCCTGGGAATTGATGAGTCAGGCTGTAACCATGGCATTCTCCAAGCACCACTAGTCGAAATTCGGGTCTTTTGGTCTTGGAGTTTGGATTGCTCCCGTTATATACCCTATCTTTCCTTTTCCAGTAATTACAAGACGGGCTGATTGGGACCATTCTAGGTAGTTTCTTCCATTCAACTTCTGGATTGAAATTTGTAGGGAGTTTTCTGGTTGTATGCTAACTGAATCACGTTGATTTCCTGATCCAGAGAAAGGGGTTGAGCTGTTGGTGGTCTCGAGAGATGAAGATTGAGATCCCACCATTGCGTTGTAGTTCATGGAAGAGTGTGTGGCTCTGATACCATGTAAACTTTGATATTTATTGAAAGTTCTATCTTACATATGCTGCAGACCCATCGGTCATTATATAGAGCTAGGTTACATAGTGGTGGTAGTCTCCTAATTTAGGAAGACTCCTTATTAGGAAATATCCCTAATATAGAAATATTCTGCTATCTTGTTGAGAACTGACATTCATGTTTGTAATTCTTTCACTGATTGTATTGATACTTATACTTCTTTGGTAGTGAAAAGTATTCTGCTATCTTGTGGCTTTAACCTTTTACTTCTTTGTTTATTCTTCTTTGATTGTGCTGATATGTGGAGGTTAACCTTCTCTGTGGTAGGTTGTGAAGAACAAAAAGATTGATGCTGCTAGATTCTCTCCCTTCTGGAATGAGATTATAAAGAATCTTAGGGAAGAGGATTATATATCTACCCTGTGAGTTTACTATATCTGTTATCCTAATTGATTTAAATTTCAATTTAAAAGGCGACTGTAAACATGTGCAAAGGCTTGTATTCCTTTAGGGGCTTGAGACCATGCCTCCATCCTGTAGTTGAGAACAAAGTAAATCTGATCCTAGTTTCTGTATATTCTGTTGTCTTGTGAAATTTTAGTATTTTCTGTTTACAATGTAGGTTGGATTAAGGATCTTAAATTGTGCGTAGCTTGAGTCCCTTCTTTTGGGTACTTGGGAAACTATGGATTGATTCCTTTGCGGCCTTAACTTTTGCTTCCTAAATTTGGTTTTATAGGAGGGAATTCTAAGAAAAAGATATGTTTAATCTGGTTGCAGCTTATTGTAATCACCACCTTTTCTTCCCCTAGTGATAGCGGTTTGAACCACGATAATGGTTTTTTGTTCTTTCTTAAATCAGGGAAATGGAGTTGCTTCAGATGCCACAAAATTCTAGTAATCTTCCCCTGGTTCAGTGGCCCCTTTTTCTTCTTGCTAGCAAGGTCATTTTGAGGTTCTTAGTTCAATTTTTATGTGACCATCTTTCTGAAAATCATAGTTCTCTTAGTTCTCTTTTGGTTTTCTTCATGTGTAGATATTTTTAGCTAAAGATATTGCTGTAGAAAATAGAGAATCACAGGATGAGTTGTGGGAGAGAATTTCAAGAGATGACTATATGAAGTATGCTGTTGAAGAGTGCTACTGTGTCCTGAAACTCATACTGACAGAAATATTGGGAAGTGAAGGAAGGATGTGGTATGTGATGTTTTAAGCGATCTTACACCTGTTTGCTATTTGAATCATTGCATGTGCATGAGAAGCTTTCTGTGGTTATCAAATTCATTTCAGGGTTGAAAGGGTATACGAAGACATTCAAGGAAGCATTGGGAAGAAGGATATTCATCGTAACGTCGGGCTAAATAAGTTACCACTAGTTATTTCACGAGTAACTGCGCTGACGGGTATTCTGGTATGTTATAAATCTGCTTTTGTTGATTTTTCAAGTTTGGAAGAGTTGGCTTTCTGGATGGCTCAATCAGACTAACGGGAACACCAAGCAAATTTGAAATGTTTAATATAGCCATTTCTCTCGAAATGGCTAACCTTAAACAGAGAAGTCAAAAATGTAAAAATTGAATAAAAGATGAAAAGATCCAATTGCATTGTTTATTATTCCTGTCTCCTCTATTCAAATGGCTGTATTTCTTTTGGGTGGTTATTCCATGGTCATCTAATGCGCATTTCTGTCGCATATTGTTGCGTTTTTTGTTTCTGATCCGGCATATTTACACCATCTATGTAACTTCATGCATAAGCTTTCAGATATGTCAATTGGATATATATTGCATTCATATATTTCACTTTCTTCATACAAGTTGAACTGTGATATCTGGCCTACTGTCAACTTGTAAGCATGCCTTATTGCTGCATCTTGTTCTTTCTTGTGAATATGAGAGGCAATGATTCTGTGGAAGAATGCCTTTATTTATTCTCTTTGAACTGATTTTTCTACAGAAAGAGGCAGAGACACCAGATTTGGTAAAAGGAGCAATTAAGGCTGTTCAAGATCTTTATGATGTTGTGCGCATTGATGTGCTTTCTATTGATATGAGGTTTTATATAGCCTTACTGTTGTCAGTTATCTTTCTTATACATGTTTTATGAACTGTGCTGAATTTTCTTGTGAATCTATATTCCAGGGAGCACTATGAAACATGGGATTTGCTTTCAAAGGCCAGGATTGAAGGTCGTTTGTTTACAGACTTGAAGTGGCCAAGAAATGCTCAGTTGGTATGTCTTGGTAGTTGAATTTCAGATCATTATAAAATTAGAGTTATTGTTCTTTTCATATGAGATAAAAGTAATTTTGGTGAATATGCAGAGAGCACAAGTTAAAAGATTGCATTCACTTTTAACAATTAAGGAGTCTGCTTCAAATGTTCCCAAGAATATCGAGGCCAGGCGCAGACTGCAATTCTTCACAAATTCACTTTTTATGGATATGCCTATAGCAAAGCCAGTCCGTGAGATGCTGCCTTTCAGGTTATTTTATCTTTGCATTAGATGCAGGAGTAAAATGGATTAGACAAATTCATTATCTCAACCACCTTTGTTTGTTGCAGTGTTTTCACACCGTATTATTCTGAGATTGTTCTTTATAGCATGGCTGAATTGCTAAAGAAGAATGAAGATGGTATATCAACTCTGTTTTACCTCCAGAAAATATTTCCAGGTAGGCTGTGCTTAATTGTGGCACATTTGCAGAACGTTTCTGTGTGTTTGACATTGCAGTGTGCTTTTGTAGTTTGACTGCCTCATTTTTATACCAAGATGAATGTTTGTCCATCTTTTGTTTTCCGGCAATCTTTTATGTTTGCTATTGGTGTTTTCATGAGGATAGGATCTTTAATAAGATGGTAGCACGGTCAATCCATGATGATAAAAATAAGTTATGAAGTAAAAACGATAATAGAAAAACACCTAAAGAAATATTTTGTGCAATCCTACTATGCATGTTTGATTTGTTACTTGTGTTTGGCTTGTTGGAGCCCCTTTCATTTCTGGTTGAAGATTTTAGAGATTTAGTATTTAGTATGATTATATGTTTATATTATTTATAAATCTTGCTTCCAAAGTGGAATATTTAGTGTACTCTATTTGGAGTATTGTTCTTATTCTCCCACCGTTATAAATAAAATATCTAAACTTAATGACACATTTGATTACTTCCGTGTTTTTTGTGTATGTAGATGTAGGTCTTTGGCTGAATCTTGTTAAACTTTGTGTAAATCCTAAACCCTTTTGTTCCTCCTCATCCTTTACTTTCACAAACCTGTCTCTTGCTTCACCCTATTTGTTTGAGTTTGAGAGTACTTTTTCTTTGGTTAATCATTTGATGATCAATCTTGGAGTCTTGTAAGCCAGCTGTCTATATTAGTTTGACTTTTACAAGTCTGACTCTGTAGCTTGAACCGTACTTTTCTTTAAGATGCGTGCAGTCTGATTTTCTTTTCCTTTTCCTTTTCATATTCTGTTGCAGATGAATGGAGAAATTTTCTTGCTCGAATTGGGCGTGATGAAAATGCATTAGATACGGAGCTCTTTGATAGTCCTAATGATGTACTTGAACTCCGGTTTTGGGCTTCTTACAGGGGACAAACATTAGCAAGAACTGGTAAATGATTTCACCTAGCCTCTGTGTGTCTTGTTGCACATAATATACTTGTACAAACATTGTTCTTGGGTTTAGCGATTGTCAACCAGCAAAAGTATTGGGCCGTTATTATTTGCACTTTGTACTTTTTGGAAAGCAGAGAGGAAGACTTTTCAAGGGCATATTTTCTTGTTTTATTAATTTTTTGTTGATATGTATCTTCTCTTGTTTTTTTTTCCGAGTTGTCATGTTTTATGTTAAATTAAGTGAATGCATACCTTTCTATTAGCTGTTCAATCTTTCTAAGTTGATATGTTTTCCAAATGCAGTTCGCGGGATGATGTATTATAGGAAAGCCATTATGCTTCAAGCCCATTTGGAAAGAGCAACTGGTGGAGGTAAGGTCTTCACGTAAATGATTGTTAGTTTACTGAGATATGGTAAGTGATTTGTTTGTGCACTGGCTAACGTCAGATTTGGAGGCTGCGATTCCTAGCAATGATGCAACTGATACGAGGGGATTTGAATTGTCTCGTGAGGCTCGAGCTCAGGCTGACTTAAAGTTTACATATGTGGTAACATGTCAAATATATGGAAAACAGAAAGAGGAGCAAAAACCTGAGGCAGCCGATATTGCACTTCTGATGCAAAGGTGAGCTCTAGCTTCTCAGCCCCAATAAATGTTGTTTTTCAATCTCTTTTTAGTTTCCCAATTCTTTTGTCATCTCATTTTCCTCTTATCATCACATTAGAGTGTTCAACCTTTCTTGTGTTCTTTTTGGTTTTTTTTCCCTTCCTGAAATACTTTATAGTGTGCAATATGCCTGATATATACTATACTTGTGATGTTAGAAATGAAGCTCTTCGTGTTGCTTTTATTGATGATGTTGAATCTCTCAAGGATGGTAAAGTGCAGAGAGATTTCTATTCCAAGCTTGTGAAAGCTGATATCAACGGAAAAGATAAGGTTTGTGTCTTTCTTCATTCTCATCTGTTGTTTGCAGTAGTTGTCAATATTGATTAATATTAAGTGAAAAAATTTATTTATTTAGTTTTCAAGATCATGTTCAGCATGACACATAACCTGCCTTCTGTAATATTCGAGAATTTACAAGTGTGGTTTAGTGTGATAGAAGCTGTAACCCTACTTTTTTCTTTTGCATTACCTCTAACTTTACACCTTTACAGTCAAATTTTCCATGCAGTTAGAACTTCAATTTTACATATAGAACTTCAACTCTTTTTTCATTTTCCTCTAGCTTAACGCCTCTGCAACAAACTATTTTCCTAGTGAAATTTACTCTAAATTAGCAACTGTACTGCCTTTTATTTTAGTAATAGTTGTTCAGTTGCACTTTTTGCCCTAAAAATCAATTTGGAAGGTGGGATTTTAGGGGCTTGCTTGGTTATGCCCCGAGTTTGATCTAAGCCAGTTGAATGCATCATGTAGCTACCAAAGCGGACTTTGTCCTCTAGCACCTAACATATGATACGAAGTTTCTTTTAATTTCTCTTAAACCCAAAATACTATATGACACATACTTCCTTGAAAATCAGCATTATTCTTCATGTCCCATTACAATCTCCATGTTCAAATTTTTTTCAAAGCTTCTACTTTGGAGCTTTTGAGCTATAAAACCCAATTAGGCTAATGGGCTGCAAGTCTTACATGTAAGTACCTTTTGTTGTAGCCCTGTTAATTAAATTTTGTGATGGTGGCATTCCAATCATGTAGAGTTTTTAATTAGATATTTGGCTACTGCCCTTTTTTATTGGTTTTCCAATTGTGAAGGAAATTTACTCTATAAAGTTGCCTGGAAATCCAAAACTTGGAGAAGGAAAACCTGAGAATCAGAACCATGCTATTGTATTTACTCGCGGAAGTGCGGTTCAGACAATTGATATGAATCAGGTAACTGAATTTACCTTTATCACTACATTGAGACTTTCCAGAAACTTATCGCACAAGTTTGATATGGTATTATTTATCTTAACATTGTAGGCTAATACACTTCAAGTTTCTTGCATCTCCAATATGAGAAATTGTTTTATCACTTTTACATTTAAGACACTAAGGATGTTGATAGAAACATTTGTAGCTTTTCATCAGGGATAAACTGCTCAAGGCTCTGAATCTGTGAATAAATATAATTACTTTGGTGACCAATCTCTCATTTTGATCTCAAAATATATTGATCAAAATTTTCACGATGCTGTAAGTTATTCTGATGTATGCCTGCAAGACTCTACCTGACACTACATCAACCCTTCCTCCTTGTGACATATAGGTCTTATTTGATGATTGGTGTATGTGTGCATGAATTTCATGAGGAGCTACTGTATATACCTTGTTATGTGAGAAGTATTTGTCATTTATTCTGCCCTTTTTTTTTGAATGCACGAATACTGCATTTTCCAACTTAGTTTACTGAGTTTATTACTAACTGGGGCAACTAAGAAGATATATCCATAACATTTTGTTCCTCTGAATAATGTATCTTCGTCTGGCAGTTGGTGGGTGTATACAGAATTTCCTGAAGGGTTAATTGTGACATCTTCCTTGACTGTTCCATATGATGCATCTGCTGATAAATCTTTCATGTCTGGCATCAAGTAAAACGCATCGGCCCTTAGTTATTGATGTAAATTCCAATACCCAACAGGCCTTGGGGTTGACATGGATATAGTGCTCTTGCGAATTTAACTGCTCTTATAATTGTAACTTAAGATTGAGCAGCATGAATTCCATTGTCTGCTTCTTGTCATTTTCCTAGTGGATAGATTGGGCAATCCTTGTTACTTATCATTATCTTTGTGATTTAAATTTTGAACTCCATTCATGACTACTGCTGCTGTTATTTAATCTGCTAGCATATTATTTTCAAATGTTCTCAAAAAATAATATTCTAGTGCTACTTTGATAGAATACTTTAGCTATTTATTACATACAAGTTTATCACACTGATCTGTTGATTTTGGCAATTCATGACCTTGTCTGGAATTTTATATTTGTTGTCACGTTAGGATAATTATTTTGAAGAGGCTTTAAAGATGAGAAATCTTCTTGAAGAATTCCATCGTGACCATGGTATTCGTCCTCCAACTATTCTTGGGGTCAGGGAGCATGTATTTACTGGAAGGTGTGTTTTCTGTTTATCATTTTATGCTGTTTCTGTAATTTCATTTTTCGGGATCATGATCATTCAGAGGCTTATATTTTGCTGCAGTGTCTCTTCTTTAGCCTCTTTTATGTCAAATCAAGAAACTAGCTTTGTCACACTTGGTCAGCGTGTTCTGGCTAATCCTCTTAAGTAAGCCCACTTTTCAGAGTAATTGCAATTCCTTGATTTGATTCAGTATGTGGTCATTTATGCTGAAAGTGATTGGAATGTGCAGGGTGCGGATGCATTATGGTCATCCAGATGTTTTTGACAGAGTTTTCCACATAACTAGGGGTGGTATTAGCAAGGCTTCTCGTGTAATTAACATCAGTGAAGATATTTATGCAGGCATGGTCACTTGTTACCAACTTTTTCACTGGATTGAGTTATTTCCTGGTGATATCCATACAATACAGTTTTTTGACCATTTGACTTGATATGCAGGATTCAATTCAACTCTTCGGCAAGGAAACATTACTCATCATGAATACATTCAGGTACTTTCTTTCTATTTCAAATGACGTACTGGTACAGAAACTCAAACAGTGATGTCCATTTCAATTCCAGGTTGGTAAAGGACGGGATGTTGGTCTTAATCAGATTGCTCTATTTGAGGGCAAGGTTGCTGGTGGCAATGGTGAACAAGTTCTTAGTCGTGATATATACAGGCTTGGGCAGCTATTTGACTTCTTCCGGATGATGTCCTTTTTCTTTACCACCGTGGGATACTATTTTTGTACTATGGTGAGTGACTGTTCAAAAGTTTCACTTTTTCCATTGGATAAAGTTCATTCCAATACATTGGATCGCCCATTTTTCATGTTCTGATTATGATTCTTGATCTTTTTTCTCTACATTATGCTCTTCTTGAACGTTTCTCGCATCTTATACTTGTTTTGCCTACCTGTGGTGTGACCATATGTTTAATTGAGTTGCATGTAAAATGATATAGAGAAGCAATACCTTAAATTTTTAGAGTAATAAAGGTTTAGCATGCCTAGTCTAGTGTCTTGTGGGGATATTAGGCAGGCAGGCACAAAATAATTAGGATAAGAGCTTTTCAACACATTTTTAGTTTCATGGCCTCCAGTTCTCCTAACAATACCATCTTGAATTTGTTTTGCAGTTAACTGTGCTGACTGTGTACGTTTTCCTTTATGGAAAGACATATTTGGTAAGCTTGAATGTGTTGCTTACATATGGAGCATTTTAATGATCATCCAATTGAAATGTTTATTTGATCTTTGTTAATTTACTGTTTCTTTTAGTTGCCAGGAGTAGTTAGTTCCAATCCAAAGTGTATTATGGGTTTGAAACTTTGATGTCATTTTAGTGCTAGTCCCGGAATATCTTCGTTACTTTACACATTTGTTTTTGAAGTAATTAGTATAAAGATATTCCCTAATTTCAGGGTAAAATGCACACTTCAGCTCTAAGTTATATATTTTCACACTTAGGTTCCTAAATTACTGAAGTATCCTTTAATTCAAGCAGTTAGAAGCATCTCCTTCACACAAAAATGATATTCTCCCCCCTCTCATTGTTGTTGCTCTACCTTCTAGAAATTTGTTTTTGTTCACTTGCGAAAGCTGCTTTGATACACAGGTCTTTCCTCCATCATTCTCTATCTCTTTTATGATGCATCGACGTCACATGATAGCAAATAGTCATTGAATAAATGGAATAAATGTGGGAAACAAGTAAGTAAATTGTTGACAGACGGGAATTAAGTACCTCAAGTCAAGTCAAGTTGGGGACTTAGATTCTTTATATTTCCACATTTGGCTTGTTGATTTTTCTGAACCCTTGAAAATAGGATGTGATATTGTCTTGTGTTCCCCTTCATGCTCCATACTGTGAACATTTAAGTTCTCATGAATCTTTGCAATTGAAATGTGTTCTTCTTTCAGGCATTATCCGGAGTTGGTGAAACTTTTCAAGTGAGAGCTCGTATAATGAATAATACTGCCTTGAGTGCTGCTTTAAATACACAGTTCCTTTTTCAAATTGGTGTTTTTACTGCTGTGCCAATGATTTTGGGCTTCATCTTGGAACAAGGTTTTCTCAGGGTAATTTCTGTTTCCCACCTGTTTATTTTCTTCTGAATGATGAAACCCAAGGATTTAATTTAATTTAAGATTGCTGGCAAAAATCCACTAATACATCATAGATGGGAGAACAAGGTTTGAATTCAAGACCTACCCGTTCATAAGGACTCTAATTGGGTAAAACAACCAAAATGCTTAAGCTGTTGAAGTGGTCTAAGAATGGATCAAATACAATTCTAAGTTAAAGTATGTAAACCCTGTTCAGTAACCTGTGAATATTGCTTTGCTTTTACCGATTCACAGTAGGGATGGCAATGGGCCTGCTCATGGGCCAGCCCCATCAATTTTTTAAAATATTTTTTTAAAAATTATAAGTATAAAACAATGCCTTTTTTTAATTCAGTCCCCTAACTCTTCTAAGAAAATAGATGTCGTTTTGCTTAGAATAGTTGAGCCTCAGATCGATTTGGGTCTGGGCCTGGACCATGAGCCAGTCCATTGCCATCCCTAACGATTCACATGGTTAATCTGAAGACTGAAGGATTTTGTTTTTATTTGAACTGCATTTTTAAATTACTTGGATTTTTTAACAATTTCATTAAGGGATCGGGTGATTTCATTAAAGTATTTGGTTGTCCATTTCGAATATCTTCCTTTTGCCATTGAATTAAGGTGTCTCATCATTTGTTGTGTTGATCTTTGGGGCATGTGGTGGTTTAAACAGCAGTTTGTCAACTCAATTGCATAGATATGATTGGAAACTCCACATACTTGACGTCCTTTATCTGATTTTGGAATTTTGTTGGAGACTTCACATACTTGACGTCCTTTTTCTGATTCTGGCATTTGTTAGACCGAGATATTGAGGTTCATCTTTATGAAAATTTTCACATATATGCTGCAGGCCATTGTCAGTTTCACCACAATGCAGTTTCAGCTTTGTTCTGTGTTCTTCACATTCTCTTTGGGAACAAGGACACATTACTTTGGTCGGACCATTCTTCATGGTGGTGCAAAGGTATTCCTTTGCTCCTTAATATCTATTTTCATAATTTAATCTATTTTGGTTTGTATGCAATTTGTTAAACCTTTTATCTTTTTCTTGTAGTACCGAGCCACAGGTAGGGGATTTGTGGTCCGCCATATCAAGTTTGCCGAGAACTATAGATTATACTCTCGGAGTCACTTTGTTAAGGGGTAATCTTTTGTTCTCTCCATGTGATCCCTACATACCCTACAAGACAGTCTTCTTTAAGCCTGAATATTGTTTGTCCCTTTTCCAGCCTAGAAGTAGTGCTCTTGCTCATTGTGTACCTTGCCTATGGATATAACGAAGGAGGTGCACTATCATACATTCTTCTATCAATAAGCAGTTGGTTCATGGCTCTTTCTTGGCTTTTTGCTCCGTATCTGTTTAATCCGTCCGGATTTGAGTGGCAAAAGTAAGCACTGTTTTGGTATTATAGGACTTTGAAGTTAGGTATAATGCTGCTATATTTAGTAACTCAATTTATACTTTAGGACTGTGGAAGACTTCAGGGATTGGACAAATTGGCTTCTCTACAGAGGTGGAATAGGGGTTAAGGGAGAAGAAAGCTGGGAGGCCTGGTGGGATGAAGAACTGGTACTGCTTTTTTCTGCATTAATCTCTTCATCATGTGTCTAATTCTTCCCAATAATTGCATAGAACAAAAGAATTTGCTTTTGCAAAACAAGAGTAGAGTAAATTTTCCACCTCAATTGCCTTTTAGAATTTCATCATTCCCCTTGGCAACTTGAGTGGTTGTCCTTAAGGTCTTGGTGCAAATTATTTGATTGTCCACGCTAACCTGTCAATGGTTGTTCACCTATCAACTTACTAACCTTAAAGTAGTTATGAGCATTTAAATTGCTTGCAAGGCATTTTTTTTGTATATTTTGAGTCTAAATGTTCAATATACACAGTTTCTTTAAAGTTTCAATTACCATTAAACTTTGTATCATTGACATTGCGCTAGTCATTCGAATGCTCAATTCTTTTGTTTGTAGGCGCATATTCGAACTTTGCGTGGGAGGATACTTGAAACTATTTTGAGCCTAAGATTCTTCATTTTCCAGTATGGCATCGTATACAAACTAAACGTACAGGGCAATAACACGTCATTGACGGTGAGTGCTGCGTGCGAGCATCATTAATTGCAGGTTTTCATTACTTATTGTAAACGGGCATGGTTTGCTTTTTTCTTGCTTTTACTCTTTGGTCAATGGAAATCATTTTTGAGATCGATATCATAAATGACATCATTTGCCCGGGTTTCCGTAGTCATATTTTACTTGTTTGGTCATGCAATCATACAGTTCTGGAAAGAATTTAGCTGAGCTGTCACTTCTCATTTGTTGAGACCTTGTCCGGTTATTTCTGTAGGTGTATGGCCTATCTTGGGTTGTGTTTGCTGTGCTCATAGTTCTTTTCAAGGTATGTGATACGACTTTATAAACCACATGACATCGGGCTTCTGATTATCAGACTTTGTAAACTGATTGCTCCTTCTTCCTCCTCTAAAATTTTGGTTTTTAGGTGTTCACATTCAGCCAGAAGATGTCTGTGAATTTCCAGCTTTTGTTGCGGTTCATCCAAGGTGTCTCATTCCTATTGGCATTGGCTGGATTGGCTGTTGCTGTTGTCTTCACAGATTTGTCTCTTCCTGACATATTTGCTTGCATTTTAGCATTTATACCCACTGGCTGGGCAATCCTCTCTGTGAGCACTCCTTTTTTCTTAGTTCTGCTCTTTACTTGTTCAAAAACTAAAACAGAAAACAATTTTTTTACGCATTGAAATCACAATAAAAAAACATGCTAAAATTGTGAAATCTTAAACTTTTTTTTTTGTTTGGCCTCTTGTACAATGGAGAACTTGAGGCATTTACCATCATATGCTTGATAATCGTAACCTGTTCGAATACCTGTGAAACGAACTTGATTGAAAAGAGGTTCTCAAACAACTGGAACAAGTTTTTCTCTCCTATGAGCTGTAACTAATTAGTGTTATATAATATACTCAAGTTAGGATCAAGTTTTTCTCTCCTACGTAGCAGCTTCTTTTTTATAGTCTCTGTTCTTTTCCAATATTGGAATCTCGTTGGTTTTCCAGATTGCTGCCGCTTGGAAGCCATTGATAAAGAAGCTTGGATTATGGAAATCCATCCGATCAATTGCCCGTCTCTACGACGCCGGGATGGGAATGATCATCTTCATGCCCATCGCTCTCTTTTCTTGGTTCCCATTTGTATCAACATTCCAAACCCGGCTTATGTTCAACCAAGCTTTTAGCAGAGGGCTGGAAATTTCTCTAATTCTCGCCGGAAACAACCCCAACACTGGGATATGATTTCTGCACCTCGTTCCGTCACCATCGTTACCGGTTTCTTTACGCTGCCTTTTTTATTCGAGTTTTTGACATATAATTTTCTTCATAGTGAATGTGGCAAGTCCATTGCGCATGTACCTGGGATTGCTCTCCTCTGTTTATGTTGGTAGCTGTGTAACATAATATAGATTTCGGGTAGTCTTGTTGTAGCCCATTTCTGCAGGATCTAAGCTCTATCTATTCCACATGTATAGTTGATAATTATTGCACATTAGTGGTTCATCCTATAGATTGTAGAATAGTATTGCTTTTTAGTGAGAGGCGTCGCAAATTCCTGATGTAAATTTTTTCATATCTTTTGTATTCTACGCCTATTTTGTTTCTAAAGGGCTTGATGGTTCTAAACTTCCTCATTTTCCAATGATCTTACTGGCGTGTTTTGCTTCTTTGAAGAGTAACGGAAGAAAATAATATGTAAGTTTGTTCCTTGTAGATCTTCTACTAGCTGATTACATGCAGAAATCAGCTAGTTTGACGAGAAGACGTGGGGGGGTTCATTCCACACCACATGTAGTCACAGGAAACCCCTAGGATTTGCTCTCTTCAAAGTGATGAATAAAAATAAGGTAACATTTCACGTGAATTCTTAATTGACTGAAGTTACAGAAATTCACGTGTGATGACAGCACGTGTAGGAACCAGAAAGCCTTATAATCACAGGTGCTGAAAGCGGTCGCTGTTCCCAAGTACAATGAGTAAGTAGTTCAAATAGTGATTTCCATTTTTATGAATTGAGTTAAATTTGGTAGTAAATGCCGAAAAGGGGTTTTGTCTACTCATTGAATTAATTGCCATTTGAGAATTTATGAGCCATACGTTATCGCATTATTATACTAAGAATCTTGCATTCCGTGATATTAACTTCGTTATTATTTAATAATTATATAATTTTTGTCAAATTTCATTTTTTTATTTATTGTGATGAATAGGATCATATATTTAATAATACTAAACAGAAAGTGTTAATTTTAAAATTATGAAAATTAAAATAATAAAAGTTAAATCATAAAAATTTCAATAAATTTAACCATTTTCTTTATAACGAACTTGACCGCAACTTGCCATCAGTCTTGTTTTGAGAATTGATGGAAGACAATTTTGTTAGCATCCCAAGCATGTCAAGCAATCGAGATTAACCCTTCTAGGGTTGGTAAATTGGATGCCATTCGGTTTGAAATTGAATTGTTCTTTATTTTTCTAAAAGTGATATGTCTGATCAAATAAGGTATCAGATCGTTTCGAGTGCTTCATTAGTATTCTTTCGATATGCGAGATCTTTCTATATCGAAATATTAGTTGAAAAATGTTAGGCAAGTTCCTGTATCATCTGGTAAGAATGTGAATTTCACGTTGAAATTTGGATCCTTTTTTTTTTTCCAACACCATCGCAACCAACTCATATTTTTCAAATTGTTTTTCGTTATTAAGAAAAGAATGAGAAATAGTCTAATAAGAAACTGCCACTTCAATTGAAGAACGAAGGGAGATCGTCTGTTCCCTCCCTCTTGTGCCCGCTGTGCCAAAATAATCTTACCCATCCAATTTGTTGCAACAAATTGGCTAAGATGGTTTAGGCACAGAATAGCACAGGGTACAGGGATCAGCAGATCTGCTCCCTTGAATAACACCTTCGAAAAATGTACCCTAATTTTAAAGCTTATGGATTATCTTTCAGATGGGAAAATAACGTTTATCTTCTAAAGAAAGTTGTTCATGTCGTTTTGGTTGGGTTTTCTATGAATTTGTTTAATGCAATGTGTTATACGGTGTCGTTTGATCTATTACTTACATTAACTTGTTGTCTTTTTAGTTGTTATTTGATGAAAGATAAACTTTAGCTCGTATTTATTAATTATTTTTATACAATTTCAACTTTTTAAAAAAAGAAATTGCGGCTTCAAAAAAATTATTAGTGGATGCTAATTTTAAAGAACTCAATTTAAATTAACTAAACTTGAATTAATTGAGTCTTATGGCAAATTTGAATACGAGGATTATTAGATGCAATTTGACAATTAAATTTAAATCGAATTTAAATTATTTTTAAAAAAAAAAAGACCTTAGTTTTGCACAAATCCTTTTTGTATTCTCTAACTGTAGCTTTGGTAATTTCCCTTTGGAGTATAAGTTCTTATCCTTCTTTAAAGTTCAAACGTTAAAGATGCAGAATAGAGAGAGAGAGACAGAATAAATGACTCAAAGGAGAAAAGATAGAGCGAAAGTGATTTGGACAATGACGGGAGGAGGAGTAGTAAAAGTAAGATAAGGAGCTGTGGACTCTTTCACATGGTTGATATGCTAATATACCATAATCAAGAAATACCCTTTTCAGTAGCCATTGAATGTGCTAAAGCAATTGGTGAGGATGTGAGATTTAATTCAGTAATTAGAATATGATTCCCAAATAGTTAGTTTCAATGGACCCGTATTAAAGTGAATGATTCCAAGTAGATCAAAAGGATATGCTTCCTCTTTTTAAGTGATTCCAATGACTTCTTCCTGCTTCCTACCTAAGTACTTGTAAATGATTTCCATCTAAAACGTTTAAAAAAAAAGTTAGAGAGAAACTCATGTATTGTTTGTGCATTATTGGAATTTATTACCAAATTTTTATGATTTGATACTTCTTAAGAATCCACCTATTCAATGCTAGAATATGTTAGGATTTGGTGTAATTATGTTTTGATTGAACATTCATCGAGCATCATTATAATCCAATGATTAAAAAATTTAACTGATTTGATAATTCATTCTTGTTTTTAACTTTTTAGTTGATTTACTTTAATAAACTTTGTTATTAAAAACTAATTAGTTAAATTGATTGATTTTCATAATTAATAAGTTCTTATAAATCAAATTAATTAATTAATTTTTATATAATAATTTATTTTTTAATTAAAATTCAAATTTTTCGTTAGGTAAGAACATTTCTTCTAATTATATTTTAAATTCTTCAATTATATTCAATCTTTAGCTGATTTTATGACGGTCTAATATCAGTTGAATCTTTTAAACTTTTTATCTTACTACTTTAACATCTGATCCAGAGATAATATATTTAAAAGTGTACAATTTTTTATTTAGAACTAAAATTTTTAATTTATTGACTAACCTTTTTGAAGTTTATATAAATTAAATTAAAATATTATTTATGTTGATATATCATTCCAATAAATGATTAACCATATCAGCAAAAATAACTTTTTAACCTAATTTTTGTGGATTTTGAAAGATTAGTCATTAAATTAAAAATATTTAAAAGCTTAATTTTTAAAAAATAAATAATTTTAAATATTTCATGTCTTATAATAAAAATAGATGAGGTAATTAAAATTAAGAAAACAAGTCATGAATTTAAATTAGTAAAATTGGGCCGTAATACTAATAGAATTAAGACTTCCAACAATCCAATAAGACCTTTACTTAGTAATTCATACCAAATCCAACCTTTAGAATAATTCTCTGTAGCTTCAACACGTATCATACTCGTCACCGTTTATCGAACAACATTCTCAAAAGACCAAAAAGCCCAAACCGCCTTCTCTTTATCTCCTACATATACGCGCCTCCTGCTTCTAATCTCAGAAATTACGTAACGCAAGAAATCGCGAAGTTTGGGATTTTATAATTTTTAGAGTTAAATCGGTCTAAAGAAATTTGATTTGCTTAGAAACGAAGGGATTAACGAAATTCGACACACGAAATCGTAACAGCAACTGCAAGATCGAAACATGTTCTAGGGTTTTTGATTGATTTCTTGTGGGTGCTGAATTAAAGCTGCTTAATTTCATATTGTTTGAGTTTGGGTTTTGGTTTTTCATCTTGGGGTTTCTCTCCTGAGGGATTTAGGGTTTGGGATTTTATTTTATTTTATTTTATTTTTCCTTTTTCCCATGAACGATCAGTCGCTGATGATGAGCCAACAGCAACAAAAGCCACCGATGATGAGCCAGCAACCGCCGCCGATGATGACTCAGTCTCAGGTAATGAACCCGATGACCCAGGGTATGAACCCGGTTCAGTTGGGTCACGGTCAGCCTATGAACCCAGCGCCAATGATGGTGATGAATCCGATGACAAGAGGTGGGTACAAGCCGTGGACTGTGGATCCAACAAATTATGGTGCTGCCTTGAACTTTAATAGCAACAATTTTGTTGCTTCTAACCAGTCAAGAATCAAGAACAACAAGAACAATTGGAAGGGAAAGAATGTCAACAAGAACAAAGAGCAGCAGAGAAATCCAATGACTAGTGGTAGTGGTGGGTATAAGCCACCGAGTCTTAATGAGTTGCAAGCTCAGAATCGAATGAAAGCGAGGAAGTATTATTACAATCCCAACAAGAAGAAGTACAACAACCGTTTTGCGCCCTATGCGCCACGGAACACGACGTCTTTTATCATACGGGCGAAAAGGTCAGGGGGTATTGCTTCGTTGGTGTCACCGTGTCCGGTGACGCCGGCGGTGCTGCCGACGCCGATAATTTCTCCGTCGAGTGAGGTGTTGGGGGATATGGCGAAGGAGGAATGGGGGGTGGATGGATATGGGTCGATGAAGGGGTTGATCAGGCTGAGGTCGCCGGGAAATGAGGAGGAGGATGAAGAAGAAGGTAACGGCTCGAGTGAGAGTGATGTGGAGGAGCATGTGGAGGTGGAGAGGCGGTTAGACCATGATTTGAGTCGGTTTGAGATGATATATCCCAGTTATGGAGGTGTTGGGGTTGGAGAGTATAATTATAGCTACAATAATGTCTTGGAGAATAGGGTGGATGATCAGGATTCCCATATAGCTCAACTTGAGGAAGAGAATTTGACTTTGAAGGAAAGGCTGTTTTTGATGGAAAGAGAATTGGGGGATTTAAGGAGGAGGTTGCTGTTCTTGGAGGGGCAGCACGGTGGTGGTGGTGGTAGTGCTGGTGGTCAGAGTAATAGTGTTGCGGTGGTCGAGGAGGACGTTAGTGAAAATGTGTCGGAGAATGATGAGAATGGGAACGAGAGTGATGGAGGGTGTGATGTTGGTGCTACTAGTCATGAGGAAAAGGCGGAGTGCATGGATGGTAAAAAACATACAGGCAGTGATGTTGAGGGTGAGTGTAATGATGCTATTATGGAAAAAAATGTAGGCAATGATGAAGTTGCTTTGAAGGATGACAAGGAAGGGACTGAGATCATACTAACCAATGAAGCTACCGTTCAGGATAACGATATTACAGATGGGAATAGGGGATATAGTAGTGTATTATCTATTAATTCAGACCTGGTAAAGGAGGATATGATAGAATAGGTGATGAACACGCACTTGAAGGCAATGTCAGAATAGGGAGCGTTCAAGAATGGCGGTTCTGAGCTGGTGATATTGTGCTGGACCAAGGGTAAAGAGAGTTTATGAGAGTGTTGGAAGTATGCTTAGAGAAGAGCAGTGGCTGTGGTGAGATTTTAGTTGTCCCGTGTTGATGTAAGTCTTCTCTGGATGGATATAGTTTTTGCTCGAGTCATTATAGATATGTCACGACCTGTTGATATAGTTCAAGTTGCTTCTTTCTTCTCTTTAGTTTTATTGGCCGAAGAGGGATAGTTGGAAGAGCTGACTCTTCTGTTCTCATGCTTTTCTCATTTGGCTTGTTTAATGTAGGATGTAGCTCATAGGATTTATCCTTTTTAAACTTTAGATTTTGACAGTATCCTGAATTTGTAAGCTAAATCCTTGACTTTTATGTACTGGTGCTTTTTAATTGACTTTGTTTAATATCTTCATTTATTTTGTACCCTTGAAATTCCTACTCTTTTTTTTTTTATGTGTGCAGCTTAATACTAATATTTGACTCATTTTTTCATGTTGTCCATGATCAATTACCATCTTCAAAGTCTACTGCGTAATTTTCTGTTTAATCTAATTAGTAATGATCCCGAAGAACTCTTGCAGAAGATTTAAAGGGCAAGTCTTAGCCAGTTTAATGTAATATTTCACACAGAACAGATGTGTGTCCTCACTGTTCATGGAAGACGCTTGGTTTCGGGTTCTGATGCCATTGCAACTCCACAAGTTATTGCCTCTCAACCAAAGATGTGGTAAGTTTTGGTCTCAAACTGACGTGTACCAACACAAATGGTTACTACTCGATACGATACCTAGCTGGGAGAGTTTGTAAGATGGCTGCTTATTAATGGACGTCAGGGTGGAAGGCAATTCTTGGTCAAGTGCTCTGTGGTTCATGCCCCTATCTCCCAACTAGTCTCTTATCTCCTCTAAAGTATAAAGTTTGGCAATGTCATTACTAAAGGATCAACGATGATGCTGAAGGAGTATGATGAATTTCATAAGTTTTCAGGCAGGATATGTAACAGTGCTTTTGCTGGCATAAGTTGAGAAGCGTGAAGAATGAAGCTTGAGTTTCAGGCTGAGTGGTGTTTTCCGCAACTGAGCACGAGTTTTCTTGCTTACTAGCCAAGCAGAAGCTCTTGTTCAGTGTACTCTGTTAGCTATTAGCTCTTTTCACACGTGATATGATTATGTGTACCTGGTTTTGATATGATGACACTAAAAAGAACCAGGGATTGACTTCATTAGAGATGTTTGTAAAATGCAATGAGAAATGACCTTATTGATCCTATACTCTAGACATATTTCCAACATATGAGGTATTGGGAAATAGCAAAAAAGTTGTGAGCTAAAGAGAAGCAGAATCATAAGAAATAGTTATGGGTAGATACAACTTGAAGGAAAAGTTTAAGTTTACATTCTTGGGATTCTTCTTGCTGGATTAGATGCTTAATGAGAGTGAACTGACCTATTAAACACCACCTTCTTTGAAATCAGTAGCTCTCTCTTGGTTGCTAAATAAAAACTCTCACCATACAATAAGTTGAACAAAACAAAGACATGTCCAAATGCTACACATTCAAGAGTGCATGACAAAATTGTCAATATCCTCGCTATCTAAAATGATGTACAATATATATTCGCTGTCTAAAATGGTAGACATCTGCAAATGCTAAACATTCAAAGAGTGCAAATGGTATACTTTTCTTAGACAATCTATTTACAAATGTTGATAATTACCTTTTGGCTGACATTTTTACTGAGCAATACTCATCTTTCATATTCATTTCCGGATTTATCCAGAATCAGTTTCACCTCTGCCTAGATCCGTCAGTTCGTACATGCACAAAAGTAATGCCATTGTAACCCCGGCTTATCCTTATTTTGTCATCACTGTACCTGCAACATGATAGTCAATATGAGCACACGAAGAATCTGTGTAAAATTGTAGCCAAGAAAAGGGTCAAATGGATTCTTCTGATCAGATGTTTGATAACTTGAACTAGGAATCTTACAGAAGCTCTAAGTTGATCTTGGTTTCCATCTCCAAAGGGTATCCTACTGGACCGGCTATGATGGCTGCATCATCCAATGTGACATTGTACGTGTTTGAGTTCGTGTTTGACTTGCTGAACAAAATTGTGTCAAATGTGAGGGATAGGTTTCATAGAAAACCTCAAGAAAAATCTGCATTTATCTTTGTCTTGGAGTCTGCATTGATCATTGAGAAACTTACACAAATGTTCCAGTCATGGAAAATCTGAGGCCAAGAAAGATGTCTACAGCAAATTTCATTTGTCCATTCCTTTTCACAATCTAAAACAAAGAGATACAGATGTCTCCATAAGAAAAGTTTATGCGGATTGCATCCATATAATTTCAGAACTATGAATGCCATTTTCTCCGCACCTGCTTTCCCATAAGGCCATTGGCTGCATTCTCTATCCAACTATCTGTCTCAATCTGGAACACAGACAACTCTTTAACCATTAGTTCAGTTGAAACTAAAACATTAAGCATTCAAATTATTGCTTTATTATTAATAACCGAAAACGATTTTCGGCGAAGAATTTGAATATTCTTACAGCATATCTTAAACAAAGGCAAGAACTTGATGATGCAGAAGTATCATCTATATAAACTCATGCAGTAGATGCTGTTGTGATCTTATTCTTACCTGTGAACTCCATATCATTTCCCATTCTCCTTCAAGAAGCTCTAGTTCATCTTTATTCACATTTTGATTTGAAGTCAGGAACGCATCAATTGCCTGCACGGTAAATGATTAAAAAGGAGAAACTTTCTTATCTTGTTACTGATGGAACCCTGAAAATAATTCACTAATAACTTCTCAGTTTACCTCACTAACTTGTGTTCCCGTGGAAATGGCTGACAACAGGATTTGTCTAGGTTCAGTTTTCTTTTGTAGCACAAATGTGGTGCCCTGCACTACACAAATGCAAGAGAATTTTGAGCATATATGTTTGAAACATGCACTAATTGTGTGCTTCCCAACAAGAGAGATCAATAGAACAAGAACTTAATTAGTCTCCTGGATGTTACAAAGTGAACACGTACCTTACTACCTCTGGAGATGCGGAGGTTTCCTGAAGGGGACAGGTATGTTGTGTCCAACCAACCTTTTACTTCATCGCCAAGAAGCTTGAATGGCACAGGATATGGAACTTTAAATGGTAAAAATTTGAATGAAAATATTCCTCTATCAAATCGAAAAAGGATTCGTCTGCCATTTGCAACTGATGCAGCTGCCTGTTAAAAGGTAGATGATGTAAGATGAAGAGTTGATTCTTCCATACTAACAAGCTTTTAATCACTTCCAATGCATGAAAGATCAGACCCATAAATTTTAAATTACAGATTATGGAAGGTAAAAGTTAGTACGCTGTAGATAGAAAGTGATCTTATCCAATAGCTCTTTTACTGCTTGATGTCTCTGAGTTCTAATAAATGGCTGGAATGAAGGTCATGCTCTAGATATCTTGTGTTCACAGCTCAAGAAAAGGTATTATCAACATTGATTATCTTTTTGACAAGTTCTTCTATGAACCAAAACATCAACTTAATTAATTTATTCAACAGTAAGATATAGGCCTCATACCTCTACTGTCAGCTCGCCAATCACGTCTGAGAACACTACAATGTTGGATACTCGGGGATCATCTTTTTGAAGGCTCACCTCTTGAAATACCCTAAAGAAATCAATGCCAACAAATGTTCTCTGCAAGCATATATAGTAATCAGCAAGAGGGAGATTGACAAAAAATGCAGATGGAACCGTTTCATAATGTTTGAAGCGCCTGAAGATGAACTTTCATAATTGGACGACTCCTTGCTCACTCTAGTTTGGGGAATAGATTATTAAAAAAAAAACTGTCTTCTCATGCTTATTTGCTGTTTTACTGTACACTTTAACATTGCCAATCGGGGACCTTGGAGATTTTTTATTATGGAGTACTTCAATCATCTGAGGAACAACATATTCTCAATCAAGTCATCTTTGAATAAGGAGAACTTTCACATAATCGCGAAAGGACAGTATCTCAGTTTCTCCATATTTTGCAATTCGAGTTGATTCAGAATGACAGAAGTGCACTCACAGAATAGGGGGAGTATTAAAGATCAGGGCTCTTACTGAATTGAGTTGATAAATGGCTTAAAGATCACAAAGAATACTACTAAAAACACATAGCATAGGAAGAAACTGGGAGGCAGAGGAAAGGTATGCGGGGAAGTGTACCTGGATTGGAGATGCTGTACCAGGTCTAGTGGTAAACATCAATTGCCAACGACCTTCAATTAAACTTGAGCTTGTCTGTGAAACATTATCAGTAGTACAGGTTATATTTTGGAGAAGACAGATTAGCTAAGAAAGCAGAATTAGTACGAAGTTATGCTACTTCAAAGCTATGGATCAGAAACAGAATCATTATCACATATTCTTGAATGACCACAATGAGCTTAGAGAAAAGCAGAACCAATACAAGTTATAGATATGTATGCATGACTTGACCAAAAATTATTTAAAGTATTATACAAGTCATTAGTCCGATCATTTGTAGGAGCTACCCTCTATTTGTCTAGACATAATCCAAGTAGTTTCAGGTGCTTATATAAATATCTCGATAAGATATTCCTTTCAGCCTTCCTCTTTTCTTTTTCAAGTAGTATTCGATTAATTCCGTATTAATCAATATTCGATTGATTGATTTGAGGTTATCGACAAAAAGATTTTGTCACTGCTTATAGACGCAAACCTGAGTGATCTATCCATGACTAAGAAGAAGCTTGTGTGAAACTAATTGAAGGCCCGACTGCAAAATCTGATCTAATTTATCGTAATCGGTTAGTTAACATGTTGGTTAACCCTATTCTCAATTTTTGTAAAAGCTATTGCAGCTGCTGACTGAAGCAGCCCAATAGCTGGCTATTGTTTTGTCAACTTATCGTAGTAAAGTTTTGCAAATGCGAATGCATCTAACTTCTCATCTTATAGTGCTTGCCTATGGTGTTAAGCTCGACCCAATTGTAAACAAATCAATGTCCACCACTTCTAATTCAAGTTGATCTTCAATGCACAGCAGTGCATTCTAGTGTATCAAACCTATGAATAGGAGGCACTAAAATATATTACGTACCGGTTCGGGCACGCCCTCTAACCCTTCCAAAACCTTCACAGCACGTTCCACGTCCTACAAAACAAGAAATTGACGAGTGTCTGTAAAGATTACGCAGCCGCATACTGTTATATACTCTACATTCAATGGCAAGACCTCAAAAGGCAAATAAACAATACATCGAGTTGCCGGGAGGTTGCAGATTTCCCACGTCCTTGGATACCAATAAGTGCGTTGATCAGCTGGTTTTCGGGTTCAGTAAATGAGACTTCTTGCTTTTCTTCCACTAAAGAAGATTGACACACATGGGTACCTCTTCTACCATATAAAGATGAGTTCTTTATAAGCTTTAGAGGGTTTGAATGGAGGATTCTCGGGTTAAATGATGGTACAAAGGTGGGTGATGATGGGTTAATGACATGCCATTTCAGAGCCATTACTGATGCAGAAGGTGACTGTAAATACAGTGGTTGCTTATGTGAGTTGAGGAGAAGTTCGTCTACTGTCTGTTTTAGTGGTTTCTATGGGAAGTAGTTACTAGTGGTCGTTAAGGAACTTCATCTAAGAAAATATCTAATGTTGGGTTGTCCGACTCGTGGCTTGATCTTGCAGCGTATGTTGACTTTTCCATTTTGATAAATCTTCCATATCCTGAAATGCCATTGGAGATATAGGCAAGCATCTTGATTCCAAGTAAACTTTTGTTCAGAACTCGACTTCAAAAAATATAATTAATCAAAATAACGTCATTTTGACTTAATACATTTAAGAACTTAAAGATCAAAACGACTCATGTTACTCGATACACTTCTTGTCTTTGCAACCCTATTTGGAAATTCTTCACAGTTCACTTATGTTTGTCATGTATACTTCCACTTCTACCTACTTGGGCTGCCTTCGCCATCAAAGGACTGGTATATGAAAGGGGAGATATCATGGAAATTCTCTGCACATTTCTTTGTTAACAATAAACTGAGTCATATATACAATTGGGTTCTTATATGATCACATAAATACATGAATATATTATAACCAAAAATGGATTGACATAGTTGAGGAAGAATGAGAACTTATGCTTCAGCTTAAAAAGACCACTGGATCCAGCTGTCCAAGGAACCTGTGATGAGAACATGATGTTGCAGGTTTCTTTCCCATTGGATGGCCAATGTCAACCCCAGATTTTGAAACATAAATAAACAACAGAGATACAACTCTCTGCTTGGCTGCAAATCCACTTCAACTGCACAGATACAGAAATTCTTTGTCATCTAGCAACACCAAATTTCATGCTTATCTGGGAAAAGGTTAAAGACCGCCCTTGTTGGAGCAAAGAGATGAAAGGAACTACAACTACTCTGTTGGCATCATAACAACCAATCGCAGCTTCCTCTGCTGGCATAGTTGTAAAAGATTTCTGTATATTGTTATCCTAGCTGTATCATTACCCAAAAGAACATGAGCGATGCTATAAGATTGACCTTTCTCAACAGCAAATTGCCACTCTCTCGTAGAGATTAGGAACCAATCTTTTCTTGCAGACTTTGTGGCCTTTACTTCAATGTATTCCCTACTACTTCCTTCCTCCCCTATAACAATATCGTAGGGCAACCCACTTTCATTATTTGCATTAATCCACCGGACAACTTTGTCTGGGAATATTTTACACATATGTTTGAAAGCAAGTTGTTCGCCAAGCCTCCCAGTAAGTATCGCTTGAGATCTATCAGGCGCACCAGAGTTAAGCTGATCTCTTTGGGGAAATTTAGAGCCATTCAACTCAGGGCCATCAGCAACATCATATGCCTCAGCAGGTTCACAAGCAAAATCAACAATAGGGGTCTGGTTGCAAGCTTGAGCAGAATGATCAGCTATACTTTGAGAGTCCGGGGATACTAACACCGCTGAATCATATTCAATGGTCCAGTTAGCATCAAGATCTATTGGGGCTTTTCCTGTGATTTGGGAGCCAATGATCATTGCATTCTCATCCTTCATCTCAAGTGACTTGATATGATGTGATGCCGAAGGTTGGCCATTTGCATTAGCATAATCAAAGTCAGGTGCAGTTCTCCAATCATCCGGTGGCCAGTTCATACTAATCCCTAGTTTGTTCTCGAGCTTCGCAGGTTTCTGCTCATAAGTTGAACTGGAAGCAATATCTAAATTAAGTGCTTCCGCATTCTCTGATGAATCAGAAACAGACAAGAGGGACCAAACAGATTCTTCTTCAGGAAGCCTTGGTACCTTTTGACTGTTAATGATGAAGAACTCTGTTTGCTCCTCAGAGGAACCAGACATAACCATCACGGTGATCAAATGAAGAAAATTAGCCAAATGTAGCTCTTGACTTCCATCAAAGAACAAGCGAGAAAGCTCCAAAAATAGAGCATGTGAATCTGATTCCAATGTCGTGTACAAAGTACTACCCTGAAAACCAATAAAAGAAATATTAGTGAATGATTAGACACAATCATCAATAACATGCTGCCACACAGCTCATAAGGGGAAAAGAGGAGAACTAGGTTGCCTTCTTCGACATAGATATGTTTGCTTATGAAGAAACCATTGCTGCCACTTACCCACATTATTCTTAGGGCTCATTTGTGTACAATAACAGATGTAGAATAGGAATGGAATTCTTAGTAATGGACACGAGTTTGTTTGGACAATGAGAAAAAAAAAAGATAGATTTAGATGGGTATTGAAAATTGCTTCTTCAAGTGGATATGAAACACAATGGTTTGTTCCGTAATGAACAACTGAGACATCTGAAAGAGACCAATTATGGTTTAGTTTTAAATGATATCTATGTTTCGAGCACACTTAAAACAAAAATTTTAAAGCCAAATGACAGTACGCTTCATCAAGCTCTTTAGTCAGTCTTGAAAGAAATCCCTTTTGCATCTGGCATTGTACATTAGAAGTTACAAATAATGCAGAATTATGACTGATTCCATACCTCTAGAAGACAATTACATTCTTGCTTCTTGCTGGATGAAGCACCACAACTTTTTATCACGTTCCTGTAAAATAACTTTTCAACACCAACAACTTGCAGCTGTCTCAGGTTGTCAAATCTACGTTCTTTGAGTCGCTGATATTTATCTGGGTGTAAACTATATGTATAACGCTGTGCATAAGGAAGAGCCCAGTTAATCAAAGAAGTTTTGAAGGTGGAGTCTGCATGACCATAGAATATTGCTTCACGAGTAACGACCTGCACAAAAAAATATGAAAAGCAAATTTCATAAGGGAAACAGGATGCACTAGGGTAGGAAGGTCCAAGAAAAGTATGAAAGGAAAGAAATTGCTCAATACAAAAAATACACCAGGTGCTGAGAGTAGAAGTTATCCTTTAGAACATACCAAAACTACCAAAACCATATGGCAGAATAGCTGGGATTATATCAACATGCATTGCCGATACTAACAGCAGGTTCAAATTGATATTAGAATCAATATTCCAAACAACATGGAAATAATGTCATCAACAAGTTTTCAAGGATAGGTTCTGGGAACACAAATATAAGGCAGGTAAAAGGAGAAAAAACAGATTTCGGGGGAAAATATGTGATTACCTCTGAGAGAGCTTGAATTCCCAAATTTTGCATGAGGACAGCCAACTTGGTGCCAGGGGTCTCTTGCTCCATGATACCATGATTGCCAAAGTAAAGGAAATTAACATTATCCAAATGCTTGAACCTGTTTCCTAACTTCTCATCATCACACCAGCACACCAGACCAAATGAAGGGTGTAGTGAAACCCATTTATCTACCACAGTGGGAAGTATTGCATATTCTATTTTTCCAAGGCATTCTTTCATGTGAACAATATCATCAGATCTGAGTGAACAAGATTTCAGTGCATCACTCAACTTCAAAAAAACTTGGAACACCTAAAACATCCACAGAAAATACTTAGATTGCATTACAATCAGACAAGTCGAAAAAAATCTGTATACCAGTTACCTACTGTATTAGCAGCTTGAGAAGGCAAGGTTATGGTTGACAAGTGCTGCAAAATGTCAAGATAATTATGGGAAGAAGGAACCTCAGGTACTCCACACTTATTGACGAAAAATTCATGAAGGCCTGGATAAATATCGCTCAATGTCTTGTATAGGGGATAGTTAAACACATCTGTTGATCTAAGTTGGAGATGGATCTGCTTCATTTGTTCCATGGAGCCAGTTGGATCATGCCAAAATACATCCTCAGAAGCTAAAAATACACCAGCTTTGATATCCTCCTGCCTTGAACTAGATCCATCAGGGACAAAAATAAGAGGTTCCATATGAAATGCGTCGATAATTTTGCTATTTGAAGCTGATATCTCATCCAAGATAGACGTGTATAATCTTGTCATTTGAGAAATGCTGGCATAAGAGAGATTTATTAGTTCATGAAAGAGGATAAGACAAATTACAATCAGATTGTAGAGAACAATCAAAATGAAAGAGAAAAACTATTTAGAGTATCTCATATTGACTAAACATAAAAATGTTAAAGGGTTTATAAGTGGTAAGGGCCAACTATCCAAATAACTAGTTCTAGTCATTTTGACAATGGTTGACCCAAGGCCAATTCTTGTTAATGGGCTCTACACTCTACCCATACTAAAAATTCTAATATGGTATCAGAGCAGGTTTGGTCCGGATTATTAATTTCCTAGTTGTCTGTCTAGATGTCCAGTCTCAACGGCTTCTAGTTACCACTACGTTTATTTCAAATGACAACTGGATGTCCAGTCCCAGTTGCACTTGAGAGGGAATGTTAAAATATCTCATATTGACTAAATATGAAAATGTTAAAGGGTTTATAAGTGGTAAGGGTCAACTATCCAAATGACTAGTTCTAGTTATTTTGACAATAGTTGACCCAAGCCTAATTCTTGTTAATGGGCTCTACACTCTACCTATATTAAAAATTCTAATAAAAACAAATCAGAATGTAGCAAATAATGATCTAATAGTGCAAACAATTAATAAGAATAGAAATATTGAAGGATATCAACACGAACATGAGCAATTATAAGACCATACCACAGACTTTTACAAGCTGTTAAGGATGGAGAATGTCCTGTTAAGGATGTAAGAGAATCACCCTAAGAGATTCACAAAGGTTATACTTTTACAAGCTATAAAGAAAACATGTAAGCTCTAAGCCAATAATTATCCAATCTTCCATGATAGTTAAAGATGTTTCATGTCATCCACTCAATTTCATGATCAACATGTCATCCATATAAAATCAGAGTGCTACCTGGCTTTAAAAGGGGTCTTGGATGATCTCCATACTCGTAAAATTTCGAGAGCATCACTGAGAGTTACTTTAGTCTTAAAGCCAATATCACGCATTAAATTTAAGCTTCTCACCTGTTTCAGAAAGGAAAAGCAGTAAAGACAACACATTAGATCACGCAGACAAAGCTGCTACAATTCTTATAACAGTAAGAGGAAACTTTATATACATCAATCAGATCATTCATGCACCTTCTTTTAACCCATGAAGTGATCAACAAAACTGAAATTATCCAATGTGCAACACCCATCAGCAGTATAACCCACCAAAAAAAATCTATGCCTCATTCTGTATCTTATGAACTCCTTAGCTCTATATCATCTTAATGTCTTACTATATAACTCCATTCTTCTAGTTTTCGATTATGGAATAATATAAGGTGATTACTGCATTTTATGCCATGTCGAAATTCATAACCCAATGGACTTCTAAGCTTAGCTGAGTTGTAAAGCAAACATGACATCAAAATCTAATCCATCAAATCCTTTCAACTATGTCAAATGTATTAAGACCTGGCCAATACTAAAAGAAAACATGGTTTACTTCTGAAAAGAGAAACTGCATAAGAATTCCATTCAAATAGTTGAGTGATACTGTCTCACTTGAAGTAGGCGAGGAAGATTCTATAAACATTTATGTTAACATTAACAACAAACTAACCTTTGGGAGGGCATATGGAGCAGAAGCACCCAGGATTGAGCGTACTGACTCACAGTCATAAAACAATTCTTTAGGGTAGTGAAGCTCATTATCCATACTTGACACTATCCATCTTGTGTCACAGATGCTGTTTATAAAAGAAGACCTTATGGGTCTTCCATCAGCATCAGGATTGGACATTAATTTCAAACAACCAGTAACTTTGGCACCATAATTATCATCCCATAGCATGTCAAGAACCTCCAGAAGATACTTGCAACATTCCCTATCACCACCTTCAGATAATGAAGATAATAGATGCTCTAACTCGGGAGAAGTCCAATCTTTCATCTCTAGACATTGGGAAATCAGGGCCTGATCTGATATGATATTATTGAAATTAGTCTGTGATAAATCAGTAATATTCCTATCAGTTTGAACAACTTGCACAAAGTCTGTGACACCGAGTTCCTGGTAAAATTCCCTCCATTTCAATAGTCCACTTGAACGTGCTTTATTTGCAGGATGTTTTAGACAAGCGATATCAACCTCATGCCATGCAAAATGCCCAACGTCAAACATTTTATCCACATCAATAGGATTTCCAAAATCCTTGCTGAAATGAATTGGTGTTTCAGCTGGCCTTTTATAACCATGATTTGTCAATATGTAGGCTTTATTCTGCAACTCAGAGATAATGTTTTTCCTTTCAATAGAACAACTCGGGCAGCTTGATTGCAAATGAATCATTATAAAGCAGATGTAATCTGTCATCAATGCCTTTTCTTCATTTATGGTTCTCTTGTCAAGTATAGTTGGGAGAATGTGAACCCTCATAATTTCATGTGCAGTGAGCTGCTGCACACCTACTTCATAAAGAATCCGACTAACTTTATCATCTGAGATGCAGTCACCTTTTGAAACAGAAAAGAGAAGAGGATCTACAGTCCTAAGTTTAGCATATAAATTAGGAAAAACATCAAATTCCAGTGTCCCACCAAAGTCAGTGCTCAAGGCATCAGACTGCAACCAAATTGTACCTTCATCCACTGAGCTGTAAGTACCATCAGAAAGGGGAATAAAGGCTATATGGCGAAGCCTATCTATGAGATCATTTTTTCCAGAAGAATGTAGTAACATTGTATATATAGCATTCAGCCAAGAAGATAACCAGAATAGGCCCATTGACTTTAGGCCATTTCTTGAACCACATAAGTTGACCATAAATCTCACTAGAATTTCAGGTCCATAATCAACTATACCCAATGCTCTGGCCAATGAATCAGGCAAAACTATATCCTTATCCAAAAATCCAAGGCCAAGGTGCTCATGAAGCAGGCCAACAGGCAGAAGATTGCGGGCCTCTTCATTCCAACCTCTAAGAACCTTGCAAGGAGGAACCATTTTACTATTGTCTCCTTCCAGAAGTAAACATGCTGACCTCCGTAGTTCTGAAATAATCGCCCTGGGAAGCCCAGAAAAAAATCCATGCACCTCCCCCACAAGTGGTACATAGCTCATAAATGTAGAAACAGCTGCTCCTGGTTTCTCCCTAAAACAAGAAAGGGCACAAAAATGTCCCTCTGCATTTACAAACAAACCAGGAAATTTTGACAACAACCACTCATTCCAGGGATTATTGTTATCCACTTCCTCTCGTGATGAAGGAAGAACAAAATCACCCTGAAGGATAAATTTCAAACCATAAGTTCTTAGAGGAAGAAAAGCAAATACAGGCTGCTGGTCTAGATGTGGTTTGTATTCCCCATTATCTGATTCTTCAAGTGTAAAGGCTATTGAAATTTCGGTTGTTTGCACTTTGCGATGACTAGCAAATGTCTGCAATTTCTGAGATGTTACAAGCCAATTCATTTTATTATCCCCACATGAGACCTTCACAATTCCATCTTCCAAAATTTCTTTCTTCATGACTACAAATGAATCATTGAGCATGTTCCGGAAGACAACAGAATGAAGGCGATGAAGAAAGAGAAGCAAAGAAGGGTGGAGATCCGAGAACATTTTCAAAGCGGTTTCTTCAGACAGTTTTGACCGGAAAGGAAGTATGATACATGTTTTCCAACACTCGTCATCCATCTGATAAGTTTCTCCACGTACCAACCCAGTATACAAATCAATATTGCAAGGAGGTATGGCTGTTGGCAAAACAAAACCTATCTGTCCTTCACCTATATCAAACTTAATGTGAAATCCATTTGAATGAATCTCTGGAGCATCTGTAATCTGCAATAAGACATAAAAAGGTCAGTAAGCAACCTACTAACAGAACCAACATTTAACCCAGTTAATAAATTTTATTCATAAATTTATTAAAAATATTAGTGAAAATATAAAATGTATACAAACACAACAGCAAACACATAGCAATCTTTAGTCAATAATCCCACCTTCTATCTAGTGTTTATCTACATCACACAGGACTTCAGCATTCATAGGAATAGACACAATTATTCTTCTAACTTAAACTCCCTCAGTCTTATTCCACCACAGCTTCATCACAAAAAATAGGTCTACAATAAATACCACTATTCAGGTACCATTTTCAAATGAAATAAAACGGTGAAAATCACACTGCACATTCATAGTGGAAAGCAACTGAACCTGACTCCAAGAAACAAAACGTTTTACCAGGTCTTATACATATATTTTGATGGTCACTTGCAGAACTAAAATAAACATAGTCCAGTCTTTCTGCTTCTATCGCAGTCAAACATCTTGCACACTACTTTTTTGCAACACAATATGTTGCATAAATCACAAATCACACCATACTGCAGCATTCATTAAACAAAACAATCATGCAATAGAGTCACCAAGTGAAGAAAAAATCAATGTCATAGCAAATGACTGAGTAACTCTCATGATACTTTGTGTTCCTCAAAAGTGAGGATGAGATCCCTGTCCGTCAAAAGTGAGGATGACATCCCTGTTGAGCATGATATCCTCATGATCAATTAATAATTATGTCCTAATTAATTTTATACCGATTGTACCAAGGACAAAGTGACTGCAAGGAAACCAAGAAAGTTCACTTCTACCTCCCTCTCTCCCTCCCCCACCATGACATCCCTCTTGACATTCAATTATAAACCACACACAAACAACAACATGATAAGAGAACTATACACGAAATACTGATTTGAAGCCAATCCCTTTCTGCCCTATGTATCCAGCACCACATCCTTTCTTGGTTGAGTTCCCAACATCGCAAAGAGCTCTGATGTTTTCAGCAGAAAAGCCTTGCTCATTGTTCAAAACAACGATACCTGAATCTTGAAGAATGAATGCTAGAGTAGGTTTGATATTTTCTGGATAGATGTTATCGTCGGCATTTTGAACCTGAAGCAAAAGAATTGACAGGGATAAAAATGCCAACACAATTTGATGACACAAACCATAAAAGGAAACGAAGCATATATAGCAAGAAAAAATGGAGGGACGTCATATTACACTGAAACTCAAGTCTACAAAATGCCTCCTCAAAAAAGCAAGGTAGATGTTCTACTACAAATTATAAATTGCATTGAAACGTGGAAAAGTTTACAGATGATGTTAGGTGTTGGTTTTGGTTCATTTTCCAACTCTGTTAAAGGTCTAATTCCTTGATCATGGGCTTTCAATGGGGTTGTCCTCTGCTATTAGTCCAAGAAATAAAGTGGAAAGAAATAAAGCAAATGCAAACTATAAATTTAACCCAGGTTTAATTGATTACACAACTTATCGCTTCCTCCATGATACCAAAATTATGACGGGACCTGATAGCTTATCAACATAAAATAAAACAATAAAACACTACTCAGTGCCTCTTCCCCCTTGTCCCAAGTCAGAAAAGTACCAGAAAAATAAAAAGTTCGATAAAGTGATGTACATGCAAAAGCTTTGGCACAATAGTTAACTTACTAGCTCCAGAAGAAAATGTGAATCCTGGGAATATAATTCCTGTGAGAGACAATGAAGTGCTCTCCCTAAGCGAGCATGTTGCTTCTTCAACATGCTACTCTCCATGTTTGAGAGGTTTGAATCAAGGCCAAATTCATCTCTCCTTATAGACTGAATGACCAAGCTTGCTTCTTTATCAATGTCATCTTCAGATAATTTGTTTATGCTACCATTGACAATTCCATTACCACATGCTGCTATATAATCAGCTCTGTGACCCACAATAACATGATTATCAGAAATATTACTAAGATGAACTCCCCCCTCAGCACAAGAAACTTTATCTTGCGCATCTAGTGTGCACCTTGTCTCTGAATGTAGTTCAGCCCTAACAAGTTCCTTACTTGATAATTCAGATGCCATGAACAATTCAGCAGCATTAGTGGAACAAAAGGCATGGTAATCATCGATCCACTCTATTATTCCAATAGATAATCCTATCTCATGAAGCATAAGCCTCTCTTCTATGTTGCATTCACACAAAATAGCTGAAGGAGCATGCTTAATTACAGAACGCATCCCAGAGAGCAACACATCAGCTGCAAAACCATGAAATTCTGATGGCAGATAGCCCAGACAATCAAGGACAAACCTTGAGGCAACAGACACTGTCCGACTCGCTTTCATCTGATCAGTCTGTAATTCACAACTCCTTATATTACTGCAAACTCTCTCAACAGCTTCACCGTACAACAGATGATTCTTATTGGCCTCCACTTCAGTATCTTCAAATTTATTCTTCAAAATGACATCAAATGCAAGGTTAGCATAAGACTTAATAAGGGAGAAAGGTACATGCTTTTCACCTCCTGCCAATGAGAACAAGGATAACAATGAGACAGCAGTTTGGAATGAAGATAAATCAAGTGCCGCTTTCAAGAATGTATCAGCACTAGCAAATTGATCAATCCGAATCATCTTGCCATCCTTTGTCACCAAACACAACAATTCTTCCAAGTTGACTTCATTTGATAACCATTCCACGATTGGACCAAGTGTAGGAGCAAATACAGTGTCCCAGTGTGACCATAAGATTAAATCAGACAATATAGGTGCCTTAAGTAAAACTTCAATTGCTTGTTTCGATGTGACGGACTCAATGGGTGTTGTCTTCTGGCAATAAATGGTACTCAGCGAATCTGGTAAAGACTCACCAATTGAAGCTGTTGTTAATAATGTAGATGAAAAAAGTACACAATTTGAGATCACACTATGCTGATTATTCTTCACATTTTGCAAGAGATCTTTCATAGAATCATTCCCCTTGATCTCAAAACTAAGCAAAGGAAACTGCCCCCTAAGTAATGCAGAAATCATCTCCTTAGTAATAGTTTTGTTCTCTTTTACGTTACTCATAGCTTGAGATACCAATAAAATCAACTGATGTTGTCGCATATTAATCTCTAAAGAAGACTTTTCAGTTACATCACCAACCAAGCAATTTCGTAGATAAGGTGGCAATAGGGATGAATGCTTCGCCAGAAAAGTGAAGAAATCTCCATGACCAAGATATTCAAATTCATTAACACCAAATTGGTCAACCAACCAGAACTGACAATTACAAAGCTTTCTCACACAGTTCAATCTGTTCTCTGCTAATGATTGGCTATTGCTGTGAAATTCCAGGTCAACATCACAGTAACTAATGACTTTCTCAATGATAGCCTCAACAGTAACACCTGTGAATCTACTAATTAGACAAACTAAGCTTTACATATAAATTGATTAAAAACAAGAGATAAGGTACAATGAGCAAAAGTGGAAAGTGTGATGGTTGGAGATGATTATACTCACTGGATGCTTGCTGCACATTTTGCTTGGATGCATTTGACTTGTGATTTTCATTTGGTTCAACATCAATGATCTCATATTTGGTATCTTCAGCAGACGCATTATTGTGCAACTCATGTCCGGTCATGGTTTGAAAAGTATCATAGATACTATCCCAGTTTTTAACAGATTTCATAGATGCCACCTGCAAAACAGATGAAAGTCATTTCGTCCATAATTAAGGCCCTGAACAATCAAATTAGGAAAAAAAAAATAAGCGATAATTTTAATCTAGGAAATAATGAAAAACTAGAAAATAATGAATACAATCATACCAATCACAATACACCTCAACACAAAACAGATCCAGAAATACAGACGAGACACAAATTTACTCTGTAGAATAATGAGACAACAGAGCACATAGACCATCCACCATATATGACATTTACTTGCACATAATACAGGATTTGATTTTCGAAAGACCAGGCAGGCCCAAACAAACTTATGAAAAAGAACGATGCTTTGCAATGGAAGAGAAAAATAAGCAAAATAGGAACTATCCTTTTATTGATTAAGAGGAAAGAAAATCTAATGGGACATATTTCAAGAATACATGTAATGCATCACACAAAACTTATGCAGGACACTTACAGCAACATTAAGCAATCCGATACACGGGTACCAAGAGAACATTGATCTGATTCTTCTACATCGCCGATCAGAAGTATTATTTTGTTTATATAACTGCAGCATTCTATCCAGTACCTATGAGTAAAAAAGATTCGAACTGTAAAGCTCCCCATCCATATTGACAATAAAAGAATGACCAATTATCTGCAACATTTACAAACAACTGATACCAAGAGATCAAATAAAATTTCTTGCAAATAGATCTGCTAAAGCAGAAGCAAATTTTAAATGAGGAAGCATGCCAGTATATTTGCTCAAAAAGATTTAATATGAAAATAGAAAATATTTCACCCTTCAAATTTTTGCCTTCAAATTATTACCAAAGGCAGATCCATAAAGGCCTAAAAATGACATAAAGTTCACAGGGAAAAGTCATCAATGTTGACAAGGATGGAAAGCAGCACCTTTGACATTTGAAACCAAATTATTACCCTTTGATGAAAGGCAATGCATACTACAGGCTTGGTATCAATTAAACACAGAGGTGAATAAGAAGTAGAAAAACTCACCTTATAACCTTTCCCTCAAATTATTGCACATGCCACAGGTATTAGGCATGCACTGAACTGGGGTGAGGATCGTCATAACACAGAAAAGAGAATTTCAATTCTTTGTCCTTGTTACTAATTCTAATTTGCATTTGAAATTTAGGCATCTCTTCCAACAAAATTTGTTTTATCAAGAGAAACCAACATCAAATGAAAGAGGAAATCAAAAGTTCAAAGAAGCAATAACAATAGCTCATAATTCAAATGAAGCATCAACTTACCTCAGCTGGTGTGTGATGCGCACATGCATGCTTCCAGGTTGTGATGAAGGACATCATGGTATTATTAGTTAGTAAGAGGTCATGAGTATCAAAAAACCCCTCTGTATTATTGACACAAAATTTTAGTTCCCCCCCATCTATTTTACATGTTTTGGAGGGAGTAGGAGCATTACAATTTTCATCTTTAAATTTTCTTTTCTTTGTTAGTGGACTGATATTCTTTTTGTGCTTTGAGCTGCCACTAGCAGAAGAATATTGCGAACCAATTTCAACTTCACCATCTAGGCCCAGCCTGGATAGCTCTTCGGCTGCAGATGGGTAAGGACAGCTACTGACCCGATCAGAGCTATGTGAAATGCAATTTGATCTACTGACATTATCATTGCTTCTCATTTTAATTTCTGATGGACTATCATCACTGGCTTCTTCCTCTGAGCTTGATGATAAATATCTAATGTGTTTACCACAGAAACTCTTGACTGGAGGAGAACCTGAATCGACGCACTCACGTATGGCATAAAAACGCTCTACCAAGTTCTTGCGTTTCTTTATTGCATCAGATTTCTTGCCCAGGTATTTCTTTAAAAATGCATCATGAGACTTTTTGGCTTCTTTAATAAGAGAGACGTACAACCTGTGGTCAAAGTTTAACTAATGTTTATAGAACCTGACATGAGTTCATTCTCCTCAAAATCAATTCGTACAAAATTTGTATAGAAAATTAAATCAAGCGCAGTATTAAAATAGCAAAATTTTAATAATTGTCTCCTAATTTTAAAGTTTACTAGGAGATGATAACTAGCAGGATTTTCCTAAATCACAAAAAAAAAAGAGAAAAGGAGATAACAAACAGAAGTGAGGAAAAGGACATCATTATGAATACCCACCCCAAGCTTTGAATACGAAGACCAAGCATCTCCTTCCTCGCAAGATTACGTTTCTTAGCAACAAAATCCAGAAATTCATCAATATTAATGTCTTTCTTATGAAAAGTGTCCATAAACTGACGAAGAGCAAGAATTATTTCTTCACCAGTAATCTTGAACACTTCCGAAGATTCAGAATCAACAGGAAAATAGTGCAACACAAGTGGGTGTTGAAGTAAGGGGCCCAATTTCAGCTCTTCAAACTGCCCAAGGCCCTCTTTCTTGCATATTGCAACTTGTAGGTCATACAAGGAGGTAATTTTGTGAACCCCAACAAAGCAATGAATGAATGCATTTATCTAAATATCAAAAAAAATAAAAATCAATAGCAGGAATTCATGTCAACACAAAAAGCTTATATCCACAAGCACAGAGAACACAGAAAGGTGTAAAGAAATAATTAGGCACAAGAGGTTTTTACTTTTTCTCTTTTGAAGGCAATGCCATAGTACTAAACCAAAAGATCGTTCAAAAGAGAAACAAGCAACAAAAGTTCTAACTCCAGTTCGTCCACTAAAATGATGACTTCAGAAATACTAGAGTAAGCCCTTGGTGCCTGCAGCTCCTTCTCCATAAGAGAAAGATGACCAGGAAAAATAAAACCGAAATAAAAGATTTAATAGAAAAGTTATAGAATATTATAAATTTCAAATACTTCAAAGATAAATTCTCTTTCCCTTGAAGCCGCATTAAAAATATAGTTTAGCAGAGGTCGTTGCTTTTCTCCTCAAAATCAAAGGAGCTACAAGGCTAACTGTTCAATGGAGGTTGATGTGCAAGTTTCGCATTCCCACTTGTCCAAAAAGCTTTAAAAAATACTGTATGAAAATCCCGCATAAAATTCGCCTTTTCCTTCTTCCTTTGTTAACATCCAAAAACTTAAACAAAAGATTCACTATCCCTTCATTACCTCCCCGCAAGAGAGTGCCCTCCTACAGCAAACTCAACTCAGCAAACCAGCAACTTCAATTTTAAACAGGAAAATCAAAACTTTGACATCCATCAGCTGTCTCAAAACTCTTATCTATCCCACTTTCCATTCCTATTAAATCTAACAAAATTTGAGAAGTAAAATAAAAAGAAGTGATACAACCTCACTTTTGCGAACAAACTCTTTGTTCTAAGTTTATATGTTTTACCTTCCCTTCAATCGCAATAAGTCGGCGGACAGACGGCACCTCCTGCATCCTAAACCCCAACTCACTCCACGACTCGACCTGCAAAGCAGTGGCAGCCGCCCGAGCAACTTCCCACGCCGACACACTCCCACCAGCGGCAACAAGTTTGTCCCACGCAATCTGCGCGACCTTGTCAATCGCCTCCACCGTCCGCTTGGGCTCCACTGGAGTTGAGCTCGAAGGATTCAAGTTTTGGGGTTTCTTGATATGGGCTTGACGGACATCAGGGTTTTGGACTGTAAAGTTAGCGTTTTGGGGTGGAAGATGAGGGTTTTGGACTGAAAAGTTGGGGTTCTGGGATGGGAAATTGGAGTTTTGTACTGAAAAGTTAGGATTTATGGATGGAAAATTAGGGTTTTGGTACAGAGGGAAGTTTACGTAGTTAAGGTTCTGAATCGGAGCGTTAGCGAGGAGATTATAGGGGTAGAAATTCGGGTCTTGAGAGGTATAACATGGATACGGCGGGTGCGGAGTCGGAGGCCAAGATACTTGACGACCGTCGCCGCCGGAGCCGGCGGAGGGCTGACGACGCATTGTGAGAACAGAGTTCGTAGCTTAGTGGAAGAAACTGGAAGTAAATAGCAGAGTATTTATACGGTCGGAATCAGGGTTTTTGAATCATAGGATCGACGGCGAAGGGAGCAGCAACCGTCTTTCCATTAGATCCTACAACTGAAAATGATTGAACACTGCAAAGTTGTGTATGATTGGCTTATACCGAATAAAACCCCTTTTTTTTAAAGTGAATATTGAATGTTTTTATGCTTTTTAAGTAAACTTTATAAACTTACATTTACTTAGGAGGAATTTAATTTTTTTAATTCCCCTAATTAAGCCATATGTGCAAATTAATTTAATACTATTGTGATAGGCTAGGTTTCCAAAATTTCAAAAAAGTAGATGAATGAGATAATTTATAAATTTTTAATTTTATTACTAATTAATTTTAATTAAACATTAACTATTTTATAAAATAAATTAGGTTTCCAAAATTTTCCAAATAAATAAATAAGTGACATAATATCTAAATGTTTGAAATATATTACTAATTAATTTTAATTAAATATTAAATATTTGATTTTATAAAACTAAAAACGAATGAATGTGTTTAGGAAGAGAATTATTACCAAAGTCTAGAAAATAAGATAAAAAGTATTTATTTTTTAAAATTATATTTTATTAAATATTCCGCATACAATTTAATTTATTTTCACATTAAATAATTAGATAAAACGAAATTTGTATGAACTTCAAAAAATAATATTATGTATAAAATTAAGTTCTAAAAAAGGATTATTAAATATAAGTATTTTATGTCTTATTTAAAATTTAGGATTATGAATATTAAATTTTAGGTCAAGTTTAGTTTATTACCAACCTTACCCATAAAAATAATTAAATTCTTCCAACAAAAAAGTTTTAGATTTTAGAATATAATTAATTATAAAAAAAATTCTTAAACTTTACTAAAATTTGTAATTATAACACGAATTTCAAAAAGTAAAAATAAAATATCCAAGCTTTCAACTTTTTTTAATTTTAACATGAATTTTAAAAATTAACAATAAAATGTTTAAACTTTTAATTCTAGCTCGACATTAATGTTTAAATTTTTTCCTTTTTTTTAATTTGTTCTCTCAATATTCTCACCATATGATTTTTAGATTACGCTACTCCGTTGTCCTCACACTGAGGGTATTAAGAATACAAACTGAAAACGAAGAATTTGCTATTATAGTACGTTACAATGCGAAAGTAGTTTGGAGCGATGAAAGAACAAATAAAAACGAAGAATTGAGAATTGAGGGAGAACAAATAGATAACTAAAGGTTGAGGTTGTCTAAACTAATTTATAGATTCTATTTTTAATAACAACGTAATTTTATTAATTTTTATTTATTGTGTTAATTTTGACTAATATGTATTAATAGTTAAAGTTTTTTTGAAATATGTGAAAAAGCTACATTAGCAAAATTTAACGCAGCATTAAAGTTGAGTTAAAATTGAAAAAATTTGAAAATTTGAATATTTTATTTACATATTTTGAAATTTAAGCTATAATTATAAAGTTTGAGATTTGTTTTTGTAATTAACCCTTTTAGAATATATTTGGAATTCAATCGTATTTAGAGATATTAACGGGCCATGGTAGCCCGTGACCTAACAAGTCAGAATTGGTCGACTTGTGTCTGTTATTATTTTTTTAAAGAAAAACTTTCAATTGTTTTGGAATGAACAACTGGGCTACGGGCTGGCTTGTCAATAGCTTAGTCAATCTGAGCTAAAATACGGATTAGGCCGATTTTAACATTGATATTCGTATTAGACCTTGGGTCATACAAGAACCTATAAAGATTCTTCGGACTATGACCCGAGTCCGGCTCAAATGGGTCCAAATGGAGCCCTCGCCAACTCCGAGCAAAATGGAGCGAAAGCCCAATAACAGATTCAACGGACCGTACCTGTCTTGTCGAAAAGAGCGAAGAAAATCACAATCACCGAATCAGCTCTCTTCGTCGATCTCTTCATCAGACTCCGTCTTTCACTTCACAAGCTAAGCATGAGAAGGTAGGAAGCCACCCCTGCATTTTCCCGGGAAATTCGTCTTTCGCGAGAAACAACCGGGACTGAAATTCTTTTTCATTTTTCTTCTACAGGCTAGGGCACCAAAGGCAGCATAGCAAGCATGGTGTGGGATTGTTGAAGGGAACAATCGCGAAGCTCTCGATTCCGGTGTTTGTTCTCTTAATCTTCACTCTGTGGCGGCTTTTCACTGTTACAAATACTGATGATGTTGGATCGGGCACGTCCTCGGAGGTTAGTTCAGATGTTGGACGGTGTTTGTTTTGTTGATTAGAAATTAGAGGAAAAATGTAAATGCTGCATTTCGTGTTAGTAATGGGTGAAAGTATGCTTAATCTTAGGGAAAGATTTGATTTTTGAGTGATAGAATTTGCATGAGGAAATGAAATGATGCTAAAGGAGACAAATTTGGTGTTAGCGCTTTTTTGATGATAATATTGGAGAGATTGGTTTTTAAGCGAGCTCAAGTGGGAGATAGTTAGGTTAGCTGGTACATCATCTTCAAATTGTTTTTAGCATTTAAAATCATTGTGCTCATTGACTAGCTATAACAGTGTTGATGCTCTTTTATTGGTTAAAGTTTTTTTTTTCCTTCATATTTTTGCAATTCTTCGTTTCAGTTATGGAAATGGTGGGTCTTTTCCGTTTTTGCAAACTTTTAACTGTGCCTTATAGTTGAAACTCCTGGTTTTAAGAATAAAGACAAATGTCGGCTGTATAAAATGTGGTGGAACTTTTGAAACGTTATTGTATCAACTAAACATATTTTTTAGATTGCTATTTTTTCTTTTATCTTAAGAACTGCTTCAGTTCCTTCTTTTTCCCCTACGACTAAGCAGGTCAATGTTGAAGAACTTTGGCAAAGTGCTAATTCAGGTGGCTGGAGACCCTCATCTGCTCCAAGATCTGAATGGCCACGTAAGTGCACTCTATCTTCTTTAAATTTTTTGCATGTGACTATTGGTTTTGCTTTTATACTGAAGTTTAATAGCATGCGGCAAATTGTGATTGTAATGGTTTTTCGTCGATCATTGTATTGTTGCAGCTCCACCGAAAGAAAGCAATGGTTATCTACGTGTTCGCTGTAATGGTGGTTTAAATCAGCAACGAAGTGCGGTTTGTAAACCATCTTAAACACCTTTTAGAAACTTGGTTTACATTATTCATGCATACTCTCTCTTTTCTTGAAATATTTCATTGGATGCTAAGTTAACATAGCACATTGAACTACAGCTGTCAGGGTGAATCAGCAAAAGGAGTGAGAATGCAAATGAATGATTGTTCATGGTTTAAAATGAACCTGCCACCCTTATTGACAATCTTACTTTTCAGCTTCTAAATATTTGTTTAGTAAGAGCTTAGCAATTACATAATACTTTTTTTCTGGCTCTTTTTTTAATTTTTGGTTCGTTAGGCCATGAAATATTGATCTTAATCCCTGAGATGATACATACAATTGGATTACATCTTTTATCATATATTATTTATACTTTTTGAATTTGATAGATCTGCAATGCGGTCCTTGCTGCAAGGATCATGAATGCTACACTTGTGTTACCTGAGTTGGACGCAAACTCCTTCTGGCATGACGACAAGTATATTCTCTTCCTCCACTTTTGAAACTTACTACAACTTGATCTGTTCCTCAAGTGTAGAAAACTGCTACTTGCTTTTACCGAGACACTTTGATGGAGACAATTTAATATAAGGCATTATAGAAAACCAGATAAACAGATTTGTTTTGTTTACATTTCACTATGTTAGTGTGATGGCATATTTAGATGAGGTAATGCTGAATACATGCCTTTCTGGGATGTTTATTTCTACCTTTTGATGGTTTGATGGTGAAAGGAACGTGGTACTGAAGCTTCAATTTTCATTTTACATATTTGTCACTTTGAATTTGCAGTTAACTATTAAATATCTTGAAATGATAAACAGGAGATTACTGATCTAAGCAATTAAATTTTATGCTTTCATTATTGATACATACAGTCTCCTAACCCTTGAGAAAGTCATTTTTAAATTCCAGCTGATATCTAGCTCGATATCTGTTACAATCAACTATTAAGTTTTCCCTGAATCATTTTGCAATTCTGACATAATGTTCTCAAAACATTCTGATTGTACTGATGCATGTAACATTTTACTGTATACAGTGGCTTTCATGGGATCTACGATGTTGAACATTTTATCCAAGCACTTAGATTTGATGTACGGATAGTGGAAAAAATACCAGAAGTTCGTAAAAACGGGAAGACCAAGAAGATAAAGGCTTATCAGGTAGCTGATAGCACATCTTTCTGCATGAATTTTTAAAGTACTTATAGAGTTTTACCTTTTAACCTCTTGTTTCCCCTTAAATTTCTCCCTGATTTGGACCTGCCACAGCTGCGGCCTGACAGAGATGCTCCTATTAGTTGGTATACAACAGATGCCGTACAGAAAATGAAAGAATATGGGGCAATTTATTTAACTCCTTTTTCACATCGTTTAGCAGAAGAAATTGACAACCCTGAGTACCAGAGATTGAGGTGCAGGGTAAACTATCATGCACTTAGATTTAAGCCGCATATTGTGAAGCTAGCCGAGGCAATAGTTGATAAACTTCGTGCAGAAGGTCGTTTCATGGCGATACACCTTCGTTTTGAGATGGATATGCTCTCATTTGCTGGGTATGGTTTTGCTTTTAATTGTATGGTTTATTTGGAGATTTAATTTTTATGAACATGTGCAAGTGAGACCAAAAATTACCAGACACTTCCTGCTTCATTATCCACGGGGTGTTCTGAGTTTTCTTTTTGCATCTTTTTCCAAAATCTGCGAAGCGTGACATTGTTATTACTTCTAGGCTTCTGATGTGGTGGAACTCAAAAACCTTTCCTTGAGAACTACTGAGTTTGACTTATTATAAAGGATTTCTGTTTTGGAGGATCTAGCTGACTAGCTGGTCACAAAATTCCAGTGAATGATGCATCTGAATTAGCTTGCATATATAATTTTTATGTTCTATCTTTTTTATCAGTTGGAGAAATGAAGATTTCATATATCTACAATATGCCTAAGTGACACTGATATGAATAAATTGCAGGTGCTTTGACATATTTACCCCTGAAGAGCAGAAAATATTGAAGAAGTACCGGAAGGAAAATTTTGCTGAAAAAAAACTTGTTTATAAGGAAAGAAGGGCAATAGGAAAATGCCCGTTAACGCCAGAAGAGGTGATCATGTTTGTGAAAATGAATCTATTTGTTTTCTATACATATATAAGTGTATAGGTGTGTGCCTCTGAGTTATTGTTCTGGTCATTGCACTTCGATGAGGGTGTTAGCATGCATTTATCTTGCTTGTTTTGCTGCATGTATTAATTGTATGTTGTGTTCTACTCCAGGTTGGTCTTATCTTACGTGCAATGGGTTTCAATAATTCTACCCAGATATATCTAGCTGCTGGTGATTTGTTTGGTGGTGAACGATTTATGAAACCATTTAGGACCTTGTTCCCTCGCCTAGAGAATCACAGTTCTGTGGATGCCTCAGAGGAGCTAGCAACAAATACCCAGGGCTTGTTAGGTTCTGCTGTTGATTACATGGTTTGCCTGCTTGCTGACATCTTTATGCCAACTTATGATGGACCTAGCAACTTTGCGAATAATCTTCTGGGTCACCGCCTCTACTATGGTTTTCGGACAACAATAAGGCCTGACAGGAAAGCTCTTGCTCCAATTTTCATTGATCGAGAAAATGGGCGCACCACTGGTTTTGAAGAAGCTGTTAGGCATGTTATGGTGAAAACGAACTTTGGTGGGCCTCACAAGCGAATCTCACCGGAATCATTCTATACAAATTCTTGGCCCGAATGTTTCTGCAAAACAGAAACACAGAATCCTGCTGATAAATGCCCACCAGACAACATTCTGCAAATTTTGGATAGCCAGTTAAATGGACAGACCAGTGAAGTCAAGCAAAATAATTCAACACAATCTTCGGCAGAGAGATAAAGCTTTTGCAGTAATACTTAAGGTATTGTCTCTCCTCTACATCCACATTACAGAGATGAAATGAAAGCAACAAAGGAATGTTTGTAAAGGATTGGCTGATATAATTGGGGGAACATGCCTATTAGCTTCAGATGAAGAGTTCCTGTGGTTTGTTGTCAAATCTGATTAGAGACGTCGATAATCATAAATTCATGAAAAGATGGTCCGAGCAAAATCCTATTAGAACATTTCCGGAAGGACTGAGACTGTCTCTTGGGTCAAGATTAGATTGCACCACACCTGATTTAGGTGAAGCTGTTTTTACTGACTTTGCCAGGGCTTGGAGCTGAAGCTACCCTTCATGTCTGGATTGATCGTTTGAAGGAATTTGTACCAAAGTTAGATATAAGTACGTCGTACTCATCATTTTTTTTTTGTTTTCCTTTGCTCTCATAGCCTTTGTACACGCAGTAAAAACCGAAGGGAATCATATTATGAACAAAGGGACCTTTTCATTTTGAAATACATGCCTTACAGATGTTAGTATAATTCATTTTCATAAGTTTGTCATGATATGGGATGGCATTTAGAAGATGAGGAAAGTTCTGTGGAGAAATTGGACTTAATAATGAAAGAAGTCTGTTGTCTTGCACTAATTTGATCATACCCACCTGGATAACTTTTGTCGTATACTTCCTAATATAGAGTGATAAGAAGCCCACCTGGTAACTTTTGTTGTATACTTCCTAAAAGCCTTAACAGGTGTCATCCAGCCTTCAAATTCACCGTCTGCAAATTCTGTTCTGACAAGTTGAAACCTGAAAAAAATATATATGATAAGAAAAAAAGAGTTGACAATATAATAATAATTGGAAAAAAATATTTTAAAAACTTATCTTGTCCATCACTACCAATCTAATCTACCATGTTCATAAGCTACGTTGCATCATAAGAGAGTCTGGTTCAAGCATGAAACTGAATTCTAATTCGATCCACAGCTTATGCTAATCAAGATCATGATCAGGAATGTCTTCATTCTCAGAAATTCTAAGTACTGTGTTTTGAAATTAAGCATGCATTAATTCCACTTACAAGGTAGTGCTTCTCGTTCATCAACGAACTAGCATGGAAAGGTTCAAAGTTTCATGATCAAAATGATAGCCATGAACCCACCTTTCCTTTCATTCCCTGGCTCGCAGGTGATTTTTAATATCAGCTTATCTTTTAGGTAAGTTTGCAGATATAAGAAGCCATTACAGCTTCTGATAAGGTTTAAGCACTCAAGGGCTGCTGCCGCCATACATCACCAGCACTTGCTTACCATCTTAATAATGTTATTGGACTATAAATACATGTTTTGCTTCGAGAAAAGCTTCAACTATCCACCAAATTACAAGCTTTTGCTTTTTCTTTAACGTTTTTGTCTTCTGGGCACGAATCTTTCTAGCTACTTAGCATGAAGATGTCGTCAACTAGCAGCAGCTACAATGGCTGCTTCTCTTTGTTCGTGACATCTCTGATGATATCCGCAGTCGTAAGGTCTCAACTAACAACTGACTACTACTCCACGACGTGTCCACAAGTTCAGCAGATCGTGAGGCGTGAAATGCAGAAAGCTCTGAAAGTCGAAATGCGAATGGGTGCTTCGTTGCTTCGACTTCATTTCCATGACTGCTTCGTCAACGTGAGACATCCACAAGAATACTCCATTCTCAAGTTGACCTTTTCCTTTATCGTGCATTCCCAGAAGAAACCTTTATAACTTTGTTGCAGTTCTTGAGCAATGATCAACTACCCTTTTGTGTGTTCTTGGTTTTTAGGGGTGTGATGGATCTGTTTTGCTAGACGGAGCTAACGGCGAGAAGTCTGCAGTTCCGAACCGGAACTCGGCTAGAGGATTTGAAGTTGTGGATGACATAAAAAGCGCTGTGGAGAGTCAGTGCACTGGAGTCGTGTCCTGCGCCGATATACTCGCCATAGCTGCCAGAGATTCAGTGCTCTTAGTAAGTCCTAGGAAGAAGATGAAACAAAAAATCGATTAAATTATAATAGTTTGTTTTTATCAAATTGTTAAAAATTTGATTAAGTGAAAAAGAAATTATTATATTATTGTTGGATTCAATTGAACTTAACTCATTAATTTTGATTAATCTCTTAAGATTTGAATCCATTTAGGTTGGGTTCAACTTATTTCAACCTATAAACTCAAACCATTTTTGGCATAAAAGATACGTTCTTGATTGTATAAAGTACTTAGAATACTGCATATGTATACACATTTATCATCGATGAATAGAAATATATTAGTTAAATATAGGGAAGAGTTAGGCCTAATTAAAGATGTTAATAGGTCAGGACGAATTCGAGCTTGACTTCGAGTTGAAATCTGAGAGGTCGGGATGACCATCGTTAAATTTAGGGAAAACAATGGGTTGAGTTAGGCCTACTTAGAGATATTAATGGATTGGATCAGATCTGGGCCTAACTTTGAGTTGGGATCTGGTGGGCCAGGCTAACATGATATTCGGCCCGATCAGGTAACGACCTGAGGTAAACTTGGATCAAAATTGAACTGGGCCTTTTTTAACGTCTTTAAGCCTAATTGGGTCCAAGACAAATTGACTCGAGTCTTGCTTGACTTGAACTTATAAAAAATACAAAAATAAGTCGTTTTGTTTATAAGAGTCGGACAGCGGGCCTAAAAACGGAAAGGCTGAGCTCAGGTCTGTTTGGCATTTCTAATTAAAATGACATTATTTTAAATTTAGACCGATTTTACAATTTTGTCCTTCAAACGCACATGCACGAAACCATGGTTAGTCCACTAAAAGCAAACAGCCAACCCAAATAAAAAGCGTTAGTCCCCTAAAAGCGAACAGCCAACCCAAATAAAAAAGGAGAAGGGAGGGAAGCCACTCTGTATCAGAGCCAGGTTTCGATCCTGGGACCTGTGGGTTATGGGCCCACCACGCTTCCGCTGCGCCACTCTGATTGTTGGTGTTGGATCCGACAAGTTTTTAATTGTTGTTTAAATCAAGGACCACGGTTGTCACATTATTGGCTTTGTTTATCTGAGATTTTTTATTTTGGTTTTCTTCCAATTTCTTGCAGACTGGTGGACCGAAATGGAAAGTCTTGCTTGGAAGAAGAGATGGTCTGGTGGCTAACCAGACAGGAGCAGCCAATGGACTTCCTGGTCCATTTGATTCACTTAACTTAATCACTTCCAAGTTTGCGGCTGTTGGCCTTAATATCACTGATGTTGTGTCCTTGTCAGGTGAACCCATCATCTCTAATACTCCAACTCTGTTGCAACAGTTCGAACCTTACACATATGTGCGGTAATGGAAGAATGGTACATATGCTCATATTCCAGGAGAAAGAACGATGACCCTTTACATATCTTTATGTGAGAATAGTAATGGATAGGTAACTTGTGAGTAGACTCTTTACATTAGGTGAAAGTTCTGATCTTTAGGGATAAAGATTGTCCTCTTGTGCTTGTTTTAAGAGAAAAGCCACAAATTTTGCTGCTTGGTAGCCTGAACTGAACTGCTTTACTGTCCTTAAAATCTATGTTTGAGAGAACAGTTAAAGAGCATAATCCTAAGAAACTATTATATCTCACCTGTCAAGTTCTTGCTATGCTTTGATGCTAAGCTGCTATATGCTCTGTTGATCATTAACTTGGTTTTGAGGACCCAATTAGATAAAAAGGAGAAAAAAAAAAGAGCCAGAAAGCTTATATTTTCAGGTGGAACTAGTATGGGGGGTGGGTTCAAAGTAGAATGGGAGAAAGCCCGCATTTTTCTTCAAAATTGAGCATCGTCAGTCTTCATTTGTAGGTAGTCATACAATTGGACAAGCAAGATGTACCACCTTCAGCAATCGATTGTTGAACTTCTCGGGAACTGGTGCTCCTGATACTACCATGCAAACTAGTATGGTGTCTGACCTGCAAAATCTGTGTCGAAATGGTGACGGAAACGCGACCGCGGTTCTTGATCGGAACTCAACTGATCTATTCGACAACCATTACTTTCAGAACTTACTCAACAATAAGGGCGTTCTTAGCTCTGACCAGATTCTGTTTTCTAGTGATGAGGCCCTATCAACAACCAAAGGTCTTGTTCAGATCTTTAGCAGTAACCAAAACCTTTTCTTTGACAGCTTTGCCAATTCCATGATCAAGATGGGAAATATAAGTCCCCTGATAGGATCCAGTGGACAGATTAGGAGGAACTGTAGAGTGGTAAATTCTTAAGTTGCAATTGACACAAGTGGGTTGCTCTAAAGTGTTCTTCTTGATATTTAAGTTCTGTGGCCAATGAACTCATGAACCACTAGATTTGTACTTCTAATGTGTTGTCCTGTTCCTGTTTAGTTCAGGAATAAATACAAAAACTCGTTCAAATACAATTGTATATTTATATATTAACTTGGAAGAACACCGTTCCAAGTGGGGCTTCTTTCACCATTCTTTTATGTCCAAGCTGCATTGAGACGCAGGACAGCTTTGGGTTGTGGTTCTGTTGGATTCATTAAAGCGAGTTGATGTATGAATTGTCTCACTAGACAGAAGCATAAAAAGATCTGCATTTCCGAACATGCCAATTGACTCAAGGATTTTGATACTACATAGGTCATCGTTTACTACTATAACAATTAGTAGTACCCAATACTTTTCGGCAACGCATTCAAAAGAGCTCATTTGGAAACCATATGGTCACGCATGAGAGTCAACCATTTCCAGGCTTCTTGTTCTGACAAATTCTGAACAGCAATCCATAAATACATAGTTTCAGTCATCTCTTGGCTTTTTTTTTTTAAAAGTTAAAAGGTATAAAATAATTAATGAAATAATATTCGTCCATTACATCTAAAGAGACAATAAAACTAAAGAGACTACAAGCGTCTACAACTTATAAAGCAAAACGACTCCGGATAAATGATTTGGAAACGACGATGTTGGCAAAGTGACGGAGAATGCTACTTAGGGTAAAAAAGGATGCCTCTTACGGATGTTGCTCCAGAATGTTCCAAATTAGGTCATTGCTCGAGTAGTATTTCTGTCTTATGTGTGTTGCTGCGTCTTCTTCCTTGTCAAAGTATTTTCTGATTTTTGTTCCCTGTGAGTCGCTCTCGCTATTTGTATTGGAGTCTTTTGGAACATAAACGATAGAAAAAATAAGCAAGAGGATGAGAGTAACGAGTTAAAGGGAAATTGATGTCAAACTCATGCACTACAATTTAATTATCAGAACAAAGGCCTTATATAAGGCTTATGCATAGTGGCAAACATGGGTCATAAAAACTACACAATACTACTTATTATGACTCAACAACTTAGCAACAATTAACTGACTTCCTAAAGATTTGGACAACTAAATAATCTTGCTAAACATGTGACATAAATCAAACTAATTCTCTCAACACCCTCCTTTAAACTGAAATCTACATAATTCAGTTTAGAAAATAAATTGACAATACTCGCTAAGTCGGCTCTTAAACAACTTTTACACAGCAATTCAAATTTTCTGGAACATATTTCCCTATCTTCAGAATATTCTATGAAGTACTTCTCTTCACTAATTGATGCACTTCTCATCATCTTGTTGATGCCCTTCTCACCAACCTGCAATCATTAAAGCATGTCTCTTCAAACACATCTTGGTGTACTTCTCACCATCTATCAAAAAAGAGTTTCTTCATCAACCAACTCCACCATATTTGCTTGTTCCTTTTTCAATCTGTGATTTTTCTGTAAGTGTCCAAATCTTTTACAGTTGAAGCATTGAGGTTTTCCCTTATGCCAACAATCTTTCTCTTCATGCCCTAGTTTTTTGCAATGATCACATTGAGGAATTTTACCTTTTCCTTTTGACGATTTGGCTAGAAGAGCTCTTTCATCGATTTGGTCAGTTTCAACTTTCTGCATGGCCCTTCTTTGCTTTTGCGCCTACAAAGCATTACTCAATTCGGATAAAGTTAAATCATTAATATCTCTTGAATCTTCAAGAGATGAAATTTTTGCCTCAAAATTTTTGGGCAAACTTATAAAAAAAAATTCTACAATTTTGCTCTCAGATAGATCCTCCCCCAATAGTCGTATTTTGTTCACCAAAGTCATCAATCGATTAGAATATTCTTGTATGCTCTCATGTTCTTTCATACTCAAAGCTACAAAATCTCTTTTGAGATTTAAAGCTTGCATCTTCTTCATTCTTTCATTAACTTGATATAATTCTTTCAGCATATCCCAAGCGTTTTGAGCCGTTTCACAAGTCATAATTCTTGTAAAAATTGATTCTGAAACTGCGGAGAAAATTATAGATAACGCTCTTGAAGCTTTTACTGCTTCTTCTTCATGAGCTCTTATTTGATTTAGTGTTGGATTATTTCCCAAGGCTGGTAATTCCTTTTCTTCTTCCACCCATTGCCATAAGCCGAGACCTCTTAAATAAGCTTTCATCTTGACAACCCATACTTGATAATTTTCACCATTGAAATTTGGGGGGTAGGAAAGTAGCTGAATTGCTAGCAGTCATTGGAAGAGTTTTTTTTTTCACTCAATCTCATAGGCTCTCAAAGATCTATGGCTTTGATACCATGTTAAAGTTTTTTGGAACATAAACGATAGAAAAAATAAGCAAGAGGATGAGAATAACGAGTTAAAGGGAAATTGATGTCAAACTCATGCATTACAATTTAATTATCAGAACAGAGGCCTTATATAAGGCTTATGCATAGTGGCAAACATGGGTCATAAAAACTACCCACTACTACTTATCATGACTCAACAACTTAGCAACAATTAACTGACTTCCTAAAGACTCGGACAACTAAATAACCTTGCTAAACATGTGACATAACTCAAACTACTTCTCTCAACAATTTGGGTATGCTTGGTCTGTGTGTGAGTTTACGCCAATGTTCACTTTCCATCTTTCGGAGTCCGAGGAGATCAGCCTCGCAAGGTAAGTGATTTCTTCGTCTCCATGGTTTCAATTAGCACTGCTCTTCCTTATGTTACTGATTACTGTTCCACTCTCTTTAGCTGGTGCTTCCGGATTCCACAAGAGTCTTCTTTCACCTCTGTTGCTGTTAGGCCTTTTCGTTAGGCAGGTACTCTTTTTCTATCTTTTAAGTACTCCAGCTCGATATTTAGTATTGGATTCTCCATGAACATGCTAGGTTAGGACATAAATCTTCTGACTTAGTAGAATAAATAATTTTTCTTTGATTCCACTGATCAGAGATTTAAGAACCTCTTCCTTTATGCTTCCCTTTTGTTAGAATCGCCTGTTATTTCTGTTAGATATATGGTGAATATATCTACTTATTTTATTTTGGCATATTTTTATAAATTGGACTTATCAGATTTTTATTATCTTGAATTGAACTAGTTGGATAAAGTTCTAGATTGTGTAGAACTCTATCTTGCATAGATGTGAATTTGAAGAAGGATTAAGTGTCTTACGTGGATGAATAGCTGAAGGGTATTATGGTATTTTTTATTGTGAATGAAGGGTGGCTTTGATCGACTATTGTCCTTCTATTTATTTTAATTTTTGACTCTAAGTCAGAGAGCCATAGAAAAGGAAGCTAGGGTTCACGTCTTCATGTATCCTAACAATAGTGATAGGGTTTTAATTTAAAGAGAAGTTGTCTTCAAACCCCACTTGATGCATTGGAACTGTTGTCCTTGTCCAAACCATCCCTACATATGGTGTTGCAGTTTGGGAATGAACATGACCTACGACTGAATCAGTGAAGGAGTGTGCGATAGAGTGTGTGCTAGAGGTGTGCGTTAGTTGTTAATTGTGAAAAACACGTACACTGCGACAATCCAAGATAGTGGGGTTAATAGTTGAACAAATATATTAGTGTTGCGCGTGGGTCAAGTGCTAGTGTGTGTATCCTGCATGGGTGTCTAGCAATTAAAGGTGCAGTCGGTGTAAAAAGTGAAGATGGTGTGTGTGTGCAGTAGATGTTAAAGTGAAGATGATGTGCGAGCGTTGCTTTTCTTGGCCAAGGAAATTATATATATATGCTGATCACGTCAACCTGAGATGCTTGATGTGAATGATGTGTTTTTCTCTTATGTTTCAATCGTGGATTAGAGTGTTGATTTTTGGGATTGCAAATACCGTGGGTTAGTGTGTTGATTTTTCCATATTTGTTTATCCGTGGTTGTGCATATGTTTTGAGTGAAAAACTCCGTGGTTTAGCTTCAATTTTCCAGATTTGTTTTTATGGATTTGTGAGTAAGATATACATGGTGTTTGGAGTATCCTGTATGGTTTAATTGGAGTTGTTGAAGCTGGAATAAATCAGTTTAGTTGGTGGACAGATTTTCAGATCCAGTTCAGAGAAGCAAAACTCACCGGGAAGTTGTTCTTTTCTATCTCAAGTGTATCTAGTTTTCGTTCTTTATTATTTTAATCACTCGAGTTATTTGTTCATTGTTCTTCATTAAAAGATTGTTTGATAAAATCCTCTGTCGAGGTTAGTACGAGGAGGTCGTACTATTGGGTGTGAAATTCTTTCACAGGAAGTGAGGTTGAGGGATAGTGTCAAGGGTTGAGTGGTGTCGGCTCAGTAAAGCCTTGCGTAAATCTATTGTACTTCAGTAAAAAGTTATTAATCTGGGCGAGGGCCCCGCAGATATAGGCAAGGAGTGCTGAACTGCGTTAACAAATTTTTAGTATTTTTATTATTTCGTTTTTACTTGTTTCTATTTTGTTGGTGGCAAATAAGTTTACAGAAAGTTTGTGAAATAATTAACCCCTTTCGGTTTTTTCAATTTCTTTCTCGCCAAATCTCCTTAATGGTGGAGGTGAGGGAGATGACATATATATGCTCAGTATATTTTGGTGTGTGGGTCAGCTTCAATAGCCATTCAATTGCTTCTGTGAAAGTTGTACCTACATTAGGAATAAAATTTAGTGCCATAAGATGATTGAGTAGCTCGACATTAAGGACCTGTGCCATACTATAGGAAACCATGTTTGACCTGGATTGATGCAACTCTGTCATATCCTGAATTTTGCAGTGTTAAAATTGTTAGGAGTCAGATTGAGGCAATGAAAAGTATCCTCCCTTTGTAGGTTCGGTAAATAGCTAGGTATCAAATGCTGTAACTCAACTGGGAAGTCCCTTTAGTATTAAGGAATTGACCTTTGCATTAAGAGGAACATCAGACCATACTTAAAGAGCCTGAGGGTGTCTAATTAGGGATCCTTGCTCAGTCCAATTGTCAAACCACAGATAGGCCTCCTCTCCATTCTCAATCTTGCATGGGACTATAGGTTTTCAGTATAGGTCTAAGTTTCAGTAGCTAAGACAAGGACTATGAGAATAAAGGCTTAATAGGTATAGACCAAATACTTGAGCCTTTTAGAATATAACTATGCACCCATCGGATCCAGAGAGATTTCTTGTCTGTGAGAATATTCCATAAATTCTTAGTCAATGCTGCTTTATTAATAAAGGCAATTGAAGTCAATCATAATCCCCTTCTTCTTTCCTTTTGCAAACTTCTGTCCATTTGACCTTAGCAAAATGACTTTCTGAATTCAGGTTTTCCCATAGAAATCTACGGAATAGCTTCTCAATAGATTTGATAACTCCTTTAGCTAATGAAATATTTGAGGACCAATATACGTGAAAGGAGTTCAGTACTGCTTTGATGAGCTGTAGCCTCCCTCCAAACGATAGTACTCTATTAGTCCACATTCTCAGTATTTTCTGAACCTTATCAAACAATGGTTGACATTCTGAATATTGGATTCTTTTTGTAGTAATGGGAAGTCCCAAATAAGTCAGGAGGCTAATTTTCTGCTCATTCCAGTGATTTGGAAAATTCTGTTCGCTATTATGTTTGCCCCTGTAGCTAATACATACTAACTCTTAGCAAAATTAATCTCCAAACCTAAAAGATCCCTAAAATCAGACAGGGTTGACATAAGTAGCCTAATAGACTTCCCATGCGCCTTAGAGAAAAGCAGTAGATCATTCGCAAAGTATAAATTGATCAGCCCTATCTTCTTACATTTACTATGGAATTTAAAAAGAAGGCTTTTCCCCACCTTCTGTTGGAATAGTTAAGTAAGCATTTCCATACAAGTTATAAAGAGATAAGGGGAAATAAGGTCACCTTGCCTTAAGCCTCTGACACTCCTGAAAGAATCTGTTGGAGCACTATTAACTCGTATGGAGTAAGTAAGAGTGGTTATGCATTCCTTAATTTAATTGACAAATATCTCAGGAAACCCCAAGAGTCTTAGAGTCCGTAGGATGAAATCCTATTCAACATAATCAAAGGCTTTCCTGAAGTCCGCCTTTGTGATACAATTTGGTGGGTATTTCTTCCTTTGATATCCTTTCATTAACTCCTGTACCATAGCAAAATTATCCCCAATTCTTCTGCCTTAGAGGAAGGTGCTCTGATTATCAAAGATCAGAAAATCCAAAACCAATTTCATCCTGTTGGCTAAAATTTTAGAGATAATTTTATAAAGAAAATTAGTACATGCAATAGGCTTATAGTTATCCAATGTAGAGGAATAAGAGGTTTTAGGAATTAGACAAATGTGTGTTTTGTTTATCTCCTTCAGCATAACCCCATTAGTGAAGAATTTCCTTATTGCTTTTTTCACCATAGGCCCAATATCTTGCCATGTCTTTTGAAAAAAATAACCATTGAACCCATATGGACCTGGGGACTTATTAGGATGCATCTGAAAAACCACTTCTTCCATTTCTTTGTCTTCCACTAGTTTGATAAGGTTTGCAGCTTGTTCCTGGGAAAGCTTGCTGTGTATAAATGACTCAAGAGTGATAGAATGTGCAAGGTTTCGAGAGCATCCATCAAAATTCCTGAAGTATGATTCTGCTTCCCTAAGAAGTTCCTCTTGAGTAGAAATTTCCCTTCCATTTTATAGCTTAAGAGAGCAGATTCTGTTAGCATTCTTTCTGGCTAATACTAACTTGAAAAAGAATCTTGAGCATCTTTCACCATCTTTTAGCCAATTAACTTTGACTCTTTGCTTCATTAGGCTGTCATGATCCTTAGCTTTAGAAAGATAGGACATCAGTAGGCACTTATTAGTCTGCAGTAGGCTAGAGTTGGTAGGATCCAGGTCAAGGTTCTGCTGAACTTTCTCCAGTTCCTCTTTATCTAAGGTAACTACTTTCTGTGTGGAACAAGGTCTTCTACTCATTAATGTTTTCATTTCCCTTTTGATAGTTTTAAGCTTTTGGACACAAACAAATTGGTGAGTGCCTGTAACCATAGCATCCAATCCCTTATGCAGAGCCTCGGTAAACCCCTCATCATTAATTAATAGTTTGTTAAACCTAAAAGGCCCTCTTTGATTCTGATTTTGAGTCAAAATTTCCACTTGCATAGGCGTATGATTAGAGAATAAGAGGTCTAGGAAGGAAGTTACACTATTCAGAAAGTGTGTGATCCATTCATTGTTCACCATAGACCGATCGAGTTTTTTTCCTCGAGGCCCATCTTTCCATCTACTTGTTACTCCATGTATAAAAGTGCCCCTGTGCCTTTAGATCAAAAATACCTAGTTAACCCACACATTCATTAAAATCAATAGAGAAATTTCTCAGACTATAGTTACCTTCAACCTCTATTCTGTGTAAAGTAGAGTTAAATTCTCCACTTAGTAGCCATGACCCGTTGCCCTTTGCTAAAATTGCATTAAGCTATCCCAAAGCCATTTCCTTTGATATGCGTAATTGGAACCATAAATAAAGGAGGCAAATATGTCAACATTTACCTTAAGCAATTTGCATTTTAGGTTTATTAGTTGTCTTTTTAGTCAACACTTGAACATCCACCATAGTAGGATCATACCCAATAATAGTTCTCCCATACCGATGGGTATTAAGATTGGAAATAAATTTCCATTTTGATCCAAGTTTGTTCAGTAATTTGAGGTTTTCATATTTAATTTTAGTCTCCAAAAGAGCAAAAATACATAGCTTTGTGCTGTAGACAAAATCCTTTAAAGCTGAAAGCTTTTTAGGGCAATTGATTCTCTTACATTCCATGTTAAGATCTTCATAAATTAAACATAGTTGGTTTTAGAGCTCTTCCTCTTACTCCTGTTAGTTTTCCTCTTAGTTATTGCCAAAAATTTGCCAATTGTAGGGTCCTCCTCCTTATTCTCCATAGTAATACCCAACACTTCCTTTTAATCCCCTTTAGTATTATTCTCAGGAGTGACTGATTGAGTTTCAGCCAATTGTTCCTCATTCATACCCTTTACGTTGGCCTTTTGCCCTTTACTAATTTTTGGAGAAGGTTCTCCTTCACCTTCTTCACATTCACTCTCCAATTTCCCATCAGTTTCACATTCCCTCTCTAATGTCCCACCTAACATCGCATTTTCCCCGTCGCCTTCTAGGGTACTTTTTCCTTGATCCTCTGCAGGTATATTGACGAATGTTTTCTCTTCATTCTGTCTTATCTTAGTGTTTGTGATAATATCACCCATCAGTTCCTCATAATCTCCTCTAATAAAAATCTTCCCCGTCTAAATCCATTTTCTCATTTGAGCTACAAGAGACGGTTTCCATTGGTACTATATTAGCACGTTATCCTCATATAAGGACCCATCAATTCCCAATCTCATAATAGGGATAACTTCCAATAAGTCATTAGAAAGATCCATATTAATGCATATCTTAGCATACCCTAACCTTCGTCTATTTGCTGTATTGTCATCCAAACATAGAGGTCTACCTAGAAAACTCACAATCATACTTAAGCCTTTTGTTGTCCAATATTCAAGAGGAATATTAAAGAGATTACCTACATCGACACTGGTCTCTTGTCATTACGATCCATTTGGAATCCTGGTTGCCATGGCTGCAAAAATAATGGGAAGTTTGCAACATGCCATCGCCCTTCTTCTGCTACTTTTGAAGCTTATGCTTTGGAAGAAAAGATAAACAAGAGATATTTATCTTCAACAATAGTCGCCTCTACAAATCCTTTGTTCTGCCAAACTGATTTTGCCTATCTTTGAATGACTGGAGAAGCTGGTTATTTGTCCCCGAAAAATCCAATGAGAGAGTTGTCCCAGGATTTAACCCCCTCTTGTAATGTTTCTCGGTATGGAATGACAATTGTCGGCCCTTCTTCTATCTTGGGAGGACAGAAATGCATAATCAGGTCTGCATAACCTCCCACTACTTGCTTCCAAGTTCTCCTCTCTGTCAAAGGTTTATGTGGTGTTGGAGAGGTTGAAGGAGAAATGGAGATGTGGCTGGGGTGGTGCAGGGGTTTTTTTTATGGAGTTAGGGCTATAGTTGTGCTAGGGATAGTTTTCCCAGCAACACTTGGGACTGAATATGGTGAGGGTAAGGAGAAAAATTCCTCCTTTTTAGAAGTGGTCTGTTGCATCTGCATTTTGGAAAGGAGTAGAGGCAGAGTCTAAAATAGGAAAAATAAGATAGGCAGAAAAAGGGTAGGCAAGAGAAATGTTAGAAATGGCACTTAGCATACCTGTTGTGGTGAGATGGTAAGGAGGAGGAATGGACGATGGAGGATGGAAGGAAGATGGGGAAAGAAGGTCGAAAAAAGCAGAAGAGTGGTAAAGGTAGTGTGGCTAACGGGAGCTGGAAGGGGAGTTGACAGTAACGAAGGAATGAGAAGCAAGGATCGTAGCTAGTCAAAGCTAGAGGTTAGAAAGAGGACAGAGCATATCTTTCTAACCTATCGAGAGACATATCTGCATTGGCTAAGTTCTAGCTAGCTTTTGTTTGTCTAATTATGACTGACATTTGCATACAGTTCTAGCAAGTTAGCTATCATGGAATCTCACGGCGACGGCTATAAATACCCCAAACACCAGTTACCAAACACCAACACATCCACAAGCTCAAAGAATAAAGTTATCTGCCAAGCCTCCACGGAGACGTTCAGCTTCCAATGTATGAAGAGTTCCTGCCGCCAACATTGACCTCGCATGTTTTTGAAACGACCCAACAACCTCAGATTAACAACTGTGGCCATGCTGGTTTGACTCAACTTCCTTTACCTTGGGTACATTCAGCCAAAACTCTGCATCAATTAAGTTAATAATGTGATAACTTAATGACTTGTAATAGTCCGTTAATCATTTTCTTTAACTAAATCACTCGATAAATTAATGACTTAAAACATATATAGTCATTTTCTATTGCATTTGTTCAGAAGAGTTCAACAGAGGAGCAGAGCAAACATTTACTTTTATACCATAAGTTGTTGTCAAAAGAATTATCGCGCTAACTCACGTTGAAGAATCCTTGGTTAGAAAGGGAAGTACAATCTCTCAGTTTTAATAGTATTCAGGCCAATGGTTTAAGAAAATAATTAGTTGGCCTGGTCTAAGATTCCAGTCTTTAGTTCTTGTTCTGGACCTATCTTCCAAACCAACTGCAGAAAACCAGTTCCTTCTGGTGAAAACTCCTGTTGAGATACGATTCATCGGCTGCTTGTTGACTTGGTGCTGAAAATGAAACATACGGGTGCATGAACTGAGGAAATTTCCTGACAGGACATGGTGAATAGAAGACATTGAAAGCTTAGAAGATTCAAAGAAGACGCACGAGCTGGGCACTTGCTTAGAAGATTCAAAGAAGACGCACGCACCATCTTCTGGAAAGTTGACATCTTCATGCATGAACAATCATCGAGTGGACGAAAGAGCAGCCGTACAACTTTTGTCCAAATTATGCAGCAGCAGTCACCTCACCTGGTTTGAGTTTCCATCCGTAGACATATAACAAGTTAAAAGTAATCATTACGAAGATGACAGGAAACATGAATTCGAGAATGGTAAGAACACAAATCGAATCTAAACAAGTAAGGGAATCATTAAAATAGTTTGGCAGATTAAGAAAGTTCTGTCAAGTAACATCAAAGTCGGAAAAGAAAAAAAAGTCGAAATCTTTGAAAGTGAGATCCACTAAACCAAGAAAGAACTGATCGATATATACTGCAGTGTAATGAAAGATGACTTTTACAAATGTGAACTTTATCTAAAAGGAATTCATTAAGAGAGAGCGATGAAATTTATTTGCCGACGAACAATGGGGTACACCTCACGTTAATAAGCTACAGGTCACAATAATTCATTACCTGTTATTGTCAGACTGGTACATGATTTGAAAAGTCAACAGAAACGTGGTTTAACTTCCTGCCGTCCATCTTTCCTCTTTAAATGGATGTTTGGATCACCCTTTCAAGTTTCAACATGTTACAAACTCTGGAGAAAGAAACTTCTTATGGGGAAAATGCATGTGAGATTAGCTTTGTTTTGTGCAGTGTTTTTGCTGGGAGGATCACTAGCCTGGGGTCAGCTAAGTCCAACATTTTATGATCAAACATGTCCAAATGTTACTAGTATTGTTCAAGGAGTCCTTGAGCAGACACTGCAATCTGATCCCAGGATTGGTGCCAGTCTCATCAGGCTTCACTTCCATGACTGTTTTGTTAATGTAACGTAAAACAACACTCTTCATTTTGTCTCTGTTCAACTATTTTCTTCCACTGCTAACCTCTTTTTCCTTGGTCTTGGATATATAGAGTAGACTAGTTCAGGGAAAAGCCGTTGTTCTAGCCCAGAACAGGAACTGCTTGTGTCTGTAAGTCGAAACAGTAGATACTGGGTGCAAGTCCTTTACCATCCCAGCTGTCTGCAGAATCTGTTTTGATCAAAGATTCTTCCTTTTTTCTTTAGGGTGATGAAAGAAAGTAGATTGAGTTTGTAAATCATCGAAAAGCAAGTGCCTTCCATCGAAAGGCGCTTGTAGCCTCATCTGTAGTAATAAAGACTTAAAAAGAAAAAGCAGATATGATCTTCCAAGGTCCCTCTTAAGTTCTTTACAGACCTGGCTGGTAATCCTTACGGATAATGTCCTAAAACTACATAAAGCCACCAGACAAGCTACGATCAAAATGTGAAAAAGGACACATCGTTCTTAGTTTTCCCTTTCAACTTTCATGTGCTAACAATATAGATGAAAGTTCACTAAAATCTATATTGAACGTCAGGAAAGGACTCCATCCTTTCTGATTCTCAAAGTTACTGGTTTTTGTTTCAGGGTTGTGATGCATCAATTTTGCTGGACAACACTGCAACTATAGAGAGTGAGAAAGAAGCTGCTGGAAATAACAACTCAGCAAGAGGTTTCGAAGTTGTTGGCGCAATGAAGAGTGCGCTAGAGAGTGCTTGTCCAGGGGTAGTCTCGTGTGCCGACATACTAACCATTGCATCTGAACGATCTGTTTTTCTGGTATGTTAACAAGTCCTGTTTGGAGAGCTTATAATCATTTCTGGGTCATTCATCAATTCCTACTATCTGGACTGTCAAGTTAGTCTATATGGCATCTGGGTAATGAGTACCGATTTAATAGAGGGTAAAGTGGTACCAAAGAACTTATTTAAACCTTTGATGTAGTCGGGAGGACCTTCATGGACAAACCTGTTAGGAAGAAGAGACAGCACAACAGCTAGCAGAGCCTTGGCAAATCTTTCACTTCCAGCTCCTTTTGAAACCCTTGACATACTTAGAAGGAAGTTCACCGATGTTGGTCTAAACAACAATACTGATCTCGTTGCACTTTCAGGTAATTATCATTTTAATTTGCAAAGAGACTGCAAAAAGAAATTGTAATTGAGAGGTTTTTCAACATGAACTTCAGAGGTTCTTAGCTCAGACTGGAATGATTAACTATTTTGCTAGACGTGATATAACCCAGTTCCATGCCTCAAAAGTTTCAAATCCTCAGATGAAATGAACTAATGACACTAATCCTGCATCATTATTCTTTTTAGGTGGTCATACGTTTGGAAGAGCTCAATGTCGAACTTTCATCAACCGATTATACGATTTCAACAATACTAATCTTCCTGACACAACATTGAACACAACTTACCTGCAAACACTCCAACAACTCTGCCCCCAAGGTGGGAATGGGAGTGTCCTGGCAAATCTTGATCCTACAACTCCTGATGGCTTTGATAATAACTATTTCTCCAATATTCTGACTAATAACAGCCTACTTCAGAGTGATCAAGAGTTGTTCTCAACTCCCGGAGCTGATGATACAATTGCCCTTGTCCGCAACTTCAGTGCCAATCAAACAGCCTTCTTTGAAAGCTTTGTGTTATCTATGATAAGGATGGGGAATCTCAGTGTCTTGACTGGAACATCTGGAGAGATTAGATTGAACTGCAGCATAGTCAATGTCAACTTGGCTGGACCAAGTGGTGGTCTTGTTAGCTCAATTTGATTGAAAGAGCTAACGGGTGAAGTTACTCTAAGCTCTTACGTTGTGTGTAATAAGATGTCCTTATCTTCAGAGGATATTTCAAAGAATAATGGAGTTTTGAAGATGCAGTGCTGGATTCCTTCTTCTGTAACTTTAGGCTATGGATACGTTGAAATTATGCCCGCGACCCAATCGTTATGTAATAGATTAAACACTTATATTTTTTTGTGATTGTTAACTTTGTTTATGTGGCAAATGATTATATTATTATATTATGTTTATTGCTTTTATTCTAACATGATAGGTCTTTGATTAAATTTATACACTTGCCATCGTAACGAAAATTATGATAATGAGAATCAAGTCTTTGCGATTTTATCTAAAAGTGTTCTCGATCGTATGATCATTAAATACCGACTTTAATGATCCAATTAGATCAATATGTATGTAATAGTATCTATTGGATGAATATAGTAGATTTCATTTATTAAGTTACATATGTAGATGATCCACATAGAGATATGATCATTTAACTGACTAAATTGAGAATTCTCAATGGTTAATAATTACCTATGAACTATTCAGTGGATATTCTCATAAGAATTTAAATGTATATTTTTTATTTGACCTAAGATCATCATAGTAATCAATAGGTCACTTATTATGTTCTGATGTCGGACACTTAGCGTGTAAAAATGTTAGTTGAATGATCATTGGATGTAATTAAGTACCTATCTAATAAGTGGTGAGTTAAGATGAGATCCATCAATTCTAAGTAATAAGCTTAAGCTATATGATGTCATTCATCTTAACAGTTGTTTCAAAACTTTGGTCAGGGCGAAAGGAGTTTCTTAAGTCATTCACTAATAATTAATGATCGACATGTAACATAGTTAATTATCTAATAAGATTTGACAATTAAATCACACCTTAGAATAATCCGGAGTTATAATGATGGAAGGTAATGATACATTATCCTTAACCATGTTCCGCCTTTATAAGGTTATTACTTCACACGATCCCGTCATTGAGGAGTATTGTTAGACGTCAACCTTAATTAGTAATTAATTGGATTAATTACTACCGGCTTAGTGATGAACCTATGTGGTCACTTGTAATATTTCTTGTTTATGATCATTTAATTATTATGAGATAATTTATTAAATAATCTATATGACATATTATTAATTTTTTGCTAACACAGAAAATATAATTAATATTGAAAACTCTCTTCTGTGAAATAAATGAATAAAATAAAATAATTATTATATTTTTTGCTAACACAAAAAATATAACTAAAATTAGAAACTCTCTTTTATAAAATAAATGAATAAAATAAAATTATTTTTATAAAAAATAATAATAATTAAATCGATGGGAAGAGAGGTTGTGAACTCTCTCATTTTGTTTTGTAACGTTTTAAAACAACAACAAAAAAAGGAGTTTTGAGAAAAAAGAGTTCTTTAAAATCTTCCATAATCATATCAATTGTTAAAAATGGGACGTATTTTATAGTGTAAAATGCATAAAAACATCATATTTTCAAAGTTTACCGCCAATTAATCTTCATAAATTACAAGTATTTGTTATTTGTGTTCTAATTATAGGTATGATTAGGCAATAAATGAACTTATGATTACAATTTTTTTTTGGTTCCGTTGCATACGCAATCTTTCGTAATAAATACACCCATAAATATTTTCTAAAGCAAGCAGTGTTTCATATGAAGCTACAAAAATATGCCCTTAAATTTTCTGTCTTTTTTCTCCTGTCCTTACTCTGTCTTATTAAATCTCAATAATTTATTTATATGAGTCTATGATATGATAGAGTAAAGACAGGGAAAGAAGGACAGAGGATCACGTCCCCTGACATAAAAAGACTTTTAGCATGTGTGATTGAAGAATGATTTCTTTTATACCAAAATTAGACTCCGACAAAGAAATCGAAAATAAGCAAGGGAATCATTGAAATAGTTTTAGCAGATAAGTTCGTCCTGTCAAACAACATCAAAGACAAAATCTTTGAAAGTGATATCCACCAAACCAATAAAGAACTGATCCAAATGGCATAGTGAATAGTACTACAGTGTAATGAAAGATGATTTTTCCATCATCTGAAAAGAATAAATTATTTGAGATCCAAGGAAATTTATTTGCCGACGAACAATGAGTAACAAGTCACCTTAAATATGCTACCGGTCATGATAATTCATTACCTGTTATTGTCAGACTGGTCCATGATTTGAAATGTCAATAGAAACGTGGTTTAACTTCCTGCCGTCCATCTTTCCTCTTTAAATGGATGTTTGGACCACCCTTTCAAGTTTCAACATGTTACAAACTCTGGAGAAAGAAACTTCTTACAAGGGAAAATGCATTTGAGGTTAGCTTTGCTTTGTGCGGTGGTTTTGCTGGGAGGATCACTAACCTGGGGTCAGCTAAGTCCAACATTTTATAATCAAACATGTCCAAATGTTACTAGTATTATTCAAGGAGTCCTTGTGCAAGCACTGCAGTCTGATCCCAGGATTGGTGCCAGTCTCGTCAGGCTTCACTTCCATGACTGTTTTGTTAATGTAACGTAAAACAGCACTCTTCATTTTGTCTCTACTCAATTTTTTTCTTCCGCTGCTAACTTCTTTTTCCTTGGTCTTGGATCTATAGAGTAGACTAGTTCAGGGAAAAGCAGTTGTTCTAGTTCAGAACAGGAACTGCTTGCGTCTGTAAGTCGAAACAGCAGATACTGGGTGCAATTCCTTTACCATCCCAGCTGTCTGCAGAATCTGTTTTGATCAAGGATTCTTCCTTTTTTCTTTAGGGTGATGAAAGAAAATAGATTGAATTTGTAAATCATCGAAAAGCAAGTGGCTTCAAATGAAAGGCGCTTGTAGCCTCATCTGTAGTAATGAAGACTTAAAAAGAAAAAGCTGATATGATATGACCTCTCCTGTGGTCCCTCCAAGTTCTTGACAGACCTTGCTGGTAATTAAGTTCTTGACAGACCTTGCTGGTAATCTTTACAGATAATCTGTCATATAACTACACAAAGCCACCAGACAATCTACTATCAAAAAGTCGAAAAGGACACATCTTTCTTAGTTTTCCCTTTCAACTTTCATGTGCTAACAATAAGTTCTTGACAGACCTTGCTGGTAATCTTTACAGATAATCTGTCATAAAACTACAAGAAGCCACCAGACAATCTACGATCAAAAAGTCAAAAAGGACACATCTTTCTTAGTTTTCCCTTTCAACTTTCATGTGCTAACAAGATTAGATGAAAGTTAAATCTATATTGAAGGTCAGGAAAGGACTCCATCCTTTCTGATTCTCAAAGTTACTGGTTTTTGTTACAGGGTTGCGATGCATCAATTTTGCTGGATAACACCGCAACTATAGAGAGTGAGAAAGAAGCTGCTGCAAATAACAACTCAGCAAGAGGTTTCAATGTTGTTGACACCATGAAGAGAATGCTGGAGAGTGCTTGTCCAGGAGTCGTCTCGTGTGCTGACATACTAACCATTGCAGCTGAAAGATCTGTTTTTCTGGTATGCTAACAAGTCCTATCTGGATGAGTTTATAATCATTTTTAGGTCATGCGTCAATTCCTAATATCTGGACCGTCGAGTCATTAAAGTGGTACAAAACATAACTACAGGAACTTATTTAAACCTTTTGTACAGTCGGGAGGACCTTCGTGGACAAACCTGTTAGGAAGAAGGGATAGCACAACAGCAAGCAGAGCCTTGGCAAATATTACAATTCCAGCTCCCTTTGAAACCCTTGACATACTCAGAAGCAAGTTCACTAATGTTGGTTTAAACAACAACACTGATCTGGTTGCACTTTCAGGTGATTATCATTTTAATTGCAATGACAGATACTGCAAAAAGTGACTAATTGAGAGGTTTTTTCAACATGAACTTGAGTAATGTCTTAAGGAAAGCTCGTAGAAATTGAAGTCCCATGTATTAACTACTATTTTGCTAGACATGATATGACTAGGCCTCAAAAGTTTCAAATCCTCAGACTAAATGAACTACTGACACTAATCCTGCGTCATTATTCTTTTTAGGTGCTCATACGTTTGGAAGAGCTCAATGTCGAACTTTCATCAACCGATTATACAATTTCAATAATACTAATCTTCCTGACCCAACATTGAACACAACTTACCTGCAAACACTCCAACAACTCTGTCCTCAAGGTGGAAATGGGAGTGTCCTGGCAAATCTTGATCCTACAACTCCTAATGGATTTGATAATAACTATTTCTCCAATATTCTGACTAATAACAGCCTACTTCAGAGTGATCAAGAGTTGTTTTCAACTCCCGGAGCTGCTGATACCAATGCCCTTGTCAGCAACTTCAGTGCCAATCAAACAGCCTTCTTTGAAAGCTTTGTGTTATCTATGATAAGGATGGGGAATCTCAGTGTCTTGACAGGAACATCTGGAGAGATTAGATTGAACTGCAGCGTAGTGAATGGAAACTTGGCTGGACCAAGTGGTGGTCTTGTTAGCTCAATTTGATTGAAAGAGCTAACAGATGAAGTTACTATAAGCTCTTATGTTGTGTATAATAATAAGTCCTTATCTTGAGAGGATATTTCAAAGAATAATGGATTTTTGAAGATGCAGGGCAGGATTCCTTCTGCAGTAACTTTAATCCATGAACAAATACACAACTATTTTCTAAAGAAAGCAGTGTTTCATATGGAGCTACGACATAGAAAGAGTTTTAGCATGTGTGATTGAAGAATGATTTCTGCTATGCCAAAATTAGACTGCAAGAAGCAAAACTTACCAGGAAGTTCAAGACAAACGAGTGGAATAAATAAACAAAAAGTAGGCTAATTTGTCACTGCAATTCAACTTGGTGGCAACACTAGACAGATCTTATTATGGGAGCACACCAAACATGATTTTCTGGTATAGACTAGGAGATGAAAACTTTACTACTTTCCCAAGTTATGATACATCTGGCCATATTGTTTCCTTTAGTGACGGTGAAAGATATTGAGGGTCCTCCCATGCTCTAAAATACATGCAATAGACAAAGTGCCAGAATTATCCCCTTTGGACGAATATGATCAAGTACTTGACATATTGATCATGTTCCTCAAATGAATTATCCTTTTCCGTGTGTGTAGCATGTAGGTGTTACAAACTCTGGAATCCCTTAAATTGGTGTAAGCCTCTGACTATAACTATGCTTCACGTTTATGCAGTAGATGTCTCGGCTTTTGTTGCTGCTGCTGATGTCTGAGGAGAAGTTGAGAAAATACAATCTCATTCCATGTGTCAGGAACACCAGGAAGGCACCAATGGCTGCAATCCTGGAATCTTGATCTCTTCTCTTCCTCTGATAAATTCTGCTGCCGATGAACTGAAGGGTGAGCATCCTTCCGGAAGTTAGTCATTCTTGTAACATTCAGGTAAAATACTGGCGTCTTCATCTCCTTCAAGACGGACTCCAGAATTTGCACCATTGGTGGATCCATTTCAAATGAGTTTTCTGTATCCAGTGGTTCAGTTTCATTGTGACACTGCCCACCAGAATCCCATTCTCCACCCCTGTGTATGGATATACAAAAAAGGTTCTGAGGAATTTACTTAATCCTCAATCATAGGGTTTTATATCTGTAATTCTGCTGAACATACCTGAAGTGAGAAACAGAATAGCCCCTGAAGACAACAAGTCTCTTAGAAGGGTCTGCACTTTCATCCACCCATCTACCCCAAGTTCTCATGGCCCTCAGAAATGCCTCATTGACATCCATTTGGCTATGAATGTAGTTTCCTTCTTGATAGTAATCCTTCCTGTCAAAATTTCATCTAAATTTATAATCTTATACAGTGTCCTGGTATCAGTGATATGGCGAGAGAGAGCAGACAGTAGAGGTTACCCGCTAGAAGTCTTCTCATGTGTCCACCAGTGACCTGTGTTGAAAATTAGAACATCTGCATTTTTGTATTTATTAGATGATTCATCAACCATATCAATGCGGAGTGTTTCCTTTTTTGATCCGTTTACTCCTTGCAGTTCCCATTCCCGAACAAGAAATGTTGATCGAAAAAATTCCACTGAACAGTTATAATCCTAGTGATCCATTCAACCATCAGCAATCTACATGATTACCAAAATAAAAGAAGGGAAAAGAAATTAAAAATTAAAAGATCTTAACTAGTGTCTTGACTATTTAATAACAGTAATTGTTTAACAGCAGATCTGATTATAATTTTTGAAGTCCAGATTGTGAATCAATTTTCATTTTCTCTTTTTAACTTTGCTTAGTCCTGATCAAAACCATGTTGTTAGAATATTGATTGAAAAGGAATATTAGACAACATACTTGAAACACAAAAGAGTAAGAACCCTCTGTTCTAAATTCTTCTTGGCCTGAGGCTTCAAAAACTTTGCTCTTATCTTCAACCGAGTTTCGGAGAATGCAAACAAGAGATTCCCACATGTTTCTATTAAGAGAATCGCCAACAAAGACGACACGCTTCCCTCTCAATATCTCTAGCATGAGCCTTGCATTCAACCTGCAATTCAGGGTAAACTAAGAATCCGAACTTATTTATACTGTAACTCAAAAGCTTATTCAGGCATAGATAAAGAACCAGGTTAGTCAAACAAGTGACACTTCAAACTGAGACTTTTCTCAATATCCTTCCATTCTATAAATCTAAAGCCACCCATCAAAAGTGATCCCAACACAGACAACAGACAACAGACCCCAGACAACAGCTATCAGTACTTTCTTGTAAACAAACTCCTACATGCTCCAACCACAAGCTTCAACTGTAAAAACATGGAATTACCATAGTCCTATCCACATTAAAGCAAAAAAACTACAAACAACCATAACATGCCAGCTTTATCTATATTAATACAGACCTAAATTATCTCAACATAACCCTTACAGTATAAACAGCGTAGTCCAATATATCAACTGGCTCAGAAATACTAACTTAGGTGAATAAAATCCTTCAAGGACCTAATATATTGGATTAGACAGTTCCTAATTAGATGGTAAAGTCCCAACAGTGAGGTTCTTTCACATATACAATCCAGTAGCTGCAGAGAAGAAGCATCTGCTTCCACTGGCTATGTCATCGCATTTCTAGCCATAGCATGATTCAGTACAAAATTTACGCAGATTACAGGCATTCCGCAACATTTCTAAACAAGAAATTAACTACTTATTCTGGCAGAATCTACTCCAAACTCAAAAGAAATACACCAGAATAACCATATTTTTGTTGATTTTTATGAGATAATTGACAGGGGAAGAACATCAAACGCATAATATGCACCTTGGGATTTTGCAATGTCTTGGTTGCCACCTATATTTTTGATACCCATCATCGGGCCTTCCATTAAGAAAGCAGTTGAAAGGCTCATCAATGAAGGGACACGAACCGGGTGCAAATAGAGGGTATGAGTGATCTCTCACCCACCTCCCGTCAAACAGGTTACATTGACGCATCTTCTCTACCCATCTCTCATCATCTACCTTCCGGTTCTTTCTCTTTGATGGACTTGGCCTCTTAACTCTCTTCATCTTTCTTGCCGGTTTCTGACCTCTTTTACTCAAATTTTGGTGCTTACCATTGTAGCCTCCCATCGATTCTTTGGCTACTCCATTTGCTACATTCTCTTTTAAACCATCAGTCATTAAAGGGTTCTTATTGGTTCTCTCCAACTCTTCCGTTTTCCCGGAAAATTCATGTTTTTCTTGAAGCGGTAACGAATGGTTAGGGGAAGAACGCACCCCTTTTTTAACACTATGCTTATCATCGGATGAAAATTCGCCGGAAGCATGTAAAGGGGTGTTTGGCTGGCGAGAAAGCGAGGAAGAATCCGAAAGGAAATGCGAAACGTTTGTGGTTCTTCCGAGGAAATTGTAATTGGTGCGATGAGGGGAAGAGTGAAATAGATACCCAGAAGAAGGGTGGTTTAGAAGCACGAAAAACGTACAGACCACAAACACAAACGTGAAAACAAAGGCGAAGATCAAGCTTCTTCTTGTTGTGAAAATGGAGGATATGGGCTTGGATGTTTCAACAGCTCTTATGGGCAGATAGTCTTTAGGTGAATGAAACGACGGTGATAATAATGGTGAATCTTCCATCGATGAAGAACTGAGAAACCAAGAGACATGAGACGGAGAATGTTGAAGGTCTTTCTTGTACGAAACTGCATGTGATTTTGTTGACGTGATGGCAATGTATTTAACTACCGTTGAAGAAGAATTAACGGTGACGCCATGAATTTAGTACGACTACGATAGCTTAGCCATGCATGCAATGATAACATCGTACCCTCTGTTTTGCAATATTGCATTCAATGTCCTGTTATAAAATTGTTTATTTATAAATTTAAAATAAAAAATAAAAATCACCTTTTCATCATCATCATCATCTTCGTCGCCGCAGCACCCGGTCTAAAGAACTTTATATTTATAAAATAATGAATCTTTTCCTGTCGTTTTAGTTAATTGTACTAAAAATCTAAAATTTTAACATTCGAACCAGTAAGAGGGTCGAGTTGAGCTAGAAACGAACCAATTCAAGTCGGCCCATTGTCAGCCCAAAACACCCTGAATCAAGTTCTAGTTCATCCCCGATGTTTCATTGTAGTTGATACGCAAGCCTAGGCCATTGAGAAAAAGATTTGACATGAAACCATCTAACAAAATCCAGAAACTCAAAATAACTGCTAAGAAGTGATTGGATACAATTTGATGAGGAAAAAATTGTTAAATAAGGGAATCACCAATCCTGCATCTGAAGGCATTACCTAACCACAATGTAGCAGCAGCAGCAGCCTTCAGATGATCAAAAAACAGAAACAAGAACAGCTTTCCCTTTATTCAAGATTGGATATTCATTCAAGTTCCTTTCAGATTTGAAAGTATCCAATCTGCAGCTAATCAGTAAGCCTTTTCGACTGACTTCATGAGAGACCGATAACCTTTCCGGTCGAGGTGTCAAGGTCGATATCATAAAAGCATGGCCTTGTTGGTAACCCGGGCATTGTACTCATTGTCCCTACTAAAGGATAAATGAAACCAGCTCCTATGCTTGCTCTCACATCTCTTATCGGTAAGACGAATCCAGTTGGGGTACCCTTCTCGGACGGATTATGGGAAAAGGAATACTGAGTTTTAGCCATGCAGATTGGCAGACCGGAGAATCCTTGCTTGCTATACATCTCAATTTGCTTCTCAGCCTGATTAGACATAAAAGAACAGGAAGTCATTCAAAAGGGACAAGGTGTAATCAGCAGTTCTGAACAATTTTTTACAAATTATGGAGCCAGGACCAGTTGGCATGATACAACTTTATGCATATTTAACCATAGCTTCACATTTAGGTATTATTTATCCCATTCTCGAAATGAACTATAGGTGGAAACCTCCTGGAGCATGGCCAGAACCTAAAAGAAATGCATGTATCCGCTTTCCTCTCATCTCATTTTCAATCTTGATGAGTTCAAAGAATGGATCTATCACAATGCTCAAGACATAAAGCGAGTCCGTGGATAAAGGGCATGTCGACATTGTTGAGACAAACTGAGAACCTTTAAATTTCTAGCATCACTTTTGAGTGTAAGATACTATAAACCAGAAACAGTTCTGCTATGATAGTTTAAACCAATTTCAAAAGAATGCAACTTGAAGAAAGGAACGAAATGCAATAAAAAGCTTCAGAATAGAAGAAACTACATGACATGAAATGACGTTAGAAATTAGAACGTGAACTAGAAAAATAAAGAAAAAAATAGTATGCTAAGGTTTACCTGTTCTGAGTACTCAACACCGCTAGCACCATATGACCTTGCTATTGCCTCAATTTTCTCTTTAATGCTAATTTCCAACTGATACAAAAACTTAAATGGTTGAGTCACACTCTCACAAGCTTTCTGAACAGCAATCCCAAGGTCCACCTGAAGTTCAAGAGAAAATTTGTTGACGAAATTTGTCTAACTAGAATGAAAAAGGAGCTAAATAGCATCCAACAACTAGAAACAATGAAATTTGTTCCTTGGTTCAAGGATGAAAGGGAATAAAGAATGATACTAACGAATTAACTGACAACAAAGTAAATTTAGAAACTCCTGAGGTTTTTCACATCATATATATTATAGCAAAATTGATGGACCGAATAAGTCAGTATACCGCTCCTCTCCCACCATGGGCATGGTGTGTGCATATAACAGCATCAAATGCCCCGGCAGCCAGTGCTGCACTTCTAACAGCATTAAGTTCTGCTTTGGTGTCAGATGAGAACATGTTTATGGCAACAACAACATTTACACCATAAGTCTTAGTGTTTGATATATGCTTGGCCAGATTCACGCAACCAGCTTCAACCAAAGCCACATTCTCAGTTGTGTAGGCATGGTCAAGAGGTTTTCCAGCGACAACTTCTGGACCACCACCATGCATTTTCAGGGCTCTAATTGTTGCAACAACAACAGCACAGTGAGGTTTTAATCCACTGTAGCGGCACTTAATATTCATGAACTTTTCTGTTCCAATATCAGCTCCAAAACCGGCTTCTGTAACCACAAATCCACCAGATCCTACCAGCTTCAGTGCAATCTTATCAGCCACAACAGAAGAATTACCGTGAGCAATATTTGCAAAAGGACCAGCATGAACAAGAACAGGAGTTCCCTCAAGGGTCTGCATCAAAGTAGGGTTGATGGCGTCCTTCATTAGCACGGTTAAAGCACCTCCAACACCAACATCATCTGCTGTTATAGGATCACCAGCCTTGCTATTCCCGATCACCATTTTTCCCAGCCTCTCTCTCATATCAGCCAGAGATGTAGTGAGGGCCAAAACTGCCATGATCTCACTAGCTACAGATATATCAAATCCAGTTTCCCTCACCATACCTTTTTCTTCTGGACCTTGGCCGATTGTAATCTTTCTTAAAAACCTATCATTAACATCCATCACTCTCCTCCATGTAATCGAATCCGGGTTGATATCAAGTCTTGCAAATTTTTTGACTTCTTGGGGTGTAAGGTCCTCAGGTTTGGTTTTGGAGATACCAAGCTTCTTCAGACGCCTAAACATTATGTCACTAAAGCTTCGTTTTCCTTCTTTGTTGGGCGGACACAGACGGTTCAAAAGAGCCTTATCCGATTGGGTAGACTCATGGAAAATTCGGGTATCAATAGCCGCTGCTAGGAGATTGTTTGCAGCAGTTATTGCATGAATGTCCCCTGTTAGGTGAAGATTGAATTCATCCATCGGAATCACTTGGCTATAACCCCCACCAGCTGCACCCCCTTTTATTCCAAAAGTAGGTCCTTGTGATGGTTGACGAAGGCATGTGACAACCTAACATCCAAAACAAAGAAAGTTCCTATCATGATTATTCCAGCATGATTATAGCAGAGTGTAAGCATTCAATGAGTCAGGGTCTTATGAACTCAAGCAATGGTTACCAAGATCACTGTAACTACAGTTAGATTACTTTAGAAATACAACACTGTAGCAGTAGCTTACCGAATTAGTTATGATAATAGTATACAACTCGACAAAAGGACCACATGTATATATACGAAAATAGAAACATAAAATACATAGATAGATAGTAATAACATAAGCAGAAAGAGGAAGTAAGGTCTGGACATGTAAATAATCTAGAACATTAAGTGTAATGTATTAATGGAAAATAGGCAGAGACATGGGCATAAGCAAATGCTTCCTCACATGTCATTTTCAATAAGAGCAAGAAAAAATAGAAAGGGATGTGTTGTAAACCAAAATCCAGCTTTCCAATTCAGACCTAGTAATAACAGTCAACACATAATGCCCTCAACCAAAAAGAAAAGAGCAAACAAACCAGAAGTCAATGCAAACACAAAATTTTGAAACACTAACCTTCTTATCAAGAAATGCACCCAAAGCTTGACAGAGGCCAACAGTAGTGGTTGACTTGCCCTCTCCAAGTGGTGTTGGGGTAATCCCTCCAACGACTACATAGTATCCATCAGATGATCCTTCGAGCTCATCAAGCACTGACAATAAAACCTGAATGGGCAAGAACACACAACATAAACACTCAGTATGTAATCCAACTAAAACAAAAACCCCACATGTAAAATATAACTTATATCCCGTTCTTTCTCTATAACCCAAAAGATATGAATACAAAAACCCAAAACAGCTCGGAGTGAGAGATGATTCTTTTCCAAATACGATCTCATAACCAAATTGAGCATAAAAGAGACAAAGACTTACTATGATCAAAACACAGAAGTCTCCAACAAGAGGAAAAGAAAATTCATGGAAATTACCATCCAATGAGAAAAAGCATACAATCTGCTTCTTCTACCACCATAATTCAGTAAGCAAACATAACCAGACTGAACCTACTCATAAACTCGAAGCGGACCAATAAAGGAAATGGGGTAGAAGCAATGACCTTGGCCTTGTATTTGCCATAAAGATCAAAATGATTTGGGCTAAGATTAAGCTCCTTGGCAATCTCAGAGATGTGAAGTGGCTCAACAGAGTTTGCAATATCTATATCAGCCGGTACTGGTGACACCACCTGCAGCTTCCTCACTGTCTTCGATGATGATAAACTCATTGTCTCACAGTCCACTTTATGTTTCTTCCTCGCAGTCTTTTTAGCTCTTTTCAAATGAAGGATCGTGAAAGTCCTCAAAAGTTTTCAACTTTGAAGCCAACCCAAGAGGAGAAACAGATAAATTTATGGAAAAGTAATATAAAAATAGAAACTTTGAAGAGAATTAATTAAGAAAAATGAGAAAGTGAAATAGACGTACATAGAACTGTGTGCTCTTGCATTTCTTATCTCAATGTGAGGTGGCAAACCCGGGGAGAGAAGGAGAAAGTGACAGCAGTTATCTCCGCACATTCACGTGGCATAATCCCATTGGTATAAACTATAATGATATGCATGAGACGGACGAAAACGAAGAAAGTCAACGCATGGAGATGCGGGGTATCGATCCCCGTACCTCTCGCATGCTAAGCGAGCGCTCTACCATCTGAGCTACATCCCCCC
>JAOQMS010000003.1:415148-429019 GCA_027563885.1 Erythroxylum longipes | reverse complement strand
TGTTCTGTTCTTAGTTGATTGATCACTTGAGTTATTTTTATTAATTATCTTTTAATTAATAGTTGTTTAGAAAAATCATTTGTTGAGGTTAACACGAGTCAGTCGTATTATTTGGAGTGAAAATCTTTCACGGGAAGTGAGGTTGAAAGAGAGTGCTAAGGGTTGAGTGGTATCGGCTCAGTAAAGTTTTGGGTAAATCTATTTTACTTTGATGAAAGTATTAAGCTGGGTGAGGGGTTCACAGATATAAGCAAGGAGTGTCAAACTGTGTTACCAAATTTCGGTGTTGATTTATTTTTGGTTCTTTTAATTTTTCTGATTTTTTTTGTTTGCTAGAAACGAATCGGAAAGTTTGCGAAACTACTACCTCATACAAATTTTCAAATACGATTACATATCAATTGCTTTCTTCTTTTATTCTTTCATAGTATTAGAGCCTATACACTAGTCTTATTAGCGAGCTACACATTCAAGCCAATAAAGCCAAATAACACGAGTCGATCGTATTATTTGGATTGAAAATCTTTCACGGGAAGTGAGATTAAAAGATAGCGTCAAGGGTTGAGTGGTGTCGACTCAGTAAAGCCGTAGGTAAATCTATTGTATTCGGTGAAAGTCTTAAGCTGAGTAAGGGCTCCACATATGTAAATAAGGAGTGCCAAACTGCGTTACCAAATTTCGGTGTTGATTTATTTTTGGTTATTTTATTTTTCTGATTTTTTTGTTTGCTATAAACGAATCAAAAAGTTTGCGAAACTACTTTCCCATACAGTTTTTCAAATACGATTACATATCAATTGCTTTCTTCTTTTATTCTTTCATAGTATCAGAGCCTATACACTAGTCTTAGTAGCGAGCTACACATTCAAGCCAATAATCCTTTTCTCAAACACCTACCCTGCATACATAAACAGTAGAAACTAACACACAAAAAATCTTTTTTTTTCCCTAAAATTAGTACGTCATAAACCAAATTCATCAATGACCGACCTTACTTCCCCCACATTACCATTCAATCAGATTACAAACTTTCTAACCACAAAATTAGAATTTTCAAATTACCTTATTTGGCGCAACTAAATACATGCCATTCTTGTCACCTTTGATCTCATTGACTACGTTGATGGATATGTTCTACCACCTCCTGTCACTCCAGATGCCGAATCTTCAAAATACCTCAAGTGGCAAAAGTTTGATCGACTTGTCTACTGTTTTCTCACAGCCTCTCTGTCTAGCTCCATTGCCTGCCTTGCCATTGGATGCACCACATCTCGTGACCTCTGGCTCAGTCTAGAGCAACACTTCATGCAACAATTCAACTCCCAATGTTCTCTGCTCCGACAAAAATTACATACCTTGTGAAAAGGAAAGCAGTCAATTACTGAATACCTTGCGGCTATCTCAACTACGGCAGATGAGCTAGCGGTTATAAGTGATAAAATCTCAGATTCTGACCTTATACTTTTCACTTTGAATGGTTTACCTGCAGATTTTGAATCCTTCATCACAACGGTGGAGCATCGCGAATCCAGCATCTTTTGGTGAACTCTGGGTAAAGCTCCTCATCCACGAGCAACGACTCCTCTCGTTTCACTCCTCTCCACCGTTGGACACTGCTCTCGCCGCTTTGTGGTTTGGCCATTCATCCTCTCCATCTACCTTCGGACATGGCGGCTCCAGAAAAATGAGAGGAGGATGTGAGTATCAACACACTAACCCTAATGGACAGGGACATGGACCTAGTCCGATTGGCCCCTCAGCTTTTGGGCTTAACTCTCCTGGGCTACACTAGTTTAGTTCCATTAGTCCAGCCTCTTTTAATCACTATTCCTCTTAGCCCAGACCCACTCAAACCCACTAGCATCACAACCAAGCCTTTTCTTATAACCAAAACCAATCCCATACTTATTTTAGGCCCAATAAACCTTCCCCTCATTGCCAAATTTGTTAGAAATGGGACCGTATTGCTACACATTGTTGTTTTCAATATTCTGAATCTCGAAATTGCCCACTTCCGACCCCCACAAACCCTAATAATTTATCCACTGCTTTCACTGCTCTCAACATCACCAAATCTTCTAATCCTTCAACTGTCACTTCCAACACTCTTGCAAAATGGCTATCTGACACTGGTACTACAACTCACATGACTTTTGACCCTTAACTTGTCGAATCCTCAACACCGTACAACAGTCCAAATACAATGATTGTCGGTAATGGACAAACTCTTCATATTTCCTTTATTGGTAACCTCACATTTTCTACTTCCATTAAATCCCTTCACCTCAATGACATCTTAGTTGTTCCTAATCTTACTACTAATTTGCTTTCTGTAGCTAAATTTGTTAAAGAAAATTCTTGTCTCATTGAATTTAATCTCTTTGGTTATATTGTGGAGGATCTCTGCAATAGGATACCACTTCTCACAGGTACCATCCACAATAATCTTTACCCGTTGAAGATTCCAGTTCATTTCACAACTCCGATCACTCTCTACACTATCTTTACTCCACATGGCATCAATGTCTTGGTCATCCTTGTCCCGCTACACTCTCTAGGTTATCTCCATTTTTAAGTATCAAATCTCATGTAATAAAACATTGCACTTCTTGTCTTCAAGGAAAAAGTACTCGTCTTTTATTTCCCTTATTTTCTCATGTTTCAAATAAGCCACTACAACTTATCCATTCCAATATTTGGAGGCCATCTCCATCCCTTTATTTCTTTGGATTTCGTTATTTAATTATTTTTGTTGACGATTTCAATTGATATACCTGGATTTATCTTTTAACCTACAAATCTCAAGCCCTTTCTCGCTTTCAGACATTAAAGCTCACTCTGAAAACCTTTTTTCAATCTCTATAAAAACTTTTCAATGCGATGGAGCTCCTGAACTTGTCAAAGGTCTGTTCACTAATTTTTTTACTACCTATGGCATTACTTATCGTATTTCTTGTCCTCATACTCCGCAACAAAATGGGGTTGTCGAATGTAAAATTCGTCACCTTATTGAAACTGGTCTCATACTTCTTATTCATGCCGCACTTCCTAAAGCCTTTTGGTATGAAGCATTCTCGACAACTGCCTACCTCATAAATCTCTTACCAACTCCCGTACTTCATAACAAATCCCCCCATGAAATTCTTTTTCTCACAAAGCCCAACCTTTCTCACCTTCGGGTCTTTGGGTGTACCTACTTTTCCTTCATTGGGTCCACACGTTCAGATAAACTTGAACCAAAGTCTACAAAATGTGTCTTTCTCGGGTATTCTCCTAATTACAAAGGCTATCGCTGCCTTAAATATATATTTCACGTCATGTTTGTTTTGTTTGAAACTGACTTCCCTATACTTGTTCCTCTCCCTCTCCCGTCTCAATCCCTTCATTCTCCATCATCTCCTTACCTTTATCTATGCCTCCACTTACAATCTCATCTCCCTCACCACCTCCTTCCTCTCCATCCATACTCCCACATCATCCCATGGTCACTCGCACCCATGATCAAACTCAATTCCTCGCACATTCTCTGATTATGTTACTTACTCTACCCACACAGAGACTCCTAATGATCCTGATCCCACTTCTTTCACTCAAGCCAACAAGTTTTCACATTGGTGCTAGGCCATGCTTGATGAATTCACAGCTCTTCATGGCAATAAAACATGGACTCTTGTCCCTCCGCTACTAAATGCCAATCTTGTTGGTTGTAAATGGGTCTTTCGCACAAAACAAAATTCTGATGGCACTCTTAATCATTATAAAACTCATCTTGTTGTCAAAGGATGTCATCAGACTCCTGGTATAGATTATACATATACTTTTAACCCAGTTGTCAAACCCACTACCATCTGTCTCATCCTTACTATTGCCCTCTCCAAAAATTGGCCAATTCGTCAACTCGATGTCAACAATGCCTTCTTTAATGGCACTCTTCAAGAACCAGTCTTTATGACTCAACCTCCTGGCTTTATAGATACACATCATCCTTCTTATGTTTGTCTCCTTCACAAAGCTTTCTATGGTCTCAAACAGGCCCCCCTGTGCTTTGTTCTATCGCCTCAATCGAAAACTTCATGAACTTCACTTTCTCTCCATTAAATCTGACACGTCACTTTTTGTTCACAATACCCCCTCCATTACTACCTTTCTTTTAGTGTATGTTGATGATATCTTAATTACAGGTTCTTCACCCTCATTCATCACCACCCTTATTCAAGATCTTAAAACTTCCTTTTCCACCAAAGACTTAGGATCCATCCATTATTTCCTTGGTATTGAAGCTACTCACACAACAAATGGCCTTCTACTCACACAAACTAAATATACCAAAGAACTTTTACAGTGCACTGGCTTAGATCACTCCAAACTTATACCCACACGGCCACACCAATCACACCCACTCTTCCTCTTTTAAAAAATCATGACATTCCTCTTTCCGATCCTACTGAATATCGGAGTATTATTTGTGTTTACGAATTCTCCGCTACCTTCGATCTACACCCTCTTCAGGTATACATTTAATCCGAAATTCTTCCCTTACCTTACAAGCCTATTGTGATGTTGATTGGGCTGGTTTTCTTGATGATCTTCACTCTACCTCTGGCTATTGTATTTTTCTTGGCTTCAGCCTCATTTTTTGGAGTGCTAAGAAACAACTTACTGTTTCCAGATCAAGCACTAAAGCCGAATATAGGAGTATTGCTCTTGCCGCTATTGAAATCTGTTGGCTTAAATCCATTTTGACTGAAATTGGCTTCTCTGGCGTTACACCTACACTCTAGTGTGATAATCTTAGTGCCACCTTCCTTGGAGTTGATCCAATTGCTCATGCTTGTACTAAACATATAGAGATTGACATTCATTTTGATTGTGATCTGGTGGCCAACAAAGCTCTTTATATTCTGACATATCTCTTCATTCGATCAAGTTGCAGACATCATGACCAAAGCATTAGGTTCATTTGCTTTTCATTGCCTTTGCAGCAAGCTCACCATTTCTACCCACATTGAGCTTGAGGGGGACTGATAAACATATACAGATCTTTATACAATCTCACCCGCATAGATATGATTTTCTCTTTAATATGTATTTATTTAGTATTTCATTTAATTTATCTTGTGTACCTCATTTGATCTTCAGTATCTTATTTGTTATTATTATTAGATACAAAATATATATATAGATACATGTAAAAGCTATTCAGCAAAATACGCAAGCAATACAATATGACTACGTATCACTTGCTTTCTTTTTCTATTCTTTCAGTCTGAAGAAGGACACGGTTTTATATTAAACTAGTTTTGTCTGCTTCTTCCTTGAGTGGGAACCCATTGCAGGAACTACCATTCAAATCTAAGACCAACCGTATTGTTTCTTGTACTTTAGTTGCTTTCTTTTTCTTTTCTGGAATTTACTGCTTCATGTAAATTCCTGGAGTTTCTAACTCAAAGTTCAGAACTTTAAATCTAGAAAGTTTCTTCTTAGAACAAAAATACATTGCATATTAAATGGAAGAATCTTACTGAAGATCTACGGTGGGTAGGACTATAAGGTTAAAGGCTAGCAGACATTGCATAGTGGTTGGAACATACATGATTTGCTCCTTTGTAGCTTCTAGGAGCTGTCAATTCTAGACTTAAGTAGATAAGTTTTTGTTTAATCTTAAGAAGAGTACCTGTTTAGCGTTTCTTGTTTCTGAAAGTATTAAAGAGAGGAGTGCATTTTGGAATATTGTCCCTACCAAAGGAGTCCACGTTTATCAGATTTTAGGTGATTTCCTTACTCTGTCAGTTTGTATAAAAGAGAAATTGCATGGAGATAAGGGGAGCATTTTTTCTTGGTCTGGTTCACTTTCTTGCCTTGTTCTTCCCCACAATAGATGATAAGAACTTTAATTCCTGTGGCAGAGATTGAAAGAGAGATTAGTTATCTGTAAAGGGTTTTGCTCCTTGTAATGTCCAGTTTGGTATGCTCCATGTTTCTTGAGAATTCAGATTGCTGTAATTCTCAGAATCCAAAGAAGCTTCTTTTACCAATAACCTCAGCCAATATGTTCTCTCAATCCTGTATCGACATTAACTACGAAGAAGAAGAAGAAGACGAAGATTCAGAGAATCTTTTCTACAGGAAATTATCCTACAGAACTTGGTCTGCTGAAGAACAACATGGAGAAAAACGAATTCCTTATACACCCACTCTAACTTGCAAGAAGATACCTGTCGCAGAAACCTCATCTGCCAGGATTGGCATGGTAAAGATAGATCTCTGAAATTGAACAGTTTCTAGCCTCATTTTCCCAGATGACTTAGTGTTAATAAAATTCCAACAGTTTGAAAATGTTTGCAGTGCTCTTTCATGGCTTATCAGATGGTGACTAAAGTTGCTGACATTAGCCTGTTTATTGCAGCATTCATCCGGAAGAAAGATGATAAATGAATATGTAAAGGAAAGGAAGATCAGTAGAGGAAGTTATGGCAAAGTGGTAAGCAGCATTTCAAGTACTCTTTAAAGCTCTTGTATCATAACATGATGATGCAACTAGTCTGAGTAACAAGTTCTGTGCAGGCCTTGTATCGAAACATCAGCAGTGGAACCCCTTACGCAATTAAGGTAAATGGTTATTGAGCTTACTCATTTATACAACCCAGATTCCATAACTTTGTCCTGAGCTGCAGTGCTTGAATGGATTGATCTTAGTGATTATCAAGATCATTTGGTATCCATCTTGCATCTTCTAAGGTTCGATACGGCTAATGCGATCGACGTTCCCTGCAACTTGGAACATGCCCTGGTAGAAAATGCAGATGCAGTTTGTACTGCCCCCCTTTCTGACATAAAAAGCATTCTTTTGTCACTGCAGGCTGTCTGTAAGTCTCGTTTATCCAAGTTGCGCGTATCATGCACTGAATCTGCTATGACTAATGTTCTCAGAGAGGTACAAGCTATCTGAATTTTATTTAGGCCCAATCATATAAAATTTAACAAGAACACAAGAAACATGCTTTCTGAATTTGAACCTTAGCTTGGAAACTTTGAACCTGACAGGTTTCAATACTGAAAACACTGGAACACCAGAATGTTGTTAACCTTATTGAGGTGATTGATGATCAAAGATCAGACTATCTCTACATGGGTATGAGGCAGCTTTCCATTTGAATCATTACATTTATACTTTTGCTCGATTCTTTCTTTCTGACATTTTGTTATACAGTTCTTGAGTATGTGGGAGGCAGTCCTATAAGCAGCATCTTTGAAACTAAACCAAGGATTGATGACACAACTGCAAGAAGATACTTCAGAGATGTAGTTGCTGGTCTTGTTTACCTGCACAGTCATGTAAGTTCACAGATTTCCTACTCGATCACTTCCCAGATTCCCTAATCTAGAAAAATCTTAACAGAAAATGAAAATCTGGACTTTTCTATGGTATGGGCCAATTTTCCTTTGCAATTCAAAGAGTACTCAAACCTGGAACAAATGCAACATGTTTTCTTTGAACTATAAATCATTATCAGAAGTTGACTGAATCAATCACTTGCAGACAACTTTCTTTAATCTTAATGTTAAAAGTGATTCCAATTTCTTAACAAGGGTCGATGCCTTTTTCTCTGTAACAGAACATTGTGCATGGAGATATCAAGCCAGAAAATCTTCTGCTCACTACCAGTGGAAGGGTGAAGATTGGTGATTTCAGTGTCAGCCATGCGTTTGAGGTAATGCCTGACTGAACAGTGGCTCAAAATCACTGGAAAAGAAATTCATGATTGAGATTATCAAACAATTGATTCTCCATTTCTGATGGAGTGATTGAAAAGAAATCGAACAAAAGTCACCAAATCTTCTCCAATAATGCTTCAACTTTGATCTGTAGAATGGCAAGGATGAGCTCTGGAAATGCCCTGGAACCCCAGCTTTTACTGCACCTGAGTGTTGTTCAGGTACAGAAATTTAAAGCTTACATCATCGTGTCCTGGATAACCATTTAGAATCAAAACTGGAAAACCAAAATTGACATATCTAGTTCAACTAACATTAACACTACAATCATCTATTATTTTGATAGATGCGGACACTCCTACCGAGTAACAGATTACCAACTGCTTAATTATAAAAATCATAAATGTTTTTTCAGTAATGCAAATATGTTGATCCTATAATCCCACAACGAAATTTCGTCGTATTGCATCAGGTACAGCTTACAGCGGAAAAGCTGCTGATACGTGGGCTGCAGGTGTTACATTGTACTTCATGTTGGTAGGCTCCTGCCCTTTCCTTGGAGACAGTTTACCTGAAACTTACGATAAGGTGAAGTTGATTCAGCTTTTAAGTTGCTGCTCTCAAACCCTCTTCTTTTATGTTCTTACCTCTTTATGCTTAAAAATCTGTCAAAACTTTTTCTGTTACAGATTGTTCACAGTCCTTTAGAACTCCCGGAAGATTTAGACCCAGAACTAAAAGACCTGATCCAAAGCCTTCTCTGTAAAGGTGCTGAATTCATACACATACTATTCTATATAGATATTATATATTATCGAAAGCGAATTATAAGATCATTCAATAGTGTGCTTTAGATAATTGACATATGAATAGTAAAATGGTATTAAGAATATCTGAGTTAGAAGACATTATTGTTGTTCTTTGAATTCTTGCAGTCCAAACGTAATTAGAACACCAGAAAGATAAATTCACTGAAACAACTCATGTTACTGCTAAATCTGTTGCTGTTTTCTGTTTATTGCTTCAAGTTTTCCAGATATGGAAAGCACCATAATATTAATACGGAAAACATCATCTGATCACATTCTCTTTTTGTGCTAATCATTAGCTTCTTGATGGTTGTTAACTCTGTGAAGCTTACAACTCCATTTTTCATGCAGATCCATTGCAAAGAATAAGCTTAAATAGTGTAGCTGAGCATCCATGGATGGTCAAGGACGATGGTCCTGTCCCTGTAAGAAACTTATGTAGCTGCAGTTGAAAAGATTAAAGCTAAAAGAGTCTCCAAGGAAGATTAAGTGTAGTCAATTTCTGAAATCCATTACGGTAGGGATATGATTACAATTAATCATGTACAAACGATTTGGAAAAAGAGAATAAATATATTTTGATTTCAGTTCAGAAACAGAAATAGAAAAGACAGAAGAAAAATTTGTGATTCACAGGATAGAAAAAAGCTAAGGAGACCGATCCTTCAGAACTTCTCTAATCATCAAATACAGGACAATCCTGGATAGATGATGACCTTGAAGTTGAACCCCTAATCGACGGTAACGGTGAAGGCTCGCCGGCAGGAATGTCAGAAAGTGCAGCCAGAATCCGGCTAATGATGGAACGAGCTTGTTTGAAGCTCAAAGATCTCATCTTGGTCTTGGAGAAGGTGTTTGATGAGTTGGAAAGAATGAAATAAACCAAAGCTTGAACCAACACAAACATGGCCACCTTGATCAGAACATCAGCTAATGAACTCTCTGCAGCCATTTGAGGTTGTGTTATGGAGATTTTGAACTTGGAGAAGAAGAAGCCGACGATGACTTATATAAATATGTGTGCGTGTGTGTTGTGTGAACGCTTTCAAAGCCGCCACTTTGACATGTAGATGATGCTAATTGACCACACGCCAAAGGAACTTAGAAACAATCTAAATGCGTCACAACAAAGGACGAATCTTGGGCAAAACGGCGCCATTTAACTTCCCTCTCAGAAAACCGACTTTAACTCTTTTAAGTTTTAATACAACGTAAAACCCTATATCGCTAAGCCCTAATTTACCGCCTGCAAGAAGAAGAAGACTTGTCAAGATCATACAAGGTAAGGTGAAGGCTAGAGATGATCGGCGCCAAAACCTTTTGCTCTTCAAGATCAACAAAGCTCAAGACCCTCCTTTCTCTCGTTACCCATCGCTCCTTAACGAAGAACCAATCTTTGTCTTCTTCATCCCGCGCTATCTGTACTCGTTACCATTTTCAAATCCCAGCAAAAAATCAGTCACTGTTTTTCTTCATTTGCTATTTCTCTGCAAAACCTAACCTTCCACCCGCCAAAAAGCAGCCACCTTTGGTTTCTTCTCCGTGTTTTACTCTGATCCGTGATGGCAATTACACCGATGGAACTCTGGCCACCACGGTCTGTCCTGGTTGCGGGGTCCACATGCAAGACTCCAATCCTAAGCTTCCTGGGTTCTTCACCAAACCTTCTGTTAAGGACCCAAATTACAAGGCGAGTTCGCATCTTGTACCTGTTTCTTTTGAGTCTGAATTCTCTGATTCTGTGAAAAAGGGGCTAACGATCGAAGCTGAAAATCCTAATTCTGACTCTGGTTCCAATCATCGTCCAGAAAAGCCTGTAGTGTGCGCACGATGTCACTCTTTGAGGCACTATGGAAGAGTGAAAGATCCAAACTTGGAGAATTTGTTGCCTGAGTTTGATTTTTATCACACAGTGGGCAGGCGTTTGGTATCGACTGGTGGAGCCCGGTCGGTGGTTCTTTTGGTGGTTGATGCGGTGGATTTTGACGGGTCATTTCCTAAAGGAGTGGTGAAATTAGTGACAGAAGCAATTGAGGAGAATTACAAAGCTTGGAAACAGGGGAAGTCAGGGAATGTGCCTAGAATAGTTCTTGTAGTGACTAAGATTGACTTGTTGCCAACATCTCTGTCCCCAACTCGATTCGAACATTGGATCAGGCAAAGAGCGAGGGAAGGTGGTGCTACTAGTATTAAGAAGGTGCATTTTGTGAGTGCAGTGAGAGACTGGGGATTGAAGGGTTTGGTTGAAGATGTGGTTGAATTGGCGGGGCCTAGAGGGAATGTCTGGGCTGTGGGGACTCAGAATGCAGGGAAGAGTACACTGATAAATTCCCTGGGAAAGTGTGTTAGTGGAAGTGAAGGAAAGATTAGCCATCTAACAGAAGCCCCCGTGCCTGGGACTACGTTGGGTATTGTCAGAGTGGAGGGTGTTCTTCCGGGGAATGCGAAGTTGTTTGACACCCCCGGGCTGTTGAATCCGCATCAGATAACTACTAGGCTAACGAGGGACGAGCAGAAGCTTGTTCATATTAGTAAGGAGGTGAAACCCAGAACGTATAGAATCAAGGTTGGTTTCAGCTTCACTTAACTTGGTTAGTATCATAATTCAAGAGAATTTCATCAAATAGCTTGTGAGATGATAGAAACTTGAAGTAATATATGCATACTTTATCCTGAAGAACATCACACTGATAATGGCTTTATATGCATTTAATATGCTCTTGACAGGCAGGTTATTCAGTTCATATTGGTGGATTGATGAGGCTAGATGTTGAAGAACTATCGGTGGATTCTGTTTATATCACAGTATGGGCCTCTGCACTTGTTCCATTGCATATGGGGAAAACCGAAAGGGCAAGCACTATGCTGGACGAGCATTTTGGTCGTCAATTGCAGGTATAAGTTGTCTTGGTACGTAAATTATACATAAGGACTGCTCCCTGGCATTACTCGTGGAATCTCTATGCGTGCCCATTATAACTTTAGCATCATATTATATTCTTTGCATAGTCTTTGCTCTTGCAAAATAGTTGAACCAATTTATATTCAATCTGGGCGTATGGATAATCTGTGCCTATACGACGAGCGGTCCCGAAATTAGAGGCGCATTCCAGTTCTAGTGCTTATAAGCCTTCCCGAACTAAACCTGAGACATGATCCAATGGTTCTTGTAGTCATATTTTCTGTTGAAGATACAAGCCTTAAGAGTAAATTGTGATTTTTTTTTCTTCTCTTGATCTTTGATTCAGCCACCTGTTGGAGAGAAACGAGTTCAAGAGCTTGGAAAATGGGTGAGACAGGAGTTCCGTGTCTCCGGTGACACTTGGGATTTGAGTTCCAGAGATCTTGTCGCTGGTGGTCTGGGTTGGTTTGCTGTTGGCCTCAAAGGGGAAGCAGTCTTGGGTGTTTGGACATATGAAGGAGTAGATGTTGTTTGTCGTAATTCTTTGATTCCTTACAGGTCGCAGAATTTTGAAGTTGCAGGATTTACGGTCTCAAAAATTGTCTCTCAAGCGGATCAAGTTTTAAATAAATCACAGGGACAGAGCGAAAAGGAAAAGAAGAGTAGTCGGAAAAGAGAAGCTACACCTGCTTAACCATTATTATCAGACTGATGCAGGACCAAATTGCTGCCGAAGTTGTAAATTAGTGGAAGAAGAAAAATACAAACACTGGAGACTAACATGAGGATTCACTAATTACTGAGACTGAAAAGTATACCAGTGTGATTTTGAAGAGCAAAGGAACTGTATGCAAAGGCTCCAAGCTACCGATTAGAAATCTACACTTCATCAAATCATGAAGTGAATGATGCACACTGTTCTCACATTCAAAAGGGAGGATGATTACGCCGAAAAGGATAAACGAGCATTGGTTTGATTGGAATATTATTTCCCGACTGACATTAAGAATCTGACAAATTACAGTCTGCAATTCTTAAGAAAGTTCTGCTTCCTGTATTGCTGGGGTTGCTCTTCTGCTTCTGCTTCTGCTTCTGCTAAGAAAGAAGCCACTAGCACTCGAAGGGACTGAAGTAGTTTCGTGCATGAAATGAATATTTATCCCAAAATTTCTCCGATAGACTTTGTATCCTTGTTAGGGTATCCAAGTTTTTGGCTTCCTCCATTCTCATAGCTCAGTACAGAGCTCATTTCCTAACCTTTATGCTGAGGAAATTTCCGTGTACCACACGACCTCCAACATCCATTGAAAGTTCAAACTTGATATTGGAAATAGTCTCTTAAAATTTACAATTTCTCAAGAAGAGGACTCCCTCCCCGGTGCAGATAGCTAACCTACTGCTGTCTTCAAAGGAAAGGTAATGATGTTCATAATGGATTAACGAGGATAAGGATACAAGATTTCCGTTCTTGGTCCCATTAATTTCAATTTTCAGCAGATAAGATTCCATTTCCTTGTTTCTGTTCTGTCAGGCTCAATCCTATAATGTACTGGTCCTCACAAATGATAAGAAATGCCTTCCATTAAAATACAAGGAGATGATGAAAGCCAGAGGTTTTTTTATGTAACACCCATACCCAATAATGGAATCAGCATACTGAGTGTTACCATTTCGAACTACAAAAATTTTTATTTTAAAACCTTATTATTCTAGTAATTAATATTTATTTTATAAAAAATTTGACAAAATTTCCTTTATATTTACTTCAATCTCCTGCAAGAAACTTGATTTTTGTCTTATAGTAGATCTATTACAACTTTCTTCTAATTCTCTTCAAAACTCACATGCGGAAGGAAAATCTAATACATTAAGCTATAAGCTTAGTGGTTTCAAAGAATTCTATTTTACGTTCGATTTAATTTATTCAACCATAACATGCATAATATATAATATTTTTTCAAATATAAATATTTTCATTTATTTCTAAGCATAAATAGATATTTAAAATCAAGTTATGAAATAAAGCACGTACCTATTTTAATAATTCATATCTAATTACAATCAATTACTATTTTCATTTGAAGTTTCTTTTATATATATATATAATTGAATATTTTCTTTGTGGATATTATTTAGTAAGAACTTACAATTATGAATAAAAATTAAAGTGGTTTAATCTCTGCAAAATAAATCAAGAACAAGATAAAAGGACTTTTTTTTTCTATAAACATTTTTTGTTTATATAAAACTACAATTACAATCAAATATAAAAACAATCAAATACAAAAAGGTCTGGGATGTCGTTCCAGAGAGAAAAGTGAAATGACCCCTCTCCCGAATTTTTTCGGGTTACGAGATACATTAAAATTCACTATAAGTTCCAAAAATGGAAAATACAAATAAAGAAAACACAAAAGTAGAGGGAGGGGTCAAACTTTCTTGTA
>JAOQMS010000003.1:382568-415048 GCA_027563885.1 Erythroxylum longipes | reverse complement strand
AAATAAACTATAACTATAAATTAAGTATTTCAATTATAAAAATCAAAATTATATAAATAAACTAATTCTAAATAAACGGGTTGTTTTTTTCCAATAAACGTTGGTTACATTTCTTTATGTTATTTGTACCAGTAACTGGTTTATGGATGAGCGCTCTTCGAGTAGTCGGTCTGGCTCTGAACCTACGTGCCTATGACTTCGTTTCCCAGATAATTAGACATCTAACCCGTAATAGCAACGACCTAATTGCAAGAGCGGAGCTCTACCAACTGAGTTATATTCCCCCGAGCCAAGTGGAGCATGCATGAAGGAGTCAGATGTTTCTTCTATTCTTTTCTTTGGCGCAGCTGGGCCATCCTGGACTTGAACCAGAGACCTCACTAGTGAAGTAAATCATCGCACCTACGGTCCAACCAATTGGGAGAGAATCAATAGATTCCTTTTTGGGAGCGATTCATATATATATATATAATGTAATTGCCTGAAAGTAAAATCCATCGGAATTGCATCACCGAGCCTGATAAGCTAGATTTAAAAATACCAGATAGGAATCATAAGATTTATTTTTTTTATATACATTCATATTGGAGCTGAGCTCTCGGAGCTATATAGTTCAAAACACAAATTAAATGTCTTACACTAAAACTAAGCTCTCAGAGCCATACAGTCCAGTAACATATATCGTAACACAGTACTGCTTACTCCCTAATTGACATGCCAACCTTATCACATTCCTTCAATTCCTATCTATTTTACTAGAGATAATTTTAATTAAATTCCATTAAAATTTAATGATAAACACTCATAATAGCCAATTCAAGCTATTCCATATTCGACCAAGGCAAATGTCACTCCTTAATGTCATTTTTTTCTTCCGTTATTAGTTTTAATTTAATTCATACAACATTTAAGACATATTCATCTCACCAATTAGTCAAAAATAACATATATGTCAAGTTTCTCAATTCAAGCATAATGTATGCCAATTGGGAAAAATACAAATTATATTATCAAAATTTCAATTAATCACATATACTACTTCATTTAGCATCCAATTAAATATTTTTAACAACAATTTCATAAATTCCCAATTTTATCTCAAGAATCCTAAATTATATAATACACATTTCTTTAGAAAAAAATAGAATTGCATAAACACATACCAAATTGATGTCCAATCCAATTCTTCAAATCAAGCTTCCATCAACTTCAGTTTCACCAACAACTCTTTATTCTCTCTCTCTCTCTCTCTCTCTCTCTCTCTCTCTCCTTTAATTCCTCTTCTTTATCTTTATAATATTGCATAAACATTTAATTTCATGCATTTTATTCATCAATGCATGTAGCTACACCAAAATCATGTACTAAAAAATAATCAAAACTCCATTAACTTACAATATAAATTTTCGGGTATTATTCATCAAGAACACTAATATACTATTTCTTCATCTTTTCCCAATTTTTTTTGTTGATATGGTAAATATAAGATCCTAAGTTGATGGTTTAGTATTTTATAGGTGATTTGAGGGTTAAAAGTAAAGAAAGTTGGCTTAGAAATAAAAGAAAAATAAAGAAGAAAGGAGTAGACTTGTTCTCGGCTGTCTTTGGTGAAGAAGAAATTGTTTGGTGGCAATTAATGTCATGTGACCCATTAATAACTTTTTTCATTTTTTAAAAAAATCCTAAATTAACTTTAACTTTCAATAAATTCTTTTCTTCTTCTCAATAAAAATACTCGTAAGAAAAATATCAACCTCATATAAAGACCTTAATTAATATTATTTATTATTATTATTGTTTTCATATTTAATTTTCACATTTTTTAGTGTCAAAATTTGACCATCGGTCAACTCTTAGTCAACTCTTAGTCAAATATTCAAAACAAACTCGTTTTCAACTCTAATTTGATCATCGAGCTATTCTTGAATAATATTATTTGATGTCAAATGAAATAAAATACAGTTTGAATCCCTGATGTCACTATTTATCTCAAGATATATTATTTACGATCTAAAAAGTACTATTCATAAAATCGAAATTTTTTGGGTGTTACATTTAGCTCCTGACACTCTATTCCAGTGTTCACTGAACATGCATCAACATGGAGCACACGTCTCTCCATCATCTAGGATAACCATCTAGTTACAGTAACAGGACAAACATTCTGGTCCTGACATTTTATACAATAATGTACTGCAAGAAATGAATAGCTATATTCCCATAGCTAGACTGCTGCACCCATAATCTGCTGTCACCTACAATTCATGGGAATAGCCCAGTAAATATTCAAATCATTCACATGTTCCGTTCCATGAAAAGCAACGAGACAAAAACATTTATTAGAGAGAATCGAGCTCTTAGCTGAAGATTCCAGCTTCACATGCATGAATCCTTAAAAATTTACTGTTGGTTTGATTTTTTTGTATCATTAACTTAATTCTGATATGTTAAAAGCATGGATAGTTCAGTTTCTTTGACCTTTTAAGCACGTACAGATTATTGAAATGATAGTGAATATGTCAGCTTCTTTGTCATTAGTCTGAAGCATACTGATTACACATGATTAACAATAAATGCTATCAAGACAGATTTGCCTTTTCATTTGATGATGTACTTATCTAATTCAATTATCTTTCATTGCAGGCAGGATCACAGAAGTAATAGTTTTAATGATCGGGATGCCTGACATTTGAAAGTTCACAGAAACAGCATAAATGTTGTTTGATTCACGTTTTGAATAAACAAATCCATACTTAGGATACAAACATGACATGTTCATTTCTTTATTTCAATAGTCAATCATTTGCATATGAGATTAGGTACTACACATTGTTTACCATGTTAGGCGGTCTCTTGATAAATAAAAGACATGGAAACAGATATTCTGAAAATGCAGGTTACAGCTATCTCCAACTTAATTATAACACTTCAGATCTTAGACCTCAGATATTTAGATCTAAGTGTATAATATGACTTGAAAATGGTAGTATCCAGGGAAAGCTTTCCTGCCAGTTCTGGTCAAAAGTGTCAGGATGATTAGATCAAATGTTGCTATCCAAAGCAATGCAACATAGTGTTATTGCTGCGGTTTGAGGTTTTCTTTATGTCCCTGAGCAGAGAAAGTAATAGATAATACTTTCCATTCTTTAATAATTTCCATTCTTTTCCACTGTAGCTTTCACTGACCGGTGACAAATGTTGCTATCCAAAACAATGAAACAAAGTGCTTGCTGCGGTTCGAGGTTTTCTTTATGTTCCTGAGCAGAGAAAGTAATAGATAATACTTTCCATCCTTTTCCACTGTAGCTTTCACTGACTGGTGATTTATACTTAACTTTAGCAATCTTAAATCTCCACCATAACCCTCTTATCTTCTTTAAGTCACCGCTTCAACGGTCAAGTGTTGCTAACCTACCATTCAACATGTACGGTGAGAGTAGAGGAGAGAGAACTTGTGAAGATACAGCTGCACTACTCTACAAGGAAAGGGACTAAAAAAGATTGAAACAATGGAAGTAATACCATAGTTAGCAAGTTAATGTAATCTACAAATGAAGGCTGATTATTAGGAAAACCAAGAAAGGAAATAAACATTTAACATGCATGCATGATTGTTAATAATCAAATTCACATAAAAATTCATTCTTTGCTCAGACATATGAAATTATCATTTAGCATGCATGCATGATTGTTGATACTCAAATTCACTTAAAGATTCAAAATTTACTATAAAAATTCGTTCTTTGCTCAATTATAAATATACCCTCTAACTGTAGTTTGTAACGCGAGCCTCAATTATAGACAAACTACAAGCCTCAATTATATATCCAGGAACGTGAAAGGAATGAAACGAAGAAACAAGAGAAATATCTTATTTCACTTCTATAACTTTAACCGAGTTTTTTAAAGATAAAATGAACATGTTTTTACGACGACCTTTACAAAACTTGATTATCAGAATGTCATTAACTTTTTTCTGCAACTTTTTTAACACATGAACCTTTTGATGTGTCAGAAAATCCAAATGTTCATAATTTACTTAAGCAGAAGACCTTAACCCCATATATATATATATTTTATATCGAATTTTTCCATCACAAGCTCAATACAGGTCTGATCCACACTAATCATGATCTATTTCTTTTGTCGAATTTTAGCTTATTAATTCAGATTTTTTATTGGGCTACTTTATTATCGGGATCAATTTGATTTGTTTAATCATGAATTTATTAAAATAGTTATGTGTTGAATGCGTAACTAACCTTTGTCCTTTACATGTAATAAGAAAATCAATGAAACTACCAGGAAAAGAAAAAAACATGATTTAGGAGGGACAATAGTTTTCAGAGTTTTTAATTATGTAGGATGGTTCCTCTGTCTTTACGTCTGTCTACTTTCTCCTATTTACGTGTATATAATTGCATACAAATTAAACAGAGACACATAGAAAGAGATAGAGAGAGAGACAGAGAGGAGGTGTTAGTTGTTGAAAAGTTGGGAATTGGGTGATTGGAGATGGAGGGTGAGACGGTGGCCAGCACAAAAACGCCGTTGCTTGGCAATGAACGACGACGGAGCGCGAAAGTGAACAAAGACTACTCTGTGAACAGCTTAAGGAGCGAGTTCTTGGCGAGGTTGCCTGATAAGGTTCGCTCAACCATTGACATGGAGTCTTCTTCTTTTCATGTTGATTTCTCTAGAACCAAAGAACTCAGTTCAGGTTTGTCCCTTTTTCATCTCTTTGTGGTGGGATGTTGTTGGTTGGTTAATGGAATGTGAGGAGTGCATGCTATTGTTCTTGTTGTTGTTTGAGACAGAGACAAGGATCCATTTTTCTGGTTTGGGATGTTTTGTCTTATGAAGAAGACGTTGATTCTTTAATGTTTTCTCAGGAATCGAAGGGGGGGACAGATATAATAGTATCTTTATCTCATTAGGGACAGAGACAATCTAAAAATGGTTTCTTTTTCGTAATTCTGAAGTTAATTGCCTTTGTAAACGAATGTTTTCATGGTATTTAATCTCCTCGGACATGAGTTTTTCTAACACGTCTCTTACATTGTTCAGTTCTGATACTTTCTTCTATGACATTTTTGGTAGATGAAAGGAAATATTACGAAAGGCAATTTGATACATTGAAATCCTTTGAGGAAGTTGATGCTTTGGTGGAAACTGACTCCATTATTGATGAACATGACGAAGAACAAATACAAGCTGAAAGAGCAATGAAGATCTCTAATTATGCCAATATTCTGCTCTTGGCTCTTAAGGTAACATATGGTTGCCTGTTTTAAATCAAGGTTCTTCGATGGAACTGAATTCCTATGGTTCTAGATGCGTCGAGTAACTTTTTGCCGAGAATTCTACTTCAGGTGTATTACATCATGTGATTGCAGTAATGATATCTCAGAACAAATAACATTTCTTTTCTCTGCAACTCGATTATCAAAAGGGTAGATCAGCCTCAAAAGTACTTGAAAATCCTATGAAATTCCTCTTCTTTTTATTGGATCTTTAGTTGGTTAATATTGAAGAAAACAGAAACCTAGAGTGCATTTGCCATACTTCTTGATAAAGGACTTAAGAAGTGACAACCATTTGGTAAACAGAAGAATATGGGTGAAGAAATAACGGTCACTAGTACGTATCAGTTCTTGGTGAGTAAGCATTACTGCAATGATGCTCACATGTCGAGAATTTCCGTAAGTGCAGATCTATGCTACAATAAGGAGTGGATCCATAGCAATTGCTGCATCAACCTTGGATTCTTTACTTGATCTCATGGCTGGTGGTATACTCTGGTTCACTCACTTATCAATGAAAAACATCAATATCTACAAATATCCTATTGGAAAATTGAGGGTGCAGCCAGTAGGAATAATCATTTTTGCTGCTGTGATGGCTACCCTTGGTACGATGTTACTTATTAGCCGGCTATATCTTCCATTTCCAAGAATTGTGACCTTTTAAGCATGGATTTTAAATACCACTATAATCTTATTCTGCAGGTTTCCAGATATTGATTCAGGCAGTTGAGGAATTAATAAAAGATGAAGCTACTGCAAAGATGTCTGCCAATCAACTGCTGTGGTTGTATGCAATCATGATTACTGCTACTGTTGTAAAACTTGGACTGTGGATTTACTGTAAAAGCTCGGGAAACAAAATAGTCCGTGCTTATGCGAAGGTTTCCAACTCTAATCTCTTAACAAGTTGCATCTGCGTTTAGCTTATCATCATCATCATCAGTTTTATAAGATAATGCTCATGTCCAGGATCACTATTTTGACGTCGTAACGAACATAGTTGGATTAGTTGCTGCTGTTCTTGGTGATAAATTTTACTGGTGGATTGATCCTGCTGGAGCTATCATCCTTGCGGTTTATACAATCACAAACTGGTCTGGGACAGTCATGGAAAATGCTGGTACTTCTTCTGTTACCAGATTGTTATCAAGAGGAACTAATAGAAATGATTAAGGTTCTAAGTTGTTCCTGAATCCTGATATTTGATGTGTAATCCCTTTAAGGTGTGTTTTCTGATACAGTCTCGCTTATTGGGCAATCAGCACCTCCTGAAGTATTGCAGAAACTAACATATCTTGTCATAAGACACCCTAAAGTCAAACGTGTGGACACTGTCCGTGCTTACACCTTTGGTGTTCTTTATTTTGTAGAGGTTGGTTATGGTTCAATTCCGCCTTTGCTTTGAGTATTAAGAACTAGCATACGCCTATGTAGTTTCTTTTAATTTCAAGGCATTCTTTTAATTTCAGTCTGATGCTTGTTTCTGCATAAAGCTTCACCAATGCATTTTCATGGCTATTTTACTTTTTCAGATAGTATCATTTCAAGGGAAGTAGACTACTAGTCTAACTACACAATAATTTCAATCTAACTACTGAATGTGCTAAGTTATGGTCATTAGCTTGACCTTGCATCCTTCAAAACTCATACAACTATGGATCTTAACAGCTATGCATTAGTTAGCTGCAAGTTATTGACTAAGCTGATGAGTCACGTAATTTCTCATTCTCTGTTCTTTCTTTTGCAGGTTGACATTGAACTACCAGAAGAGTTGCCACTAAAGGAAGCACACACCATTGGGGAGACCTTGCAGATCAAGATTGAGAAACTCCCTGAAGTTGAAAGGGCATTTGTTCATCTCGACTTTGAATGTGAACACAAACCAGAGCACTCTGTTCTCAGCAGGCTTCCAAACAATCAACCTTGATTCTTGGAGATTTTTATGTAGTTCTACTGAATGTTATTCTTGTCTACCACAATCATCTGCGCTTATAAGAAGCACTGGATTTTCTCTTCCGGGTTTTGGCAGATGATAGAATTTGTTTCTTCCTATGTGGTTTTAGTTCATCTGAGGCACCATTTGGTGTATGAAGTTCCTTCTCTGTAAGTTCAACCAGGCATGAGGTCTGTGGGGTGTTTATGCTATACGAGCAAACAGAGCAACAGTTGCTCTGTCTTCGCTCTTCCAATTTGAAGAGAAAACACTTCATCCTATTATCTCACAGATTATATTCAAATGTCAGCAACTGTGTAGAGCTTCGTTTTCTTTTCATACTTGAAATATCATGCAAGATTAGCTCATGCTTCACCTTCAAACAATCAGTAAAGTGCAATGGCATTACGTAACAAGCAAATTAAAATTCAAGTCTATGACATAAAATTACATCTTCGAATATGAAGAGTTGTTGGAACAATAGTCTCTCTCCAGTACTCCAGAGTAGAGCTCCTATAACAATTTTACAAATTACAGAAAACTAGATAGACATGCAGGAACAGGCAGCATAGAAACATCAAAATCCCTCCATTTTTTTTTCTTTCTACTAGCAGAAATTTCCCTGCTACTACAGCATGCATTTCAAGAAACAGTCCGCCCGTAGCACAGACAAGCAAGATAGAGGTTCTTCGCCCATTTATCCTGCATATAGAGGTAAATCCAGATCTTAGAGTGCTTCCTGGATTGGTACAACGACCAATTCTTATATAAAAAATTAAGTTTTTTTGTACTAATCCAAACAAAAGGAATGCTGTGTCTAGAATTACAGAGTGAGATGGCAGGAATAAGCATGAAGGAAGCTACATAACACAGAGATACGCCAATCATATATTTGAGAAATTAGACCCGAAAACATATTTTCCCCAAAATTTGTCAGCGTGGTACCCACACAAGGCCACCAAAACCAGAGGAATTATAGTATTTGGTTTGATATTGTGTCCAAGGTCTTTCTCTTAACTAGTGGGGATCATGTTCATGCAGAACTTCAATGCACCAACTTTGAAGGTATTACTGTAGCACATATATTATATCAATTCTTGCACTTCATATGTACCTTAACATGTGTGCTGGGAAATTGAGAAGTCCGCAAAGTTTCCTGAGTTTCATCTCCTGGTTTGCGTCTGGGGACACTCAAGATAAGGGCAGCTTGATCAAATGTGGCAGCGGTGGATGTAATTCTGTAGCCATTGTCCCACCTCCTGTGAATTCCCTCACTTGGATATAGAAAATCAAGTTCCACCACCTATTAAATTCAATGACAAAAGTATGTAAAGAGTAAGTGATTAGGCAAGAGACAGAGAAAAAAGCATTGAACGAGAATTAAATACAAATGACACCATCCTTGTCATATCTTCCGTGAGGAAGGCCTCAATAACTGTGAATTTTGATCAAGAAAAGGCCGGCAAGAACCAAAAATGTAATTCTGTAGACTAGAAATCAACAGTTTATGAAATTCAAGGTAAAAAGTATGACCTGGTCACTAAAGCCGGCATTTCGAGACATGACAATACCCCATCGAGTTGCAGCAGTGGCCATTGACGTCACATGAAATCCTTCCTTCCACTTCTTATTTATCCACTTAAAGGGAAAGGAGTCACTGACCTTGTATGACTGTTGAGTGTACTGAGTACCTGTACAAGTTAATACATGAATTATGTATTAACACTAATTTTCTCCAGAGGTTAAGTTGGACAAAAATCAGCACTTGTTAATGCAAAAACGACTTCTTCAAGGTAAACAACATACTAGACAATTGGCATATGAAATGTAGTCAGTATAACAAACTCTCGATTCTCTTGTGCATGACAAATATATACATTATGGACATTTGATTTTGTAATGTTAGCAGACCTTTGGACATCACTACAAGGGAGCTGCCATTGTTTGCACCAGCAATAGAACTGATATAGAAGTTCTTCTCCCACTGCTCCATAATCCATTCCTATAACATTGGATAATAATTTCATCTTGTTAATAAGATGTAATTAGAGTGATTAGAATGAAAATCTATACATATCATGTGCAGCAGAGATTCACCTTGTGTAAGAAAAAAGGAGATAATTCAAAAACTTGTTGTGTAAAACCAGTTCCAGCATCCATAATTAATGCCCAAAGGTTTGAACAAGAAGCCACACAACTTATAAGCAAGCCATCTTTAACTCCCCTATCCACATGTTGCGCCAACCTTCCATCAGCAACATTATAATGGTACCTGAAAAACACAAAAGTGCACCACAAAAATTAAAATATAAAAACAGATGATTCATTCCTTACACTATGCAGAACACACAAATGCAGCAACACTTTTACCTAAGAACAGGTAAGAAGAAATGAGAAGTAAAAGGTGCTGAATTATATACTAGAATCGAAAAATTAGGAAGGCAAAAAATCTCAGAAAAGAAGACAAGAACAGTTCAATCGTGATCCAAGCTGCTTTTGAGTCACCTTTTCCACAAATTATCAAGTTGACACTAAACTGAAACCCATTTCACCATGAATAAGACTAAAACATGAAAGATGGAATGCATGGATCCCATACAAGCCTAACAAATTACCTTCCTTTCCTATTACAGAAAAGAATAATCCAGCAGAGCAACCAAATTGCAACTCCTGGAAGATAATGGATAGTTTTTTGATAAGCAATTCTTAGAGCAGTGCTCATTACAAATTAAGTATAAGTGATTTGTTTTCTAGGGCAAGTGTGAGATTATGCATCAGAACATAACTATACCTCTGTTTCATTGGCAGCCTAGCATTGTAAATGGAAATCCATTGAGTAGCAGGAACTCCAAGACGAACCTTCTTCTTCGATTGACTATCATCATCTTCTTCAATATTCAACCTAGCACGTTTTTGACCAACTTGACAGATAATCTGCCAATTGAATAAATAGTTATTGAAGCCCATAAGGAATGGTACAGAGAAATATTGCACAGATCACTGATGAAATTACCTTCTGAGCACCCTCAGTGTTTATTGGTCTTATAGCCGGATTTGGGGGAATCAAGTTTTCAAATAAAGAAATTAGCTTGGAATAGTTTGGCTCCTCATCAAACTTCATATTCACCACAACTTCAAGAAACTGTTTAAGAGGCGGCGGACAAAAGCAGCATAACATTTCTGGAGATGTCGCCATCTTCTTTTTGCAAACTAGGAAGGATTTGTTATCTCCCTGAGGTCATCAAGAAAGAAAAAGGAAAGAGACAAAGACATCAACACATTATTCTATTGAAAAGGAAATCCATGAGGACGCTCTACAAAATTGGTAAATGTCAGCATGTTACATAAAGTTTTAAACATATAAAAGAAATTGGCACCTGATAGCCTTGCCATGGCAATCTGCCTCGATTCAGAAAGATAAGTGTATATGCCAGAGATTCTAGGTCATCTCTCCTACTTGCAGTCCTTCCTAAATGAGCATGAACACTGGCATATCGAACAGTTCCCCTACAGATATTGAATAGGAAATGTATCATGAATATTCTTCAAGGAGTTAAATTGGACAATTGCCCACAAGGGCATTGACTACCATTCTCACCTGAACATATCAGGACGTTGATCATATTCAACATGCTGTCCATTGCCACTGTCTTTCCACTTTGTTGCTGCAATGATAAGCATCCATGAGGCAAAAAAGCGTAACTCAGGGCACAGGAAATGCACCAGGAATTAATTTGAATGCAGTCACCTAATCCGAGATCAACAAGAAATAACTTCTTTTCCTGTGGTGTAGCCGGTTGGCCAAGTAAAAAGTTCTCTGGCTTTACATCCCCATGCACATATCTAAAATCACGAATAAAATGAAGAATAATCAGTAGCAAAAATGAAAAGAATCATCATTGAAGCTAGAATTGAATGTTTCAATTTCTAAAGTTCCCCAAGACTAAACTATAATAGAGAAAAAACATTCTGATTCCATACCCTCTTGCATGCATCTTCTCTAGGATTGACAATGACTCCACTGCAATACAAGCCACCATTTCTGTAGACATTCTGTATTCCAAAAGGAGATAAACATGAACGACACACAAGAAATCATATCGAGAGATTGAAAATTATAGAAAAGAAACAGAGATACAAAACAACTTGACAATCTCAGAATAAAATTTGAACTCATTTTCCATGGCAAGTTAATTTAACAGCAAATATACAGAAACGTCAAAGTATATCACTTTAGCATCATTCAGGGGTGTACAAACAGATATTAGTGCACATTTACTCACGCCTGGCCAGAGGTATTCCATACATCCCAAAGACTTGGCCCAAGCATGTCCATAACCTGAAAAGCATAAACATTAGGAAAATGAACAAGTTATAAGCAAAATGTAAAAGAACCAAGTTCATAACTCATACCATGACATAGTAATCTCCTTGCCTTCCTTTATAGTGTACCCTAGGCACCCCATGGCTACCACCAAGAGCACTGAGAAATAAAAGTGTAAGGTTAATTAATTAAATTGTGATCCCAAATTTTTTATAAAAAAAATGAAATTGCCATACAAGAATTGTCCATACAAGATACAAGTAAAACAAAAGCACTTACTTGTACACCTGCCATTCATAGGGAGGGCCATAATTGCAGCCTTTGCTGTTTCTATGCTCAAATTTCAGAGCTACCTAAAGAAGCACAAGTATGTGAAAGAGTGATAAAATATAACATGACAAAGATTAAATATCTAGGAATGCAGTCCAACTAACTTTACCTCCAAAGCTCCAGAACTCATAGGCCGGTCATTTCCGGCAGAAACGCGACGTCCAACAAAGACCTGACCAAACCCACCTTTACCCAACTTCCTTTCTATCTTATACAGAGGCGATCCTCCCACTTGAACCTTGGAAAAACCAATAACAAATTTTCTATAAATTTATAGAAAAAGAACATAAGTAATATTAGAGGCACAACATGCCTTAAGATCAACCAACATACTTGAAATGCAGCAAATTTTTATACAAGATAAACATTTACAAGTCTGCACAAACCAATACATTCACAAGAACAACCCACAAGAAAACATAATAAGAAAAGGATGATTATTCTTGATATTCTGAACACTCGCTAACATATTTGCCCAGATTCATGTTATATCCAATAAATAGATCGTCTCCTCAAAATCAATGAAAAAGCTTCCAGCAAACCGCAAAAGGGGGAGGTTAACTGCCGCAACAAATGATTACCGATTGGATCCTGCCACGTCTGCTGTTCAAGATACCAACACCAAAACCTTAAATGTGATACCATTTTCAGCATAAACAGAATCCTTGAAGGTTATCTCACCACATCAATGAGTGATTTCCACTAAGTTTGGAATGATTTGGCTAACCTAAGGCCGTGTGTCATCACCTAATTGATGCATTGGGACAGCTCCATGCAATGACAATTCCACAATGACTATCACACAACTGAAACTCCACTGGCAGGAAACAATATTTAGCAGGCAAATAAGTTTCATAAATTCTGACTGAAACAAATTCACCTCCTCAGTCCCCCAAAAAAAGCCATCTTCTGGTAACTGAACCCCAATATAGATCACAATTCCCCTATACCCAAAATAAATTTGTGGAGGGAACTATAAAGCAAAACAAATGAGGGAATAAAAACTAAAAGCAAGCCAATATCCATAATTTCCAACAAAGCCATGGTGAATCCCGCAGAGCCACTCCTAAAACTTGCTTCCATGCTGTGAAAATCTCATATATGCACCAGAAAAAAAATGAAATGAAGACAATGGTTATGCACAAAACAAGAGGGAATTCTAATGACATGAAAACGAATTTCACAGAACAAAAGAATTATTAGGGGGAAAAAAAGAAGAAGAGAGAGAAAATCATCAAATAACACAGGTATATACCGTCTCGGGGAAAGGCGCAGTACTACCCTCTTCTTCTTGGCCAGGAGCTTTGTTAGCACTCACACCACCGCTATGATCACCCATTTCAACAACCTTCTTATCCTCTTCTTCCTTTTTACCACCAATACCCAAATAAAAAGTTTCCCTTTTTCCTACTTTACCTTCCAAACCCAAAGTGCCACTACTCTCTTCTCCTTCTTTTCGCTCTGAAATCAAAACCACCTTTTTATCGTTCTTATCACAACCACCAACTTCTTCTCTCTCCTTCAATCTTCTTGTTTCTAATCTCGTCCTCGGCCTCGGCCTCTCCGGCGACAGTCCAGCGACAGCAGCACGTGTCTTCACGTAACTCCCCAGCTGCCGGTTCTGCGGCGCTAATTTCTTCGACGTGCGCCCTCTCCGTGCACCTCTGCGAAGCTCAGGCATCGCTCAAGCCCATGAACCTGGTTCCTTGAAAGCAAAAAGAAGCCTATGAGGGAACCGGTGCTTATCATTATAAAGAAACTGAGCAGGTCGGTTGCCTCCAAGAAGACAAATTTCCAAGAAAAAAATAGAACATAAATGAGTGCGATTCCCGGGTTGACTGGCTTCAAGAAGAAGAATTGCGAAACGATTTAGTTGAAATTGGGTAATTTAGGGTTAGGGTTCAGGAAGTAAAACGAAGAAAGAAAGCGAACGGAATCGAAGATCGTTCGATACTTCTCTGTAATGAAAAGAACAAAAACAGGTCATGAGAGATAGAGACAAATTAATAAGAGAGAGAGAGAAGAGATTAGTAATGGAGGTCAAGAACGAAGAGAGGATGCCGATAGTAGCAGTCTAGACACCTGCTTGGGTGCCTACGTGGCTGCAAGTTGGGACCACTAGACAAAAATAGTGTAAGAAATGATATTTTGTAGATATTGCTACATCAGCATGCCGAACCATAATCAAATCTTGGAAATGAGAAAAGCTAAAGATTACGAATGTGTAATAGATATTTAAATTGAGCCACGTGGAAATTGGTAATTCTTTATAAAATTAGTGATTTTTTTTCAATTTTATAATTATAATTCAAACTTTAATAAAAGGATATTAAAAATTTTAAATTTTTAATTATAATCCCACATTTGTTTCTTCTATTAAGTGTACTAACCTAGCTTATTATCTAGTCAAAGACCTTAATTATTAATATATGTTAGTTAAAATTAACATAACAAATATAAATTAATGAAATGATATTTAAGGGTGGCAAAAGCGACCTGATCTATTCGGCCCACTTTTACCCTAAATTGATTGGGCCACAAATCAACTATATTCTGTCCAAAACGAAGTTTTTAACTTTAAAAAAAAAATGGTGGGCTGAACCGTAGCCCATCGTCTCTGACTTTTGCATTCTTCATTCAACTCTAAATTAAGTTAACTCTTATTTTAATTATTTCCAACATGATTATAATTTGATTAATTTAAAATTTTATCAATATCATTTTAATTAGTTATAAAAAACTACTTAAAACTAATTTCATATTGTATAAATAAAGTTAAATGAATTCTTTTTAATTTAGACATAATTAATTTTGGATATGATTAAGTTTTTTTAATGTTTTAACCTTAAATTATTTATTAAATTAAATAAGTTATTAAAAAACAATTAATTTTCTATCATATGGGTAACGAAGTGAAGATTAGTGTGTATGTTAAATTCAAATTAATTGACATTATTTATTAGAGGTTTTTTTTGTAGTTATTATTTATGATTATTTTATTCATTAATATTTATTTATTCTAAATAACATTTTCGTATGTTATTATTACTAATTAATAAAATTACAGATTAATAAGATTTATGTGAGAACAATAGGAAATGTTCACTTTATCATTATATAAATAGTTATTTTAATTTTTAATGTGTCAATTATTACTAAAAAGTATTTATGATATTATAAAATATAAACTTAATTTAATATTAAACAAATAATTTATTTAAAATTTATTTAAATGATAATCAATTTTATTACATGTTCCTTTAATTATTAATTTAAGCCAGGCTTAAAAATAGAATTTGAATATTATATTAATAATATTTGATTTTGTCATATTTGATGTTTATATTACATTTTTTTAATTGAAATTTAAGAAAAGTGATTTTCTAAAAAATTAAAAATTGAGGAGTTTTTTAAAATTCCTTAAATTATAAGAAAATTTTCCTAAATCTTATAACAAAGACCAATATCATGAATAGCCCAAAACTAGGCCCAATTGATTAAACGAAACAGTAACTGTTCCTCAAATTCCAACGTTCGCGGGTCGGCGGGTCACGCTCAAAATTCTGAAAATTTAGCTTTTCCCGCCCAAATACACACCCAACTAAGAGACAATAAAAACTCCACATAAACTCTTCATTTTCCCTCTGTCTGCTCCTCCCGATTCCTCAGCCGCTCACCTCAGCTAATGCACATGGCCGGCAAGAGGAATAACAAGACCAAGCCGTCTACTGGTTCTCCTACTTCGTCTTCTTCTTCTAAGAAGTTGAAGAGAGAAGTTGTTGAGCCGAATCCTAGATTCGTCGGCAATCCGGTGCCGGAGGATGAGGCTAGACGTCGCTGGCCTAATCGCTACCAATCTAAGGTGCTTACTCGCCGATTTCATGTTAATTAAGCTCAAGATTGTTTCCGGTTATTTTTAGCTGTATTTTCAATTTAGGTTTTTACCTTACGAGTGAGATTGCCTGTGTTTTTCGTTAGGGGAAGAAGCAACAAGCTTCCTGTAAAAGCTCAGATAGGTAGGCTCGATGTTCTTGCTTTAGATATTTTACTACTACTGTTTCATTTTCCTATTCTTTTGCATTTCGGTAAATATGTTCTTGTTGATTTGGATACAGTAAAGATGATTCGGATGAGATCATTCCAGCAAAGTGTCACTACTTGCAGGCTGAGGTTGATGGACACATTATTTACAATCTGTATGATGACGCTCATGTCAAGGCTAGTTCTCTTTTTATTCTATCTAATTTACGTCAAATCATCCATAGATGCAAAACAGTTAGTCAATGTCTTGATATGACATAGTCTTTTGTTTCGTCTTTTTAGGCCGAGGATGGAGAGGATAGTTATATTTGTAGAATTGTAGAATTGTTTGAAGGGGTTGATGCGACACTCTATTTTACTGCTCAATGGTATTATAGGGCTAAAGATACTGTAAGTTTTTGAAGGAATGCTTTTTTTTTTTTTATTGTACCCTCTTTTTGTTTTTGTTTTTGGTTTTTTTTCCCTCATGGTTTCTCTGTCTCTCTCTCTCTCTCTTGCCCCCAATTCACCAGGTTATTAAGGATGCTTATCCTTTGGAAAAGAAACGAGTGTTCTTTTCAGAGATCCAGAATGACAATCCATTAGATTGCCTTTTAGAGAAATTGAAAATTGTGAGACTGTCACTGAATGTATGCCCTATTGTCCTTCTCTATACATGTCTCTCTCTCTTCCACAACCTAAAGAGACAAAAGAAAGAACCCATGCAGTTGATGATATCTATATGCAATAATTAATATTGTAAGTTTGCATTGATAGGAGGATTTGGAGAAAAAGAAGAAGGCGATTCATTTATGCAACTACTATTGTGACATGCAATATTTGCTTCCTTACTCCACTTTTGTTAACTTACCTCCAGGTTCGCATTCTTTTCAATCCATTTTGTCGAGCTAAGTTGTCTTTACCATGCAATCTGCATCATTTACCGAACAGGGCTTTGTTTAAAATTACAGATAACAGAAAAGCTAGCAGTGGGAGCTTGTCTACGATTTCAAGTGATAGTGATGTCAACATGGTTTGCTCTGATGATGCTGAAGTATGCCAAAATAGTAAGAACAAGTCAGAGGCATCATTGTTAGATTTATATTCTGGTTGTGGTGCTATGTCAACGGGCCTCTGCTTGGGCGCCAACATGTCGGGTCTCAATCTCGTCACTGTATGTGTTTGTCTTTTCTGAAATCTGGAATTTGGGCAATTAATTTGGGTTCGTAGTTCACTGGTTACTTTATAACTTGTAGAGATGGGCCGTTGACTTGAACAAATTTGCCTGTGAAAGCCTTAGTTTCAATCACCCTGAGAGTGAGGTACCCTTTTCATCTATAAAATTTACTTCTAATTTCAACTTCTTATATGCTAATATTTAGAATAAATACCAATAAACATCAGGTGAGGAATGAATCTGCAGAAGATTTTTTATCACTGTTGAAAGAGTGGGAAAAACTCTGCATGAGGTTTTGCCTTGTTAGCAGTGGAGAGACGAAGCTGGAGACATATCCATTTGACACTGAAGATAGCGATGAAAATGAACAGGATCAAAGTGATGAAGATGAGGATGATGGCGAGATTTTTGAAGTTGAAAAGATAATTCAAATTTGCTATGGTGATCCAAAGGAGAAAGATGAACCAGGACTGTACTTCAAGGTATAAAAGTTTATAGTTAAAAACAGTCAATTTAGCAATACGAAGGCTTTGGTTGTTGATGTTAGCAAAAACCTATATTTATATTATGTTTGGCGTTCATGGCCTTGTTTCTGCCATCTACTGTCTCCAAGTTGTACTCACCAACAGTGAAATGATCCTTATGTACTAGCTGTGATTGAATTGTTCCTTTCTTTTTCCCTATTTCCCTAAATATTCAAGTGCGTTAGTTTTGCTCTTTCATTGTTCTGTATAGGTAAAATGGAAGAACTATGGGCCAGATTATGATTCCTGGGAACCGATTCAGGGCTTGGGGTAAGGCAACCAAACAGCATTATAAGTTGATTCTTTCTTCTTGGTGTTTTATCTTTGGTTTTTGAAATTCGTGTTTTACGAACAATACCTTTGGACCAGTAATTGTCGTGAGGCCATGGAGCAGTTTGTCAAAAACGGATACAAGTCAAGGATTCTGCCATTGCCCGTAAGTTTAGCTTGGATTTCCTCAACATGTGTCTACTTACATGTGTTGTTAATTGCCTTCTCTTTATGTATTTTGTAGGGTGATGTTGATGTGATTTGTGGTGGACCGCCATGTCAAGGCATTAGTGGGTTCAATCGTTTTAGGAACAAAAACAATCCTCTTGAAGACGAGAAGAATAAGCAGCTGATAGTGTTTATGGACATTGTGAATTACCTTAAACCCAAGTTTGTGTTGATGGAGAATGTTGTAGATATCTTGAAGTTTGCTGGTGGGTTTTTGGGGCGATATGCGTTGGGTCGACTAATTGAAATGAATTATCAAACTCGGCTTGGCATGATGGCGGCTGGGGCTTACGGCCTTCCTCAGTTTAGAATGCGTGCTTTTTTATGGGGTGCACAAGCCACAGAGGTAACTTGGCTTCTATTGCTGGGCTCTTTCGGTTTCATTTGGTTCTTTTACTGATCTTACTATTCTTGCAGAAATTGCCTCAATACCCACTTCCAACACATGATGTCATTGTCAGAGGTGTTGTACCGGTGGAATTTGAGGTATCTTGAAGACAAATAAAAAATGCCACAAGTTAATATGTGTTTGTGTGTTTAATGATTTCACGGCTGATAATTAGATGAGAATGTCAAAGTTTTCCTGCTCTCTTTAGTATATTGATTTTGTACCTATCTCTTTTGATCTTTTAGGGTCACACTGTTGCGTTTGACGAGGGGTCAAATGTTGAATTGGAGAGAAAGCTTCTCTTAGAGGATGCAATATCTGATCTCCCAAGTGTATGTTGATTTAGATTTTTAACATATCTTTTCTTGGGTTTCACCATTTTAAGCCTGTTTTATACATGTTTGTGTTGCGATCAGATTGAGAACAATGAACATCGAGATGAAATGCCATATGGTAAAGGTCCTCAAACGGAATTTCAACGGCTGATAAGATTGAGCAAAGATGGTAGGCAACTTTTTGCGTAGAATGTGATAGCTTAGGATTCTATTGACAACATTTATTGGCATATTAAGATATATTATTTTGGTATAATAAAAAAGTTCACAGCTAGTTAAGATGGAATATTGATTTGACAAATTTGGTTTATTTTAATGTGAAGTGAATACATTTAGTTTGATTTGGATTTGGATTTGGATTTGAATTCAGTTTAAGTTTTGAATTTTGCTTTCGCAGAAATTTTGGGCTCTAAAGTGGTAGGGAAGTCATGTTCTTTGCTCTATGATCATCGTCCGCTTGAGTTGAACAATGATGACTACCAACGTGTTTGCCAGATACCAAAGAAGAAAGTACGTTATAGTCTGAAGAGTTGGTTAAATAATTTTTTTAGTGAAAATGTATTTGTCTTAGTTAAATGTATAATTATGCTGAATTTAGGGCGCGAACTTCAGAGATTTGCCTGGTGTTCGTGTGCGACCAGATAACAAGGTTGAATGGGATCCTGCGGTCAAGAGGGTTTTTCTGGACTCTGGAAAGCCTTTGGTAACACAGAAATTGCCTTTTTATCTTCATAAAGCGTACTAAAAATTGCTTATTTCTGCCATACTTACTTTTAATACGCAGGTCCCTGATTATGCAATGAGTTTTGTGAATGGTTCCTCGTCAAAGTAGGTGGAATTAATGTTTTCTTTACAATGGTTGCTCCTTTTTAGTTTCATTTGTCTTACCATTCTCATTTATTTTGTGATAGACCATTTGCTCGTCTTTGGTGGGATGAGACAGTGCCAACCGTGGTGACCAGAGCTGAACCCCATAATCAGGTTTCTAACATCCATACTTGTTGTAGTACGCGATTGTTAGCTTGATTAGTTTTTTATAATTAAAGACAACATGTTAAGTTTAATTTGATGATAAATAAATTGATTGAATTTTAGATTGAAAATGAGTTAGTGAATGAATTTGATTTAACATAAATATTTTGAATTGTTAAAGATAAAATAATATTATTTACACATAATTTAACAATTATAATGTTTTAATAATTGAATTGATTAGGTTTCAGCGGTTCAACACTCATCTTGCGTTGCTTAATTTTTGTTACTCTGCAGGCCATTTTACATCCTACACAAGATCGTGTTCTGTCAATTCGTGAAAATGCAAGACTACAAGGTTTTCCAGATTACTATAAACTATTCGGTCCAATAAAAGAAAGGTATAAATATATCTATATATATTATTCACTAAACACTTGTGCAAAAACATTTTAAATTATTAATGCTCGGAAATGTTTATTATAGGTATATCCAAGTTGGAAATGCGGTTGCTGTTCCGGTAGCTCGTGCTCTTGGTTATTCATTGGGTTTGGCATTCCAAGGATCTTCTTCTTTGGAGCCTTTGTTTAAGTTGCCTGGTAAATTCCCAAATGTGTTGGACAACATTTCTTCAACTTCCTCCGAAGACGGCTCGTAAAATTGATTGCAACATTCACTTAAAATTATCTTGTAAACGTTTTATAATGCCCATGTTTATTGGAGTTGGCCAACAAAATTAAGCTCTCTGGACTTGTGATTTTGCTGCTTTCTTAATTCTTGCTAATTATGTCCTGATTGCTACACGACCATTGGATGATAATATGAAGACCTAATTCCTAATATATCAACCGGCTTGTCCATTTCCGATTACCAAGAGTTAGGATAGGGCAAACAAGGCGAAAGAGAAGTTTTGGATCTTATTAAGCACGACAATGAAAATGATTGAACCATACAAAAACTGCAATTTAATTGGAGAGATGAATAATCATGGGAGAAATACATATATCGGAGATATGAGAAATCTTGGGCCAATCTTCACCCTTTTTCTGCTGGCACCTTTTTGCCAGTAAATCACAATTATTGATATACAGAGAAGAAAGGGAGGAGGGTAGGCCCTTTTCAGGCAAGGAATGGAGTTTAGGGCAGTTCTCGATGCTCAGTGCTTTCAGAGAAGTGAGATTTTGAAGTCCTTTGAAGTTGAGAGATTCCAAATCAGCAAAATCCCGGACTGTAAGAGAGGTAATAGTGGAAGGTAGCCCCTCTTCTGGCACAGATTTCAGCTTAGGACAATTGTTGAATGATAAAAGCTTGAGATTTGCGAGTTGTTGAATCTTGAGATTGACAACATATTCTAAGTTTTGTAAATCTCCTATCCTAAGGGTGGTGAGGGAGGAGGGGAGACCCTCTTCTGGCAACAACCGAAGCTCAGGACAATTGTCAATAGTCAAACTTTGGAGAGAAGTGAGGTGCTGATACCCCTTGTATTGGAGAGATTTCAGATTTGGAAAATCCTTGATTTCAAGAGAGGTAAGGGTGGGTGGGAGTAGTGACTCCTCAGGGAAGCATTCCGCATATCTGTCGCCTCCTATCACGAAGTGCAGAAGAGAGGGGAAACAATACAAATTCCACTGATTGCGTCCATTTATGAGTTTAGTGCAACCAACAATTTCAATTAATCGTAGCTTTGAGGGCAAACCTCCTTCCGGAAATGACTCAAGCTTCGGGCAATTCCAAATGACCAACTCCTCAAGGGAATAGAGTAGGGACTGCATAAACTCTGGCAACCATTTCAAATTTGAGCAATCCTTTAACCAAAGTGTTCGCAGATTAGGAGTTTTTAGTACCACTTTAGGAAATGATACTAAATTCGGACACTGTCTGATTCGCAAGGAGATGAGAGATGTATAGTTTCCATTAATCGTCTCAAAGTTTGGACAATCCTCAATACTTAGATGCTTCAAGTTGGAGAAGGACTCTAAACGAAAACACTTCAAGAAATCACACTGTTCAATTCTAACTACTTGTAAAGTACTGTACAGACCACAATTCAGTTGCTCTATTCTTTCAAGCAGAGGACTTTGGGATCTAAACTCTGAAAGCCAATAGCCATCGCGTAAAGTCAGATCATCCAATTTCACATTGAGAATCCTTGGAACTCTCGGGAGCGAAGCTAGAAGTCTCTCACACATCCTGATCTTGAGTTTCGTCAATGAAGGAAGGTGTTGCGGCAGAGAATGTTCTAATGCAGGACAATTGACTATGTAGAGCTCTTGAAGGAGATAGAAATCTTCCTCTTCATTTCCACACATAACCCATTCCTGCCATTGGGGCATGTTTCCAAACCTTAAAACCTCGAGGCATTGAAATGGCTTCTTCATGAATGTACATCTACCATAAAACTCAGGACCAATCGACACAATTCCTGGAAAATCTGTAATTGAGAGTTTTTTCAGGTGCACTAGCTGCCCAAGTGGTGGTAGTTGGCAAACGTGTCTACAACCATGAAGCTTTAAGTTTACTACTCTGAACAAAGGAGATCCTCCATCAATCCAATCTGGAAATCTTGTGCCCCCGTACCGACTAATTGTAAGAGTTTCCACATTTTCATGAGGTTCCAATTGCTCCAGTAGACGTCTAGCATGCAGTGAATCATCAACTTCACCCTCCCAATTCAATTCCAACTTCTTAAGATGTATTTTACCTTTGATGTTGGCCCTTAAAGCTTCTTCCACCTGCATAACATTTTGAAGATTTCTAATAACAAGACCACCTCTCAGATGCTGTAGATTCCCCAACTCTTGAATACCAGACCCACTTTCTTTCCCAATCATGAAATAACTCAACTTTCGGAGCTTCGTTAATTTACCCATATGTGGTGGCATCTTTTGCAAATAAGTCCACTCAATATCAAGAACACACAAGTTGGCCAAATTTCCCAAGTGTAGCGGTAACTTAACGAGTTTGTGACATCCCACCAACAATAAAATTTCCAAATGATACAAACTACATAAAGATTCAGGTAAGATTTTGATTGATGTTCTAGAGAGATCCAAGTGTCGAAGATGCTTTAAATTGCTAACCGAATCATCTATCTTTAATAAGCTATCAGACCAAGAGAGGGATAATACTCGTAAGTGCACAAGTTTTTGAAGTGTATCATGAATTACCTTCTCATCAATGTCACAGCATTTCTGTGACAAGTGAACAGGTAAGAAAGTGCGCAGTAGTGGAGCACTGGTAATGCCTTTTGATTTGCTGGGCAGCGAATTCTTTCTTAGAACACAAGACAGATGTCGTGTCCTTGGTGTGACCTTGCACGAATCATCATCATCATCATCATCATCTAATCTGAAACAAAAATCTCCAGCCACAGATCTAGCCAAGTCATTGATGAGATCATGCATATTGAAGCCTGGCCTAAGAAAAACGTCTCTGTCTGGATTAAAAAAAGACCTTGACACAAGATCATCGAAGTACTCCTCACCAATGACTTCCCTCTCCATGCTGAATCCTGCTTGGCCTAGAAACCCCTCTCCAATCCATAAGAGTACCAATTCCTCCTTTCTAAACACATACCCCTTGGGAAATATCGCACAATATGCAAAGCATTGCTTCAAAGGAGAAGGAAGAAAATGGTAGCTCAATCTTAAAGCTGGAAGAATGTTGTCTCTAGGTAAATTCCAAATATCATTCTTCAAAACTCTCTCCCATTCTTCAGGTTTTCGTTTGGAACGCAAGAGACCCCCTAATGATTTTGCTGCCAAAGGCAAGCCGTTGCATTTTCTCACTATTTCTCTGCCAATCTTTTCCAAGTTTGGATTTGCACTAGACCTCCTCCCATCAAATGCATGTTTGGAAAATAAGAGCCAACATTCTTCATCTGATAACTCCTTTACATGATGAGTTTGAACGACTTCCATAACCGATGCCACACTTTGAAGGCGGGTTGTGATTATGATCTTACTTCCTTTTGCCCCAGCCTTTAAAGGCTTTAGCAAAATGTCCCAGTGATCATAATTGTCGTTCCAAACATCGTCAAGCACCAGTAGAAACTTTTTGTCAGCCAATTGATTCTTCAATGCAACTTGAAAATGATCTAAGGTGTTAATATCGTGTATTTTTGAACTGACCCCATTGAGAATGTCCCTGGTTACCTTCAAAACATCAAATTCTTCTGAAACAGAGATCCATGCTTTGGGGACAAACTGCTCCTTTACTCTGCTATCGTTGTATACAAATTGAGCAAGAGTGGTCTTTCCGATCCCACCCATGCCGATTATGGGAATAAGGCCTGGGTTATTGCAGTTCGCATCATCCGATAGCAGCTGCTGAACTATGACTTCTTTATCTTCTTCCCTGCCATAAACACCAGATTCGTCCATCACAGAAGTGGTTGGTACCTTCTGGGATAATGGCTTTTCTCCAATACCCTCTTTTAGACAGAGGGCATTCTTCTGATTAACTAAATATTCGAGTTTGTCAAGTATCTCCACCAACTTTGATTCTATCTCCTTCTCAAGTGGACCCTGGGAGGAGAAAAACTTCCGAACTCTATCTATGCTGGTCTGAGGTCCAAGGTCCATCTCCGACGCCAGAGCTACATAAGCAATCTCATCCAACAAGTCATCAGCTTCGTAGAAAGCATCTTTGAGCTCATCAAGCCACTTCCTCACAGCTGGCCGGGTAATCTGCTTCTCCTCAGCATCATCAAGAACTCCTTCAACAGATATCATCATTATCTTCAACTTCTGCAGCAGCTTATTGTTAAGATTCCTTCCGTTGAAAAAGTCTATAACCTTCTGAGAAGCAAGCCGATCAAACAACACTTGAAGGGAAGCAGAGAGAAATGCTCCTCCTATGAGCGCTGCAGCCATAATTCTTTGCTACTTGGAATGAAATTTTTGATCTAAAACAACAACAAAGCAAGCAAGTTGATGAGTCGGATGATTGTGTTTAGCAAGGTGGTATTGTTGTATGATTGACGTATAATATATCCTTACGTAGCCTTCCAAGTAGCTTCCAAGTAAGTCTACCCGACGTTTCCTTCCTCTCATGTGCAGGAAATTTCCTCCCTTGAAAAACGTGGCACCAACTTGCATAACTTGTCGGTGACTTGCGATTGTGAAAGGCAGTGTGAAAACAAGAAGTTAATATAATCCTCATCCTTTGCTGCAACGTGACCTGGAAATTTCAGTCTAGGTCCCCACTTCCCAATATTTCCATTAAATACATGTACGTCAATATTTCCTACATCCCTCAAGTTGCCCTCCAAGTAAGTCCTTACAAGGTCTTCTTCCCCTGGTATGTAGGAAATTTCGTCACTTGAAAAAGGTTGCCCTGACTTATGATTGTGAAAGGTTGTGTGAAAACAAGAAATTACTAGCAATGAAATTAATATATAATCCTCACTTTTTATTGCAATGGGCCTGGTCCCCAACTCTCCAATTCTTTCCAGGAAATACATCGTAATCTCATCGAAATTACCAACCACATACAACTTGACCTGGACATTTCAAAGTCTAAAAGACAGTAACTCAATGGCAATCGGTCCTTTCATAGGTGGGATGTCAGCATCTGGTTTAGGAAGTACATAACTTTGTAGGTTGAGATGCTTTTGAGAAGACAGAAGAAGCGTAGAGGCATAAAGAAAGAAAGAAGGAAGGAAAGAAAGAGAAAAGGGGGAGTGGACAATCTGTCTCCACGATTTTGCTTTTGACTAAGAAAGTAGATTCAGGTTCTTTATCGATGAACCACTAAGAAAAGTACCTGCTTTTGATTCCTGGCTGGTAGTCTGCAGCTGATATGAGATTAGGACTTTCTTATACGTGCCAACTTTGTGGTCGGTTAAGATGAGTTCAACCTAAGACCACGACAATCGGGTCCAAACATGCGGACCAAGGTCCAGGGATTTCCAAGCTCATGTTTTCTCTCTCTTTCTCCAAGTTAGTATAAAAACTAGAGCTTTAATGACAAGCTGGACTGATCTAATTTATTTTAACTCCTTATTTAAGACTCTTTTTTATAGAAAATCTTAAATTCAAGTCACTAAAAAAAAGAAGAGGGAGAAGTTTTTCAATTGAACTAAAAAAAAGTATCTAAATATCGAAAATAAGTCGACACTGATGGGAATAAAATTTGGTGCCAAATGATTGACGATAAAAATAAAACGTAGCCAATAGTTTCTGGCTACATTTTTTCCTTCGTAGCTATAAATTATTTGCTACATTTTTTTCTAACATAGTGATATATTATTTGTTATGTTTTTCATAAAATAACGATATGTTATTTACTACATTTTTGTTTTGCAAGTAAAATGTTTTAACTATGTTCTTAATTTTGATAAGGAAAGACTTTTAATCCAGGATATTGAGTAATACGTTTTGTATATAATGTATGGATATGTTTTTATTGTAAATTGTTGGTTATTATTATAAAATTAAATCATAGAGAAATATTATTAATTCAAATTTTCGAACATTTTATATAGGGTTGGTAAAAAATCGGTTTCAAACTAAGCCGGTTCTGCATAAGTTGGACAAAGGTAAAAATTTGATGATCCTAAACTAGTTTGAAACTATTTTTTTTACCAAGCTGACCCGGAACCGAACTGAATTGAAAAACACCCAACTCGGTTGAGAACTGATTTGTACGATTTTAACTAATAGCAAAGATCCGTTAAATTGCACCATCTTATTCCCATCTATTGCCACAAAAAAAAGCGCAAAGAAGAAAAAAGCGCATTTCAAATCAACATTCAAAATTACGTAAATTTTTTTCTTCGCTAAATTTTAAAACAATTATTTTTTTTCTTTTTTAAATTCGGATTAGACAATTTTAATAGGTTTCAAATATTCGGTGTTGACTAATTTTAAAATTTTGGAGATTTTGTTCGATTAGGTCAATCCAGATCTAGATTTGATTTTAATTCAAACAAAAATCGGTTAACTCAGTTTAAATTCGATCAAAAAAATTTTAACTCGTATCTGATTTTTTTTTTGATCGGATAGAGTCAAGTTATCGGTTCGGACAAAATTTTGTCAGGCCTAATTCTATATATAAAGTAAAATTATATAAATATCATCAAATTGTACCAAGATATTAATGATAGTTGAAAAGCCTAATCTTGAGTTCAGTTAAGTTGGATTGGGTCATACAATTTTTTAACTCAAAATTTGATTAGGTTCAGAATTTTTGACCAAAACTAGATGCTTGATCGAACACGAACACATTCAAAAATATTTATCAACGTACAAAATAGAGTAGTTTTGTATATAAAAGAAGATAGAGCTTTTGTTGAGAAGCATGAGAACGAGTCTGAATCCAAATTTGTGTAAATTCCTATTGATCCTATTAAATTCAAACCGGATTTAAACTCCTTTATCGTCCCTATGATGTAGAGTTATTTAAAGTCTCCTTCGGTCTGCTTAAATAAGTTCGGGGATGTTCGTTAAGAGACCCACTTATTAAAAAAGACAGAAAAACATTAACTGCATACGGATATATAACTTTTATAAAGGTTGATCGAAAGTTTCAAAAGGTTGTTCAAACGTTAATGAGCTTGTTCATTGGCAATGGATAACAAAACCTGTATTTTTCTGCATTTTCTTTGTTAGATACAAGTTCATAGTTGATTCTGGTCTGTAAATAAAGTTTGTGTTATATCTAATGGCGACTGCAATAAAAAGCCAACTAAACAAGATTGTTATCAACGATTTAGTCGGAGTTAGTGCATCTTCATTGCTACATCTAACCACTAATTGATAAAGCAAACATACGTAAAAAGGGGTAAATTGTGTGTGTCAAAAAATTTGCAAGTACTTTCAATTCGTATAATAGACAAATCTCATTAAAGATAAAAAATAATAGGAACTTGTCAGATAATAAAACCTGTTCAATGACTGAAAATAAAAGTATAACTACATTTATATTAGTAACTAAACAAATTTTTATTTTTATTTGAAAAACATAAAATGAAAGTTAAATATTACATAAAAATTGGAAGTGAAATCAAATGGTCCTTAACTATTAGTTATGAAGATAAAAGTTCTAATAAAAAGCTACGTGTTTTCTTTATTTTTCCAAAATTATAGTTGATAAATTAAAATTTTATAAAGTAACTATAACTTACAAATTATTATTAACTATATGATAACTTATATAAATATAACTAATTCAAATCATTATATCAATGTTGAGATGTCAGAATCTTTGTTGTAAGAAGGATAGAATGATATAAATGAAGAAAGAATTAATAGAATCACCACACGATTTAACTAAAAAAATTAAAAGTATTTAAAAAAGGAGTTAAAAGATTCCTAATTAAAAATAATTTTAGATTTTAATAAACTAAAAAAACGAGATCACTCATAAGATGGTGATTGAGTAAAGCTATTAGTAATCAAAAGTAATTGGGTAGCTAATAAGGGATTCACTACTTCTAATAGAAGGAGATGATACCCATGGCCTCTTGTCGGGGTCCTTAATCGAGAGTCTCTGGCTAGAACATTTATGTGTCATGAAGAGAGTCTTAAATGACACATAGAGTAATAAGATTCTCAAAACAAGAACTAATATCACTTGAACTAAATGTGACGTAGTCAGTCTAATGGGAGTTGGCACATAGCCCATACTCCGAATCAAATGGGATATGGAACGGGGAAGGGACAAATTGCACTGTAATTATCTATGGAAAGGTTCATAAGTCGGATAATTAACTATCGAAGGGTTTGTGTATTAATTCACTTACGTTCCGGTAAAATGGTATAATGAAACCTTTTATGATTTGCTTGGATTAAGAGTTAATTCAAGTGACATGAAACTATTCATGATATTCTCGGATTAAGAGTTAATTCAAGTACCAAAAATAACTGAAAACTTAAGGGTCACACGCATAAAGATTAGATGAAAAATAAAGTGTGCATGGCTTTCATTTTGAGCAAGTCACGATGCGTAAAGATTGGATAAAAAACAAAGTATGCATAACTATCATTTTTGAGCAAGTCACGGTCATGACCCACTTGACGATGTCTTACAGCCAAAAAACACGCTCAATTCAGAGGCTAACTAAAAGAGTTCTGAAGGTTGAGACACGCTCAATTCAGAGGCTAACCAAAAGAGTTCTGAAGGTTGAGACGAGTTATCTTGAGGGTTGTTCATGCAATTATTGCATGAGTTTAATTGTATGTAACTTGATTATGATTTAATTATCGATTGAGTATCTACTTGAATTCATCTTATTCGATGCTCTAACTACCCTTACATACTAATAATTCTTCATATTTGCATGTTTTTCACTGACTGTTGAAGGAGTTTAGTATCTGCTACAACCCAAACAAGTAGAAGATTCAAGAAAGGAGGAGCATTTGCAAGGTATGTATGTTGTAATTTCATGCTCTTACATTTTGTTTATACATGCACATAAATTCTGGATTTTTTTGAGATGTCTTAGTGTTGAAATTTTGATTTCAATGCTTCCATTGCATAGTCACGTATAAGATGCCGAGACCCGTGGCTCCCTACATAAAGAAAGTTTTATTGCTGATTTTTGATAACTATTAATGCTTACGTTTATTATAAAATTTTAATAAAAAATGTTTCTTATTTAATAAAAGTGGTTGTAAACAATTATTAAAGGTTGGTTCATATTCTATAAAAATAAAGGAAACGTTCTTTCTAATACTTAATTAGATCAATTAATGTGTTTGATCTAAAACAACAAGACGGAAAGCAAGTTGATGAGTTCTGTTGTTGTGATTAGTACCGTGGTATTGTTGTATGATTGATATATAATACATCCCCCTCAAGTTGCTTTCCAGGTAAGTCCATAAAAGGTCTTCTTCCCCTCGCCTGCAGGAAATTTCCTCTCTTGAAAAAGGTGGCACCGACTTGCATAACTTTTCCCTTGCTTGTCATTGTCAAATGTTGTGTGAAAACAAGAAATTACTATCAATGAAATTATAATATTCATCACTTTCTATTGCAATGGGCCCTGGAATTTCAGTCTAGGTCGCCACCTCTCCAATTTTTTCCAGGATATACATGGCAATCTCGTTGAAATTTCCAACCACATGCAACTTTACCTGGAAATTTCAAAGTCTAAAAGACTGTAACTCAGTGTCAGACTTACGTTTAGGATGCCCACAACTTTGTAGGTTGAGATGCTTCTGAGAAGGCAGAAGAAGCGTAAAGAAAGAAAGAAAGGGAAAAAGGGGAGTCGACAATCTTGTGATTCCTTCAAAACCAATTCGAATTCACTCAAATAAATATCAAATTCAATGGACAATTAAAGAAAAGAAGAACAATCAATCATTTGATTCACTTTGTAACAACACTTTTTTTTTTTGGTTAGCTTACTAGCATTGTGTTTGGATCTGCATTACGGTGGGGATAAGTACTTATTCACCGCAGTTTTTAAATATAATCACATGTTTGGATCTGTGGTACGGTAGGAATAAGTACTTATTCACCTCAGTTTTCAAACACAGTCACATGTAAACAATCGGAGGTTGGAGAAAAGTATGGTGCACCGCAAAAATTAATAAGCAGAAAGAGAGTTACGGTAAAAAATTGCTTCTATGGTAGAAATTTTACTTTTCATTAATAACCTTCACTGCAAGTATTATTTTCCATTATACTCTTAATTAATATGACTAATAATATATTTTTATTAAATATTTTATACTAAATTTATTTTATTTATAATTTCTTGTTTTAATTTAATATTTTGTTATTTATAATTTTAAATTTATATGACTAATAATATATTTTTTAATTATTTATACAACAATTAATAGTTTATTAAATCAATGGGCTTTTTAGTCATTTTATCTCTTTTCAGCAACCTTAAACCACACTTGCCAAACACCTATTTTCTCGTTTCAGCAGTTACCAAAACAGCAATCCCAAACACATAAGTACTTATTGAAAATAATTACTTATTATTTCAGAAGCCTAGGTGGATGTCCTAGGAGGGTCCCAAGTATAGGAAGACACCTTTAAGGCATCCACACCCAGACTGATCCCCGCTCGTACCGGATTAGTAAAGGGTAAAGTACTGGCCAAATAGATTTCTCCATTTCCAGGACTCGAACTTAAGACCTCTAATTAAGGGATGAGAGTACTAAACTAATCACACTAACCATGTTTGGTTAACAACACCTACATTTTGACTCTAATTGGACTTGTTTTTCATCATTCCTAATATTTAATCAATTAGTCATTTAGTCTTGACTCCATTGTGAATTTAAAAACTATCATTCTTTTAAATGTATATCAAATAAATTTTTATATAGAATTATTAATCATCAAATTCTAATGAATTCAGCATTCGAAATCAATTGATAAAATACACAACCTCTTTTTGATTTAAATTTAGTTCTTGAATTATTTTAATTATGACAAAAAGTTTTAAAATTATCATTTTTAAGCATATGTTAGAAAGATTTTAAGTAATTTATTTAGCGAATTCATAAATAAAAAATAAATTACAATCTATTTATATGCATAAAATCTCTTTATTTAGGTATAACCCAAAAATCATTTTATTAATACGACTTTATTCTTTTTAATGTAGAAATTCTCAATTATTACCGTTTAAATATATGATAAAGTAACACAACTCCTATTATGATGAAACACTACAAGAAAATCACGTAATAGCGTCGGAATATTACCGACGGCATGATTTCTGTCCCTACTTACCTACGAAAGGTAAATATTCCGTTGGAGAATACGGTGATTTAGCGACGAAAAATACATCCGTCGGCAATACTAAAGGGAAAACTTTCGCGCAAAATCTCCGATGGCATATAGCGACGTTAAAACTCACGGCGTCGGGAAAAAATGTAAGAACCGTTCCCGCAATTTAATTGCTTTGTCGCTTTACCGACGGTACAAAACTATCATTTACCGATGGAAATTTATTCTGTCGCAATATCTGGTAGTTTATTTACCGACGGAACGCCCATTCCGTCAGCAAATTGTTAACAAACGTCGTTGTTTTGATGAAGACAGACGATAAGCGTTAATCACCGACGAAATGTGTTGTGTCCGTCGGTAACTGTTTCCAAGGAAACCTAGATTACCGACGGAATAATTATTCCGTGGGTATTTGAGTTTCCACCGGGTTAAGTTGCCGCTCTTTTACGGACGGAATGTTGTGGGTCTGTCGGTAACTGTCGACACGGAAACCTAGATTACCGACGGAATTATTGTTCCGTCAGTATTTGAGTTTCCACCGTATTAAATTGCCGCTCTTTTACCGACGGAATGGGCTTGTCCATCGGTAACTGTTGGCGATTGCGTTGTATGGAAACCTAGATTACCGACGGAATGTTATGTTCCGTCGGTAATCCAGCGACTATAAGTCAGGCACCGACCCCCTCCCTTCCCCTCGCGCCTTCATTTCTCCTCTCCTCACAAAGCATTCGGTCCAGAGTTTTCCGACTCCTTCTCTCGCGTTTTCCGATCATTTTTCGATTATTGTCTTACTTATCGTGCATTGTTTAAGGTAAACTCTCTTAGAAGTGTATTATTTCTTTAAAAAAAGCATGTTTTTAGTGTTAAATGTGAATGTTTGGTTATATTGAGATTATACATATTGCGTATGAAGTGTTCGATAAAATGCCTTTTATGATATTTAAAATGTTTTTTGTAATTTTTGTGTTAATTTGAG
>JAOQMS010000003.1:362403-373856 GCA_027563885.1 Erythroxylum longipes | reverse complement strand
TATGTAGATAGTTGTAGAGAATTCTAGAGACTCTTTGTAAGCCGTTGGATTGTATCGATCCTAACCGTCCATTGAGGAATGGAGGATTATAAATAGGCTAGAGGTCTCATTTGTATAGCCATCCCATTCTTTGTAGTGTTCTTGAGAAATAAGAACAATCTCCATATTCTCCAAAGCTCTCTTGTGTTCCTCCTATCTTTCATATTTCAAAGTCGCTTCCGCCAAGTGTTCGATCTAAGTATTCTTAAGAAGTACTTGGGAGAAGGCTGAACTAGCATTCTAGTCAAGGAAGACGTTCCTAATTCGAGGAGTTTGTTAGTGTCGCACAGTTTGCAAGGTTGTAAAATCCGAGCCCGTGACAACAAGCTTCGGTAGAGGAGCTCTCAATCAGCGTTACATGGAAAGAATAAAAGCTAACATCTTCGCAGTGAAGGAAAGTACCAATGCACGTCCTATTTAGGAAACTCTTCTTTGACCCTTTAACCATTTTAATGGCTGCTGCTTTACTTTACATCTTGAAAGAATTTCTTTTTCTTTCTTCTTTTCGTATGGTGTGCAAAGAAAGAAGGATTGTTCTGCGTCATATAAGTTGAGTGAAGGCACAACACTTACTGAATAATTTGTTCGTAGTTTATTCTTAAACACCCTGTAAAGTCAAGACTCATCATGAGAAGTTAGGTTAATGAAATTCGGTAAAAAGAAAAAACAAGAAGACCGATATATAATTTGCTTTAATCTAGAGTTCAGAACAGAGCCACCATAGAGTAAAAGAAAGTTATGATGAAGGGGAAGAAAAGGAGAAGCATATTGAATCATTTTGTTATTTGATCACTTGGAAGGCTCATCCTCAAGAATCACTATCCCCAATGAACAAAAAAGGGCTTTGGACCATGGAATTTATGAGTCATATTAATGTGCCCATGGTCCCTTCAAGGAATATTATTATGGGTATAGAAGATATAAATTTTTTATTCATTTTTAAAAAATAATTTTGGCATTAAAATATTAATAAATATTTGAATATTTAATCAAATTCATTATTAAAATTGAATAAGGGTTGTAATTAAAACTCTAACATATATTTAATTGATAATTACATAATGAAATTCAATAAAAGATATTTTGATATTTTTATAGTAAAAATATTTTTAAAATAAAAAATTTAATGTTTAAAAAACTGGACCGAAAGTTAAATTGGTAAGATAAGAGGTTTAATGTTTAAAATGTTTAGCTAGTATTAGACCGTCATAAAACTGATTAAAAGTTAAATAAAATTAAAGAATTTAAAATATGATTGAAAAAGTTTGTCCTTGTCCATAATATTTAAAGTTGAATTAAAAAAGAGATTATTAAATAAAAATTAATTGATTTATTTTAGTTTAAAAAAATTATTGATTTACAAAAATTTATCGATTAATTAATAAATTAATTACTTTTTAACAAAAAGAGTTATTAAAGTAAATTGAACCGAAAAAGTTAAAAATCGAATTAAAAAGTTAAATAATTTTGACGAATTGGATAGATTTTTTTATTGTTGAAAAAATCTATCCGATTAAAGTTACAAGCAACAGTTAGAGAAGCGGATATCTGTTTCTTATAAAATTGAGAGATATTTGACTATTTGATCATGTTCAGACAGCTAATAATTTGTTTGGTAATCAACTAATTGAGTTGGCAGATTAAACTCAATCATCTATTTTTAAAAACGCTCCTATGATTAACATTTTACTCTAACAAACGAGAAATTAAGGGCCGAAATTTACCATGCCCAAAAATTATTACAAATTACTTCGTCTTGAGAGATAAAGATAGAAATAAAAATAGAGATAATTTTTATTTTTCATCATGATAACTCTCTTTATTAATAAACAAATAAATAAGTAAATAAAATATTATTATTGTAAGAAGATAATAGACAATTTACACGACTAACTTACCGCACATGCAAAACTGAATAATAGATAGCGAATGACAAATCCCAGTTGGAGAATAATAAGTTTATAGATAAGTGAGCTTACCAAAAATGGAAATTTTAAATAAGTGACCAAATACCTACTTGGTTTATTAAAAAGGCTAGACGACTATATATAGACTATTGAAATTCATATGATTTATATATGAAAGTTATAAATTAAAAAATTATTTATTAGTCATGTTAATTACATAATTACAGTACATTTTACAAGTGGAACCACATTAGCTCCAGTGGGACAAATTAAGAAAAAATAAATTAAAATTAATTATAAACTAATAAAGATTCAATTAACGTTAATATAAATATTCAAAATTTGTTCTCACTAAAATTTTGCCTAACATTTGAGAACTTTATGCGGTAATATGAATGTTTTAAAAATCGGACCAAATATTTAAATGGTCAAATAAAAGGTTTAAGGTTTAAAGGTTCAACTAATATTAAATCGTTATAAAACTAATATATAATAAATAAGAACTAAAAATTATAAAATAAATAAAAATACAGTATAAAATAATATATTTTATTGAAATAAAACGAACCAATAATGCCTATTAATATATAATAAACTAATAATAAATCTATTAATTTAAACTATAATAGAATCTAAAATAAAATTTAAAATAAAAATAATGATCATTTATTTAAAGATTCATCAAAGTAAAAATATGTTTAAAGAAAATCAATAGAAAGGACTATAACTTTATTCTAACTTATTTTTTAATGTACTTTAAACATACTTCTCTATATTTTAAATATTAATTTTAACATATTTTTAAATTATCTTAAGCAAAATTACTTATATATACTAATTAATAATTCAATTTATTAAACAAATTCGTGACAAAATTTAACTAGAAAGAGAAGGATATTTGACACCTTACTCAAAGATAAGGTATCATCAATCGGAGTTTCGTGGTACAAAGAGAAGGATATTTGACACCTTACTCAAAGATAAGTTATCATCAATCGGAGTTTCGTAGTGCAATTCTAAAAGGATTTTAAAAAGTTTTTAATCGAGTTCGTTCATCATTGAAAAGTTGTATTGAGAGGGTTTTCAGTATTCTTAAAGCTTGTGATGGAAGATATCGGAGGAAATGTCTAAGTATTCACTGATGAATCAAAATAGAATAATTTGTGCAACTTTTGTGTTATATAACTATATTAGAAGAAGCACAATTGACAACCCAACTTTCAACATCATCAATCAAGATCCTGAAATTATACCTTTGGATGTATTTGAAGATGCTGAAGTTAACTCTACACAAAAAAGCGTTGAAGAACCGAGAACTCGAGAAATAAAAACTATTCATGATAATATTGCTTATAGTTTAATGACAATTAGACGTCATTCTTAGATTATTATAATCTTTTGTTTTAAATGATGATGTTGACTTCTTTAACTCTATCTAAATTCTTATAAGAATATTCAAAAAAATATTAATATATTATACTCATGTTTTTGTAAATCTTTTTTTAAGCTATGCCTCATAAGTTATTTTACACATAAACAATTAATTTTACTAAATATCTTTAAATAAACAGTCGATGATATTCGTTTGTCAAATCAACTATATTAATTCATTGTTAGCTAACCGCTGATTGAATCAGCTAACAACTAATGCAATCCGTTAATTGCCAAATATGACCTTAAAAACTAAACCAGTTTGACCGGAATAAATACGAACCGACATGATTTTTGATTCAGTTTTTGTTTATAGCCTCCTACGAGGAAAAACAGGCAAGTTAAGTATTAAACCGGCCGGTTTTCTTGAACAACGAAGAAACAAAATTTTGAAAAGAAATTACACATAAAAGAAGAAAATAATGTTTTATTTATTGTTTTTTCTCAAGAATCCACTTATGTATTAATTAAGCATTTCACAAGCTTTCTCTTTCTTAAGACAAGGTATACTTCTTACTTTAATTCTTTACTACCTTTAAAAGTCTTTTCATATATTTTTTACTTTCAAAGAATTCATTGTTTTTTTCATTTCAATTCTCTCACACATTCTAACAAATACATTATATTTTTGAAATTTTATATTTTATATTTATCTTTTTATATTTTAATTAAAATTTTTGTTTTAAATTATCATTGTTTAAAATGAATTACTATTTTTTCCTTAAAAAATATTAAATTTGTTTAATCTCACTAATAAATTATATTTGTCAAAATTTTTGTTCCTTATTTATCTCATTATACTTTAATTGAAATTTTTTAAATTATTATTGTTAAAAGCTAATTATAATACTTCAACTTTTAGAAGTGTTTAAATAACTGATAATATAGAAATAAAATTATTATTATTATTATAATATAAATTTTATGTTAGATTCGACTTAATTTAAATCATTAGATTTATTATTAGTTTATTATATATTAATAGGCATTATTATTAAATCTAACATAAAATTTAGTAGACATTTTATGCTTCTTAATTATTAATACATGAATAATAAAATAAAATTAGAAGCACCTATATTAGAAGATATACTCAAAAAGTTATATAATATCATTAAGGTATCCTAATAAATTTATTAAAAAGATCAATAAAAACTAATTATTTATAAAATTATATAAGAATCATCGTATCATAAATCAAAAATTAGAAATAATTAATTTTAAACGTGCACGAGAGAATTTCAAGATTCTATCTTGATTTAATGCCAGGATCGTGTTAGATTCGCTTGCAAGAAACATATATGCTTAATTAAATTAGAAATACATCCTCTCCAATCTGTATAAATACATATGTTTGCAAGTGAGTCCCAGACATATCAAGTGTTACAGTGGCTAAATTGCAATCTCTCATGGCATTTCAATGGCAACTCGTAGTTTTCAATTACATTTCTTTCTTTTTCATCACTCAATTCTCTTATGCACTGAGTTATGATTATGTCAAAACCATGGATCCTAAGTTCTTGGAGCTACCTGAGCAAAAGCTTACTCATTTTCACTTTTATTTCCATGACACCTATAGTGGAAGCAACCCTACGGTGGTCCAAATTGTGCCACCACCTTCCAATACATCGACCGCCTTGTTTGGCCTGATAAGTATGATGGATGACCCTTTAACTGAAGGACCAAACTTGAGCTCCAGGCTGATCGGAAAGGCACAAGGTTTCTACGGATCATCATCACAAGAAGAATTTAGCCTTACACTTGCAATGAATTGTGTGTTCACTGAAGAGAGGTATAATGGCAGCACCATAACCATATTTGGAAGGGATCCCGTGTTCTCCGAGGTCCGGGAGATGCCGGTGATCGGTGGCACCGGGGTTTTTCGGTTCGCTAGTGGGTTTGCTCAGGCAAGCACTTATTCTTTAAATCTAACAACAGGAGACGCCATTGTTGAGTACAATGTCTTTGTTTTGCATTACTAATGCTTCTTGGCATAAACTCGGGGTCAACCTTATTATGTTCGTTATGTCTTTGAATTTTTTATAACATCCAAACAATTTTTGAAAGAAAAAATAGTACCTGCCAATTAAGAGGTCAATTTCGTTAGAGCTAGACAATTTTAATTGAATATAATATTTATGGGCTGTTTGGTTTCACTTCTGTTTTTTTTAATGATTTTTAATTTTAGTTTTTAGTTTTTAGTTTATGTTTTTTATTGAAAAAACAAAAACATGTTTAGTTGAGATTTGTAATATAAAAATTAAAAACAAAAATATGTTTGGTTGAGATTTGTAATAAAAACTAAAAATAAAAACATAGTTGCAATGCATAGTATTGATAAACGATAAATAGAAAAACTAGTAACGTAGAAACGCAAAGATAAAAAACTAGAAACGAAAAAACCAAAAACACGAAAAGTAGAAGCGTAAAAGCAAAAATGAAAATTAATTAATTTGTTTTAGTTTATAAGAACATATAAATTTACGAAAAATCAATAGATTAATTAATAAAATGATTGATTTTTAACAATAAGAGTTATTAAAATAAATTGAACTAAAAAATTTGCAAGTTCAAATTTTTTACGATTAAACTAATTGAGTTTTTTAGTTATTGAATATATCGCATACTAAAGATTAAAACTTTATTTAATTTTAAACCTATATGAGTAGCTTTATAGGGCTGGCAAAAAATCAGTTTCAAACTAAACCAGTTTCGGACAATTCGGACAAAGGTAAAAATTTCATGACCCTAAACTGGTTTAAAATTAAATTTTTTTATTAAGCTGACCTAGAACTGAACCGGATTGGAAAACACCCAACTCGATTCGGAACAGGCTTGTCCGATTTTAACTAATTGCAAAGGGTCATTAAATTGCACCATCTTCTTCCCATTTCCTTTTCTATGTAAAACCAATCAAAAAACTATAGCAAAGAAAGCCAAATTATGGTTGTCTAGTTGAAGTTCAAACCAAACAAATGGTAAGTCTACAACCAAATTAAAAAAAACAAAAATACAACCATCAAATTCAAAGTCTCCAACAAAATTATAGCAAGAAGACACAAACAGTATACCAAATCCAAAACTAATAAACCACATTGTTCATACTACAAATTCAAACAAAATAAAACATGCAAGAAATAACAAATTCTTCTTCATCAAACTCTTCATATCTCACTCTTCATGTCCCAAAGATTCTATGATCTAAAATAAAAAAAAAGATGACACAAGTTAACTAACATGTATATAACAATCAAAACTTAATACAATAAATTACAATAAAGTAATGAATTTTTTGAAACAATGATTTTTTTTGCCTTCTTTAAATTCGGATCGGATAATTTTAATTAGTTTTAAATGTTCAATGCTGAACAATTTTTAAAAATCGAACATTTTGCACGATTAGGTCAATCCGGATCTAGATTTGATTTTAATTCGAACAAAAATTGGTCAATTCGGTTTAAATTCGGTCAAAAAAATTCTAACTCATATCTGATTTTTTTTTGATTGGACAAGGTCGAGTTATCGGTTCGGACGAAATTTTGCCAGGCCTATAGCATTATGATTCAATCCTGATTTAATGTTAGATTTGCTTGAAAGAAGCATATTATGTTAAACTAAACTGGAATCTACTTAGTTATTTTCCAATTTACTTAACCCCCAATTAACGTTGCTCATATTCAGAGTCTTTCCGAAGATTTTCTGTTAGGTTATGTCCTATCCACATTCACCTACTATCAAAGATGTAACGGAGAACCCACTGCTTATTTTATTGTAGGAAGTACGATAAAATAGATTAATATTAAGTTCAGTTTCTCACTTTCTTGCGCTTCATCTAATGCGAGGAAAGTGATACATCAACTAATTAATACTAGAATAACAATTATTTGAGTTAAGTTTGGATCATTTAAGATAATATTACTTTGAGGAAGACATTTGAGCTGTTCGTGTTAGGCTTAAACCGGCTCTCTCAATTCGCAATTCGGTCAACTCGAATCTAATATATTGATTTCTAAATTCTAACCTAACACACACCAACTGGAACTTGAACGAACTTGTAAAAATAATTCATTATCCTCTATATATATATGCTTAGATGATGAGAGTAAGATTATAGTGAGTTCATGGCTAGAATTCTTCTCAACTTGGCTACCCAGTTGATCACTATCTGTTTTCTTTCTTCATTTTCCCTGATTTGGGTCACAAGTGAAGATCACAGTTATGTTAGGATCGTTGACAAGAAGGAACTAGGTCTCAAGAAACAAAAACTTAGCCATTTTCGTGTGTATTGGCATGACATTCTAAGTGGAAGCAACCCTACGGCAGTCAGGATTGTGCCACCACCCTCCAACTCATCGGCGACAAGTTTTGGTTTCTTGGCCATGATCGATGATCCATTAACGGAAGGGCCTGACTTGACTTCCAAAATGGTTGGAAGAGCACAAGGGTTTTATGGATCAGCAGCACAAGAAGAATTTCGGTTGATACTGGCAATGAACTTCGTGTTCACAGAAGGGAAGTTCAATGGCAGCAGTATAACAATTCTTGGAAGTAACAAGGTTTCCTTGAATATCAGAGAGATGTCGGTGATCGGAGGGACTGGGATTTTCCGGCTGACGAGGGGATATGTTCAGGCAAGTACTTATCATTTCAATCAGAGTTCTGGAGATACCACGGTGGAGTACAATATCTATGTTTTGCATTATTGAAACTAAGGATGTCAAAGTCCGGAGACCGAGTCCGATGACTACTAAGTTATAGACGTCAACCTTAATTAATTATGTAGATTGTGTAGCATATTCCCATTGTCTTCAAGGAATTTCTAGTTTAAGTTACAAATTGTGAATACTAACTTTTAGGATTAGATCTGAAATTCAGTTGAACCAAAACTAAACTAACCTGTTGACTTAATCATTTGCTCAAAATATTAATGTTCTGAAAATATGACAGTAAATATTTAAACGGTATTAGACCGTTATAAAATTGATTAAAAATTAAATAAAATTGAAGAGTTTGAAATATGATTAAATGAGATTGTCTTTATTCGTTAAAAAGTTGAAATTTAACTAAAAAAGAGATAGTTAAATAAAAGCTTATTTATTTATTTTGATATATAAAAATCGATTAATTTACAAAAATTAACTGATTAATTAATAAATAGATTAATGTTTAACAACAAAAAATTATAAAAATAAATCGAATTGAAAATTTTGAAACTGAACTAGAAAGTGAAATGACTCAAAATTTTTGCGTCTAAATTGATTGAACTAATTCAATTTTTTAATCATTGCAAAATATTATTAGGTATGACATTTAGGCCGACATCGGATTGGCCCAATTAAGGCCTAGCACTGATCCGATGTTTTAAAACAATTGAACTTTGGGCTAAGTTTGAGCTCAGATTACCAAAGCTCAGTCATCCCGAGATCCAATAATTATAAAACAAATAATGCCATTTTGTAGAAAGTTACAACATTTTTCTAATTTTTAATTTTTTTAAAAATTAAGTCAAGTCTAGCTTGAGCCTGCCCCTGCCAAAATAACATTTTGTCGAGCTCGAACCTAAGGGTCGGGCCAGGTTTGAACTAGGGCCGGCTACCTTTTTTCCAATCAAATTTCGAGTAGAGCCCCGTCCTAACTCATTATCATCCGTCATTTTGCCGAGCTCGAACTTAAGGGGTCGGGCCAGGGTCAAATTAGGGCCGGCTACCCTTTTTCTAATCAGATTTCAGTAGAGCCTCGTCCTAATCCATTGTCATCCCTAAATATTATCATTTTGATCAGCTCGTCCAAGCCTAAGTTTGGATTTGGATAGTACATTTGCTATCTAGATTCGCCCAAGTTATTGCCATCCCCACCGCCAACATACCTCTATTTTTCTAAAACAATTATATAAAAAAGAAGAAGAGAAAAAGCTGTAAAAATAGGTTGAAAATTACTTTCTGTTTCCTTTGTAATTTCAAGAAAAGTGATTGTGGAATTAGAATAGAAAGATGATGCATTTCCCAAATCCAAGAGAGTCGTTGGGCATTCCTAGTGCCACTTGATCTACCAAATCATATGAGCCTTGACTAAACCAAATTTTCTATTTCTACATTATAGTGGTTAAACACCGAAAGCTATATGGTCATTTTCCACTATAATTGAGAGCCAATATTTAATTGACACCTCTCTATTATTAATACTTGCATATAGCACCTACTTTGTCCATTTTAACAACTCAATCTAACTTTAAATTAATGTATTAAATTTTAAATTTTAAGAATCAGCTTAATTTGATATAAACAATTAAATTGAAAATAAATAAATAATATCAATTTAATTATTAAAAACTAAAATAACATTTTTATCACAATTCAAATTAATTGATTTAAAATTTAAATTAAATTTAAGGTCTGAAATTGATATCAGATCTTCTGTACCGGTTATGATATTCTTATCATGTTTTATTAAATGTCATTCATATATTTACATAGATCTCACATAAATGTACGAATGATATTTAATAGAACAAGATTAAAATAGAATAAGTAGAATAGAAGATTTAATATACCGAAATCAAACCATTCTTATGGAATAAAATCATCTGTACCAGCTAATCTGTATCAATTATATTTCATACGTGAAACAGAATTGATACAAAGAAGTAGTACAGAAGAATTGATCCTGTTCGTGTTCCTGAGACCATCAAATACTTTTTGACATATTGATCATTGAAAATGGGCGTGAAAGAAAAGCGAAAAGTTCTTTCTTTATTTTATAGTTATCTTACCTTACAAACTCAACAACGTAAATTAAATTCCCATAAAACTGCCGTTATCAGATTTGGTCGGAAGAAAATTAAAGCAAAACTTACATATATACATGTATATAAGTAGAAGAAACAACTTTCATGTCATACAAGAATTTCTGAACTAACGGAACTAACACTCTCAACAATGGCCAAAGCTAATTCAACCTTCGCCACCCAATTCACCATTCTCTTCCTTCTATCATCTTCTCTTTCCATCTTTCAGGTCAGCGGAAAGGAAAGTGACGATCCGTTTGTGAGAACCATGGACAGGAAGCTCCTTGGCATGAAAAAGGAGAAGCTTAGCCATTTCAAGATATACTGGCATGATATCATCACAGGTCCAAGTCCAAGTGCGATCCAGATCGTGCCACCGCCGAAGAACACCTCGAGAACAGCCTTTGGGATGGTGAGAATGATCGATAACCCTTTAACGTTGGGACCTGAATTGAGCTCAAAGATGGTGGGTAGAGCACAAGGGTTCTACGCACAAGCTTCACAGGAAGAGATCGGGTTGCTGATGGCCATGAACTTTGGTTTCATCGAAGGTAAGTATAATGGCAGCACCATCACTGTGCTGGGGCGGAACAGGGTGTTTTCGGAGGTGAGGGAGATGCCGGTGATAGGAGGAAGTGGGCTTTTCCGGTTTGCCAGAGGGTATGTTCAGGCAAGAACTCAGAAGTTTGATGCTAAGACAGGAGATGCTACAGTAGAGTATAATGTGTATGTGTTGCATTATTGAGGATGTCTCTGTCAATTTGGGACCTTTCCACTTTGGTTGTCTTCTTTCCTATGATAAGAACAATGGCAGTGAATTTGGTGAGTTGTTGAAATAGTTGGTTTTCTTTTTCTTAGAAAAGGACGAGTTGTAATGTGGAATGCAGTTTGGTGTCATGTTGATTTTTGCATAATATGTATTCACATTAGTCCAAATTTTGCCTTTTTTTGGTCAAATTTTTATACCTATATGTTGTGTTTCGGCACCCAAATTATTAGAGCACAACCATGGTCCATTAGTGGGTGGACTAAAGTTTAGTCGGGAGAGCGGTGTCGGTTGATAACCTGCTAAAATTAACCTGTTGAAATGATAAGTATTTATTTTCAATAAATACTAATGTATTTGGGATTGCTCTTTTAGTAACTGCTGAAACGTGAAAATAGATGTTTAGCAAGTGTAGTTACGGTTGCTGAAAAGGGATAAAATGACTAAAAAGTCTATTGGTTTAATAAACTATTAATTATTGTCTAAATAATTAAAAATAATTTATTAGTCTTATAAATTTAAAATT
>JAOQMS010000003.1:344395-361418 GCA_027563885.1 Erythroxylum longipes | reverse complement strand
AAATTTAGTAAATAAAATATTTCATAAAAAATATATTATTAGTCATATAAATTCAAATTATAAATAAGAAAATATTAGTTGAGGGTATAATGAAAATAATAATAATTATCAGAAGGTTATTAATGGAAAGTATAATTTTTACCGCAGAAGCACTTTCCTACCGTAATCCTCTTTCTACTTATCGATTTCTGTGGTAGCACCGCACTTTCCTCCAACCTCTGGTTGTTCGCCCGCAGATTCAAATATTTGACTACATTTGAAAACTGCAGTAGATAAGTACTTATCTTCACCACACCGCAGATCCAAACGCAGCTTAAGAGTGGTTTAACAACTCATGAATATTTTAAACTTTGCTTTTCACTTTAGATTAACTAATTTTAAGATTAATTTTTTAACCATATACTTAATCTTTTTTTAATTTTAACTATTATCATTAATATTATTGATTTTTTAATTATTCCATTTGCACTTGATAAAACAACAGGACTCAATTACAATGTTTGATTAATTTTTAAAAACTTAATTATTAAAAATAAAATATTTAAACTTAATGTAAAACTAAAAAATTGAGGACTGCATATAAATCATATGTGATATTACCATTATCTATCTTGTATCTTGTAAGTGGATACTTGTCATATAGAATAATTCATTTTTAAATACTTAATTGATAAAAATAAAATATTTAAAACTTAAATATTAATATTATAAAATTTGCACCGTCAAGTTTCTTACAATAATTTTTTAAAAATTTAAAAATATAAAATAACTTTTTTTAAAAATGGACCTCGAGTCGGTTTGTACCTTACTATCTCATAGGCCGGCTCAATTGAAAACATCTAATTTTGAAATCTATGGGCCAGTGTTTTGTTATCTTTATATAAACTGAAAAATGCTACAAAATTAGTTTGTTTGACTTATTGTATTATAAAATATTAATAATACTAAAAATGTTGAATTAAATTTGTAAATAAAAATTGAAGGATTAAATTTTAAAATGATATATTTACAAATGTTATTATGTTCAAAAATTAAATGTTTTATATTATTTTAATAAATAAAATTATTCAGTAAAAATTAAATTTTTTTAGTTTTAATTATATTAAAAAAGAAATTTTAATTAAAAATTAACATTTAACAATTATTTTATAATTTTAGAAAATAATCTAAAACAGTGAACACTACTGACGTATTCCAGGGTCAATTCTAGATGTTTACCGTGAATAGATCAGTCCTACCAGATATGGACCCTGCAATCAAATTGGAGCTCAGGCTAGCTACTGCGGGTGGTTAAACGTCACAATGCTGCAGCCACACCAACTACTGATTCATTGGGAGGTAAATTCAAGATGTGGGTATTGTTACAAAGTGAATCAAATGTTTGATTGTTCTTTGTTTCATCAATAATCCATTGAGTTTGATGTTTCTTTGCCAAGCTTACTAAATGCGAATTGGTTTGAAGGAATCTGCTGCAGCAGACCGATTGTTTCTATTGAGCGATAATGGATGAAAATTGAACGAGTTTCTTCTTCCACACCCCTTTTCTCTTTCTTTCTTTCTGCTTCTTCTGTCTTCTGAAAGCATCTGAACCTGTAAATTTGGTCAACAGATGCAGAGGTATGTGAGATTGGATCATAAATATGTGGCCTCCTGACCTAGATGCTGACGTCCTACAGGCAAAAGGACGGATTGTGATTGAATTACTGGCTTTGTGACTGCAATTTCCAGGTCAAGTTGTATGTGCTTGGAAATATCGACGTATTTAATGGAAAAATTGGGAAGTGGGGACCTAGTCTGAAACTTCCAGGTCACGTTGCAGTAAAGGATGAGGTCTTGTTTTCACACAACCTTTCACAATCACAAGTCACCAAGAAGTTATGCAAGTTGGTGCCACGTTTTTCAAGGGAGGAAATTTCCTGCACATGAGAGGAAGGAAACGTTGGGTAGACTTACTTGGAAGTTACTTGGAAGGCTACGTAAGGATGTATTATATATCAATCATACAACAATACCACCTTGCTAAACACAATCATCCGACTCATCAACTTGCTTTCTTTGTTGTTGTTTTAGATAAAAAATTTCATTCCAAGTAGCAAAGAATTATGGCTGCAGCGCTCATAGGAGGAGCATTTCTTTCTGCTTCCCTTCAAGTGTTGTTTGATAGGCTCGCTTCTCAGAAGGTTATAGACTTCTTCAAGGGAAGCAAGCTTAACAATAAGCTGCTGGAGAAGTTGAAGATAATGATGATATCTGTTGAAGGAGTGCTTGATGATGCAGAGGAGAAGCAGATTACTCGGCGTGCTGTGAGGAAGTGGCTTGATGAGCTCAAAGATGCTTTCTACGAAGCTGACGACTTGCTGGATGAGATTGCTTATGCAGCTCTGAGATCGGAGATGGAAGCTAGACCACAAACCAGTATAGATAGAGTTTGCAGATTTTTCTCTTCCCAGGGTCCACTTGAGAAGGAGATAGAATCAAAGTTGGTGAAGATACTTGAAAAGCTTGAATATGTAGTTAATCAGAAGACCGCACTTGGTCTAAAAGAAGGTATTGGAGAAAATCCATCATTCCAGAAGGTACCAACCACTTCTGTGATGGATGAATCTGGTGTTTATGGCAGGGATGAAGATAAAGAAGTCATAGTTCAGCTGCTGCTATCAGATGATGCTAATTGTAATAACCTGGGTCTTATTCCCATAGTGGGCATGGGTGGGATTGGTAAGACCACTCTTGCTCAACTTGTATACAATGATACCAGGGTAAAGGAGCAGTTTGAGTTCAAAGCATGGATCTCTGTTTCAGAAGAATTTGATATTTTGAAGGTGAACAGGGACATTTTCAACGGGGTCATTTCAACAATGCATGACATCAATACTTTGGATCATTTTCAAGTTGCATTGAAGAATGAATTGAAAGACAAAATGTTTCTGCTAGTGCTTGATGATGTTTGGAATGACAATTATGAGCACTGGGACATTTTGCTAAAGCCTTTAAAGGTTGGGGCAAAAGGAAGTAAGATCATAATCACAACCCGCCTTCAAAGTGTGGCATCAGTCATAGAAGTCGTTCAAACTCATCATCTGAAGGAGTTATTAGATGAAGAATGTTGGCTCTTGTTTTCCAAACATGCATTTGATGGGAGGAGCTCTAGTGCATATCCAAACTTAGAAGAGATTGGCAGAGAAATAGCAAAAAAGTGCAACGGCTTACCTTTGGCAGCAAAATCGTTAGGGGGTCTCTTGCGCTTCAAACGAAAACCTGAAGAATGGGAGAGAGTTTTGAAGAACGATATTTGGAATTTACCAAAAAACAACATTCTTCCAGCCTTAAGATTGAGCTATCATTTTCTTCCATCTCCTTTGAAGCAATGCTTTGCATATTGTGCCATATTTCACAAGGGGTATGTGTTTAAAAAGGAGGAGTTAGTACACTTATGGATGGGAGAGGGGTTTCTAGGACAACCAGGATTCAGCGTGGAGAGGGAAGTCATTGGTGAGGAGTACTTTGATGATCTTGTGTCAAGGTCTTTTTTTAATCCAAATGGAGATGTTTATCGGCAAGGCTTCATTATGCATGATCTCATAAATGACTTGGCTAGATCTATGGCTGGAGAATTTTGTTTCAGATTCGATGATGATGATTTGTGCAAGGTCACACCAAGAACGCGTCATCTGTCTTATATTCTAAGAAACAGTTTGCTGTCCAGCAACTTTGAAGGCATTATCAGAGCTCCACTACTCAGCACTTTCTTACCATTGGCATACCATAAAATTGATGAAAAGGTAATTTATGATATACTTCCAAAACTTGAGCACTTACGAGTACTGTCCTTGTTTCGGTATCATAGCTTATCAAAGTTACATGATTCAATCGGCAATTTAAAGCATCTTCGATACTTGAATCTTTCTAGAACATCAATCCAAATTTTACCTCAATCTTTGTGTAGTTTGTATCTTTTAGAAATTTTATTTTTGGAGAGATGCTGGGAACTCGTTGAGTTACCACTAAACTTGGGAAATTTGGTAAACTTATGTCTACTTGATATTAGATCAACGAGCTTGCGAAAGATGCCTCCACAAATAGGTAAATTAAGGAAGCTCCAAAAATTGAGCGATTTTGTGATTGGGAAGGAAAGTGGGTCTGGTATTCTAGAGTTGGGGAATCTTCAGCAACTGAGGGGAGGTCTTGTGATTAGAAATCTTCAAAATGTTAAGGATGTAGCAGAAGTTTTAAGGGCCAACATCAAGGGTAAAATGCACCTTAAGGAGTTGGAATTGGTTTGGAAGGGTGAAGTTGATGATTCACTGCATGCTAGACATCTGTTGGAGCAATTGGAACCTCATGAAAATGTGGAAACTCTTACAATTAGTGGGTACGGGGGCACAAGATTTCCAGATTGGATTGATGGACGATCTCCTTTGTTAGGAGTAGTAACCTTGAAGCTCGGTGGTTGTAGACATTGTTGCCAACTACCACCACTTGGGCAACTAGTGTACCTGAAAAACCTTTCAATTGCAGATTTTCCAGGAATTGTAACAATCGGTCCTGAGTTCTATGGCAGATGCACATCCATGAAAAAGCCATTTCAATGCCTCCAAATTTTGAGGTTTGAAAATATGCCCCAATGGCAGGAATGGATTGTGTGTGGAAATGAAGAGGAAGCTTTTCATCTCCTTATAAAGCTCTACATAATCAATTGTCCTGAGTTAAAACACACTCTACCTAAACACCTTCCTTTATTGACTACACTCCAGATCTGGGGATGTGAGAAACTTGAGGCTTCACTCCCGAGGGTTCCAAGTATCCTTGAAATGAACTTACGGGATGATTTGCATGGTCTGAGTTTAGAGAATGGAAATTGCCTTTTAATTTATAGATTTCATAGTCCTCTGGTACAGAGAATAAAACAGTTGAGTTGTGGTCTGTTCAATACTTTACAAGATGTCTCAATTGGATATTGCGATTCCTTGAAGTGTTTTCCCTTAGAGTCCTTCTCTAACTTGATGCATCTAGACATTGAGGATTGTCCAAACTTTGAGATGACTTGCGGAAACAATATATCTCTCATATCATTGCGAATTAGTCGGTGTCTGAATTTAAAATCACTTCCCAATTTAGGACTAAGAACTCCTCATCTGCAAAGACTCCGGTTAGTGTATTGCTCAAATTTGGAATCATTGGAAGAGCCTATGCACTCTTTTCAGTCCTTCCCTGAAGTAGGCTTCCCCTCAAAATTACAGTCACTTGAAATTGTTGGTTGCAGTAAACTCATTAATGGACGCAACCAGTGGAATATATGTTGTCTCCCCTGTCTTTTGCACTTCGAGATAGGTGGCTATAGGCGTGCGGAATGCTTCCCTGAGGAGTCACTACTCCCACCCACTCTACCTCTCTTGAAATCTGGGATTTTCGATATCTGAAATCTCTCGAGTACAAGGGGTTTCAGCACCTCACTTCTCTTCAAAGTTTGTCCATTGGCAGATGTCCAGAGCTGCAATTGTTGCCAGAAGAGGGGCTCCCAACCTCCCTCACCTCGCTTCGCATAATGGACTTGCGAAACTTAGAATCTATTGTTAACAGCAGGACTCAACAACTCACTAATCTCAAGGAGTTATGGATCGGCAATTGTCCTAAGCTGAAATCTGTGCCAGAAGAGGGGCTACCTTCCACTATTACCTCTCTTGAAATTGACGGTTTTGCTGATTTAGAATCTCTCAACTCGGAAGGACTTCAAGATATCACTTCTCTTAAATATCTGAGGATCGTTAACTGCCATAAGCTCCAGTCCTTGCCAGAAGAGGGGCTACCCTCTTCCCTTTCTTATCTGTCTATCTGGGATAGTCCTTTACTGCAGAAAAGGTGCCTGAAGGACGGTGAAGATTGGCCTAAGATTTCTCACATCTCCGATATATATGTAGATCTTCTGGGTTATGACTGAGGTAATTCTACAAGTTCTGCTTTAAATTGGGGTTTTTGTATATTTCAATCTTTTGATTCTGTGTTTCCCAACAAGATTTCTTAATCGTTTGTGTTGCATAAAGTTAATAAATTTTGATTAACTTAGAATCTAATTTAAACTTTTTCTAATAAATTGCCCCTTTTACCTTTCTTTGATTAAAAAAGAAACCATAAAAGGTTTGCCTTTCCGCCAAAAAGATTAGATCTTTCTCTGCCAGAACTGCAACTAATGTTTCCATTCATGCTCTTTGCTTGAAGCTCCGGTACACTTAAAGAGGAAGTGCAGTGTTCCATTGAATCTCACAGGCAGCGTCTTCTGAAAGCAATTTTTCTTTACGATCCAGCGAAGATCATTTCGCAGGCAGATTCCATCTCCCACAAGGTAACCATACCTTAAAGTATTCTCTAGCAGTTTGATTTAATGGAGTTTTTGTAGTAGCAATATGATGTTTTGGAACAACTAAGAAACGGGAATGTAAATTCAGAAGAAGAAAAAAAAGGAGGTTGGCGGATAAGATAATGCAATGACAAAAGTGGAATGATACTGTAAAGTGAAACAATGTCTTTCCAGCTCTACACAAGAACTCTTGCGTGTTTTTTGAATCTTGTCTCGTAGAGACCACTAACACAGACAGTTTAGGTTCACTAGTCATTTTCACTCATGGTGAAACCTTTCGCATGAAGACGAAGCTACATATAGCCTAGCAAGTTATCATGCATAATGTTATCATAAGAAGAGTAAAACATATGTTATCTGCACTAAAATGTTATGGTAAATATTTAACTAGGAACTTTTTGTAGGAGAATTAAGTTATTAATTTATTGAACGAATCAGTTTAAGACTCCAATCAACGGTTCCACCAACCATTTTTTCATGCTAGATTCTACTGGACTTCATAATTGACATTGCCAAAAAACTAAGCCGTCTTCACCAAACTTCCACACCTTGCTTCATGAATCTTACCATGAAGTCGAAGATGCAATTTTTTATTCTTCTTTCACCTCTCTTGTCCACCTCGCTTGTTTCTTTTAATCAGTTCTTTCCCTACAGTTGCTGCTTTCTGAGGAGAAACTAGCATATCTGCAGAAGTAGTTCAAAGAAGCATGCACTTTTTGAAGTCAAGGACTCAACTGGATGAGACTGCCTATGAAGTCCTGCACTAGTCTTGGAAGCTGAAACTCATACCGGTATGACCATGGTTCGGAGCTGGAGGCTTTCCTATTTTCATAGTCTTCAATATGAGGAGGTGGAATCAAGGGTTGGAAGCGATCAATGAAAAGCCTGGATATCTGCCACTTAATCAAAAAGAGGTCGTTACTTTATACAAATTGGTGGAAAAGTGCAGGAGTTGTTGATAGCTCAACTACTAGACTGCATCATTCTGCTCTTGGTAATTCCTATATACAGCTTACTGGTTGATCCTCATAGTCAATAGAATCTTGACCTTCATTTGATGTTATTACCAATTTGGAACTAAGGGTCAAACTCCATTCATATTTTTGATTCAGTGCTTGTTTAGATGCTTCCATACATGTCTTCAACTTTCAGACAAGATGTGTATATACTGTATATGTTGGATTTAAGTAGTTTTAGAGAAGAAATAATGCATGTGAATAACAAATCCATAGATCAAGTCTTTCTTTTGATTCAAGGAATTCTAAATTCTTCTATGTTACAGCAATTCAGTGGATAAGGGAGTTTCTGCCACCCCTACACTGAAGGTACAATACTTCTGTAACTCCTAAAGCCGTGGCCGAATCTTGAATCTTGACTTCCCGCAGCTCAACTCTCGAAGAACAGCCAAACCAAGACCAAGAAGTTGAAGGTATTTCCATGATTGGCACACACATTCATCAAATGTATCCTTGCCCAGAAAAGCTTTCATCTTGCAGAAAGGGACAACCTAACCTTATCAGTCTTTTTCCAGTGAAAGGGTAGAATTTTGGAAATGGCAAGCTACCAAGAAGAACTGAGGTATGCCCAGATTATGAACTTCCATCTCCTGCCAACCTGTGACTGATCAAGCATGATGAAATTGCTGTAGCTGCCATGAATCCCAAGTGTAAAGTACAGGCCACAATAAAAGTAAGAGAGTTGGTCTTGCTTCTCTAGTGAAACTAAATTCTTCATGACGTGCAGAATGATCATCTCCTACCATGATGGTCACCTTCCTGTGCCCAAGATCCTGATTCTCTGTAAACAAACAAGCAAAATACGTTATTAAAAAAAAGATTCTTGTTACTTTGGAGTGCGGGTTTGGGCATGGACAGAACAGGCTCGGGCTTAATTAAAAAAAAAGATTTTATTTTTCACTTTTAATTTTTGACCTAACTAAATTCGTGATTCGTAAGCAGTTTCAATTTAAACCACATGATAATTTAAAACAAAAGTTCTACAAAGTAAAAGATTGGCAAAAGTTAAAATTATATTAAAGAAAAAGACTAAATATATCCATATTTAATTCACAATGTCAGATCTCGCATCAGTTGGAAAAGAGAACGAAGTACGCTTTATAAGAGTACGGATATTTTTTCTTCTATAAGTGTATTTTCCCAGGTATAGAAAGAGTAAAATCGTGAGAGCCTTGACCAGATGGACAACCCAAAGTAGATAATATCTGTGGGTGAGTGATTTGGGCTATTACAAATAGTATTAGAGCTGATTCTCAACCTGTTATACCAATGAGGATGATGGGCCTTAAGGAAGGTAGATTGTGAGATCCCACATTGATTAGAGAGGGGAACAAAGTATACGAATATCTCTTCCCCATAGACGCATTTTCTCAGATGCGAGGAGCAAAATTGTGTACCTTGGCTTGATTGGCAACCCAAAATGGACAATATCTATGAGTGAAAAGTCTGGGCTGTTATACATTGATAGTTATATATTTGAAATATGATTACTTATATGATATTCAAACATTATGTAAGGAATAAGATGTCATGCACTTCTTCTAAATATCAATTATTTATATCGCTTCATCAAACATATTAATAAAATGTTAATAGGGATATATTTTAAATTTTATTTTTAAAATTTTAAATACTTAATTAAAAATTTTTAAAGTTGGAAAATGAAATAAAATTGTTTAAAAGATCATAATTTTGTGATTTATTATCCCTTATAAAATCTATTTTAGCTCATATTTTAATTTTATATTTCTATGTATATATATGGAAGCAATTGCCAAGTTGAATGGTGTTGGTGGAGAATTTAATTTATAGAGCAACAAAGAAGTGAATATTGAATAGAATCTCATCTAACACAATAATGCTTGATGGCACCACCAATTCCTTCCCATGCATTATTCAAAGTACCATTTTTGCCATTTTTATTTATTCACATGCATTATTCCATTCCTTTTTTTCCCCTCATTATTAAGTTATTTAACATAATAAAAAATTAATTAAAAGATTAAATACATTATTAAGTTATTTAACACAACACTTTTTTTTTTAATTATTATCAATGAAACATATTCAGAATAAGCAATTAGGTCAAGCATACACAGAAGGTCGAACATGGCGCTTGCTTGCTTCCTCTAGTCTAAGTCATGTAAAATAACTCATTAAGAAGCATTTACTGTTGATGTGGCGGTGACCCATTGCGAGTAGGTCTCTTGCCAGCTTCAGTGGATGGAGGAATTTAATGGTTGACATGAAAGAGGAATGGAGGTGCCTAATTCAATAGAAGATTAAGTTCTTAACTATAATGTGGTTAGTTGACAATGACTCCCAACTTCTCTACTACTGCTACTAAACAATGGAGGAACTAACTCAATGGCTTGTCATAGGTACTTTCTTCTTCTATTGTCATTTTCCAATCTTCAGTTGCACTTAGATATCACATACCCATATTTGCAAGATCGGATACAACCTCGAAGAAGATTGTTCATGCGTTTTAAGTTTGTTAAGTTTGTCGTTGAGTTTCACCGAAGTGTTATCTTGAAATTATTTTTTTGACTGAAGAAGTTGAGAAAATAACGAAGAAATGTTTAAATTATACGAAAACAATAGCAAATGCATTAATATGCACAAATGGGGGTGTTGGTCGATGCAACAATGTCAAACCTGATGATTCAAGTTGAGAACATCACCAAACTAATTTAGAACCACAGGCTCTCAACCACTTGAATTTAATTAAAACTTACCCAACTGTACTTTGATACTTTTGCCTAGAACTATTCAATAATCACCAAACTATTGAATAACAGGAAAATTATATGTACTGATCTTCATATTAGGAAGTGTGTGCCAAAAGATGGAAGCTTTATCTGAGTCTTAACATCTTCACTGCAGCAAGTTTCAGGACTGTTTTAGGCCCTCATAACCTAGCTAAGTAACAAAGCTTTTTGGTCTTATGGAAAGATATAAGGAGATTGATAGAAAAGAGTTAAATATCATTATCTGTCAACTTAATTATCATAAGAAGTGACAAAGTTACCAGCTTTGATTGATTAGTTGGTGATCACGGGATTTGATTCGTATCAGATGAAGAAACAAAAGGTTCGTTTTTTCACGGGTCTTTGAGCAAAATAGAATTAGTTCTGCCAAAAGTCTGATCAGAAAAAGTCAGATTCTTGCATTACTAGTAGGTAAAAAGTATTGATCATTCATGTACAGGACAGAAGTTTGTTTATCAGCAGCAGAAAGCACAGAACTTTTCTGTTAATTTGAGACTAGATTGGATACAAAAGTTGCTCTTCAGGTTCAGAAGCATTCTAAGAACAGAATTACTGAAAATTCGTTGTCTTGAATCGGATTGTGACAAGTTCTTTAACATTTTTCTGTAATGTACTCTTCGAATATGTATGGAATAAACTGTCAGATGCAAGTAATAATCTGGGAGGGCTTTCTTTCTATAGGAGTTACTGTTCTGAAGAAAAAAATTACCCATTTTAGTTGAGTTGCTTGCCTATGACCATCACATCAAACCTAATCAATCCTAAGCAGCACTTAAAAGCAAATTTGTACTGTATCTGCTGCTGTGCCTCCATCTATCTAAAACTGAAGCGTTTGTCCACTAAAAGACAAATAAATTCCTTAGCATGTGAATACTCCACTGAAACTTTGTAGGATCTGACACTATTATTTCTTCTTGCCCACAAACTGCCACGCCCTTGTTTTCCTTTTTTTTTGTTTTTGTTTTCTCTCTGTGTCTCAGGAACATACCCTTTAAATTAGAAAGAAGCCAAGCCTATCTTTATTCCATATTCCTACTTCTTTTCTCTCTCTCAGAATCTGAAAATGGGCTCACAGGCTCTGAACCTGGCAACTCGATGCATCTTGGTGCTGGTGTTAGTTGGCATGGCAAGTTCAGATGTACAGCAGGATAGAGCAGAATGTGCAGAGCAACTGGTTAGCCTTTCCACATGTCTTCCATTTGTTGGTGGTGAAGCCAAAGCTCCAACCTTGGACTGTTGCAGTGGACTTAAACAAGTTCTTGGGAAGAGCAAAAAATGTCTGTGCATCCTGATTAGAGATCGTGATGATCCTAGTCTTGGTCTGAAGATCAATGGAACCCTCGCAGCCGGCCTCCCCAACACCTGTCATGCACCTGCTAATGTCTCTGAGTGCGTTGGTAAGCTCTCCTGGAACACAAACCAACAAGCAAACAGAATCAGGAACCAGAAACAGCTTCAAATTTGTATTTTTTGAGCTATATGGTTGATCAATCTTATCTGGTTTACAGATATTCTGCACATATCACCTAGCTCCCAGGAAGCTAAGATATTTGAAATATTTGGCAATTTCAGTAAAGGGTCTACGAATCCATCAGCTACTACAGGTGAAAATTTTTTTGCTCCAGATCTTACAATTTCCAAGAATAGTCTCAGGTTTGGTGTCACTGTTACTATATCTTCCTGACACGTTTTGTTCTTTGTTTCAAAGGGAACATCACTAGCAGCTCATCAAGTTCTGAAGTGAAGAGTTCTGGTGAGAAAGCAAGAAGGAAGCTTGGTGTAGAAATAATCTGTGGACTTCTATTATGGACTTTCCGATTCATTCTCTACTAAAATTATAAGCTTCCTTATGAGTTGAAATGCATCTAAAATTCCTCAAAAACTATGTATTCCTATCAGAATGACTGTAATTTCTCCATTTTCTAGTGGTTTTTATGTTGTGTTACTGATCATGTCATTATATTTTTCAACTGTACTGAGTGCTTGATGGTCCCTTCATGAATGATACAACTGTCAGGAGTAGATTTCCATCAGGCAAACTCCTTAAATTTCCATTTATATTCTTGCCAATGGAGATTCCACTTTTCTTTTGTCCTTTCCGCATCTAGATCCACAGTTCTCATAGCTCAGTAAGGGTAAAAAAACAATTGGAAACATTAATGACATTCTTTCTTGAGCATCACAAGTTTTCATATCTCCAAAATTTTCATGGTCAGAGATGATCTGCATTGACTTTTCAGTGAGCGTATGCAGACAGAATTACTAGAAAAGCAGCTGGAATTACGACAAATTGCAGTACTGTCCGGACTGCAACCACCATAACATTGTAAAATAAGGAGTTTCACACTGAGTTTACTGCCGTTTTCTCATAATCATTAGAACATCTATTATTTACCAGATTGCAGGTAGGTGTGTGTCTCGACTTTTAGGTTTTGGAATGTAGGACACTGGACCATGTTTCGTGGGGCAGCTACTGTGTGCAAAGTTAATGAGTAGGTTAAGTCTCAAAAACACTGCCAATTCAAGCCATGCCCCAAGTTCTGAGTTGGCTCTTCCAGGAAGAGTTATAGCATATGGGCATATATGTTCCTCCTCTGTCATTCTCAACTGATAGTAGGTCACATTATAAATGGTATCAGAGCAAAATATCCGCTAATACTATGTTGGTCCAGGACGACGAGCAATGAGCAACTCCTGTCAGACTTCTCATCTGGTCCAAATCCACCACTTGATTCCGTGCTCCAATTTCACAAGGAATCATGGATTAGCATGTCCTTGTAACTTTAAGAAAAGGGTCTTTGAGAATAGGTGTTAGGACCTCGAAATTTGCAGATAACTTCCATTGCCAATCAAGGAATGGACCTCTCTTTTTTAAATAATATCATTTTATTTAGTTATTAGATATAAAAATTTTAAATTATTAAAAGTGTTTAATAAAATTTGATAATAAGATTTTTAATATCTTTAACTCTTTTAATTATATTAAATAAACTATTAAATATGTATAATAAATGAATACAACAATGAATGTTGAAGTGACTACAACATGTAGTTGAGATTTCAACATAATTGGGATTTGGCCCATAGAAGATTATGCAAGGCAACTTCTCCCTTTTGCCATATATAGGAAATCACCTCAAATCATTTGGTGCATTTACTCTCTAGCAACCCTATTCTATTAAATCTCATTCATATATTTAAGTGGAATCTACATAAATGTATGGATGAGATTTAGTGAAACATGATAAGAATACCATAATCGAAATAGGAGATCAGATACCATAAAAAATAGGTTGAAGATTGAAATTCACTCAAGATTTTTGAAGAAAATGATTGACTAGAAAAAATTGTCAACAAATTAATTTTAAATTAAAAATAAAAATTTATTCAAACCATGATTTAAACCCATAAATGCTGTTAAAAAATCTTTTACTATCAGCTAAATATAATTAAGATTAGTTTGTTATTTCAAAATCTTAAACAAAATTCTAAAGAGTTTAGTAGAGTGCTATCTCTATAGAATCATAAGTCTTAAAAAAACCATTTATCATCACTAAACATCTCTTATCTAAATTTGGTGATTTCATATTCGTTGAGTTTTAAGTTGTGTTTTGGACTGGCTCAATTTTCTTTTTTACAAGGCAAAAATACATTTAAGTCCATGTATTTTATCCCTCGATACATTATGCCTCCCTTTATTTTAAAAATAGAAATATTGCCCATTTTGACCACCAATTAAAGGAGTTTAGAATTTAAAAAGATTTTTCTACCCCTGTATTACGATGACATTACCATACCTATACATGTTGCATTTTTTGGACAAAATACCCTTTTAGTCTTTTATTGACTAAAATATATTAATCACTCATATTTTTTTGCTTTATTTCATTATGCCCTCTATTTAAAAAATAAAAATTATTTTAAGTATGAATTACATTTTGACCGTTAATAAATAAAAAAGAAAAATTATTTAAAATAACATTATTTCCACAATTGTACTTTATGACCGTTAATTTATAAAAAAATTAGAAAAGAAAATTTATTTACTAAACAAAATTAAAAAAAGAAAGAAAATTTATTGAAGGTGCCATTTTTTTCATAGTTGTAAGTTCTAACTTTTAATTGATGAAAAAATTACAAATTTTTGTTTATGTGTTACTTTCTTACCATTGCTTAAAAAACAGAAAACTTACAATTTTTCTATTATTTGAAGTAATGGTAAGAAAGTAACTCATAAATAAAAATTTGTATTTATTTCATACGAAATCATACTCAATTCCTCAATCCAGATTTATTTCACAACTAACTTTCAAGTCCACTTTTTTCAATTATTAACATCAGGTAGATAAGGTAATTAGGTAATACTTCCTTCTAGAAAGTTATCCCTCTTTGTCTTAGGTTTCCAATGATACCAAGTTCATCCAATTTGGGTCAGTATACTGAAAGTTATGCCCAAAAGATTTCAGATTGTTCTTAAGCTTCAATAGAATTATTATCTCAACTTCCAATCAGATTCTGAAACTCCTAGAGGCAAAATTAGAATCCCATTACTTCAGAAAATTTGTAGCCTTATGAATCTAGTTTAATTAAAAATAAGAATCACTCCATCTGGAAAACTACAGATCAAGATATAATCAGAATACTGAAGTATGTTTAGTAAAACCATCCCAGTTATCATACTTTAGTACAGTCATATTTCCAACTTAAATTATTTAATCAATCCATTTTAGAAAGTCCTAATTTTTGGTGGAGATGAAGATTAATGTCTGAAGAATCCATTGTTTCAATTACCATATCAATTGGATGTATGGAGAAGAAGTTATAACCAAAAGAATGAAGGATGTTCAAAATTGTCAAACAGCATCGTGCACTACCTTTTTTTTCCGACTTCTTCCAACTCTTTCCAAAACAAACCTTCAGGTCAATGTTACACGGTCATTTTGACAATGAAAATGAAAGATTTAGGCCAAACATTATTCTAAAAATTTGTTCCTTTATGTCTTAAGTTTCTACTGACACCAATTTTATGCAATTTGGTTCAGTATTTTGAAAATTATCCCTAAATGACTACAGACTGTTCACAAACAATGACAAATTCCAGATACTTAATTTCAAGCCTACTTTTGACATACTTAGTGACAGAAATCAACTTTGACGCCTTCATGAAAGTTGTAGATATAAGTTTCTAGTTTAATAAGAATTTAAATGATCTAATTTGGATACCTACAGAGCAAGATATGGCTAAAATACCGAAACCTATCTAGTAGAACTATTTATTCGAACCAGTTTCCAGCATATATCAAACCTCAATTCTCTCCCTACATAAAGTGTTAAACTTCGTTTCCGAAATCTAACTCGTGCTCTGATATCACAACTGTTGGACCCCATTTTCGGAGCCCAATGTTCGGAGTCATCATAAGACGTGAGCGTGCGTAATTACCTTGAGGGTTATCTCTATGAACCTGTGTTAGCCATATCCCACAAGAGTGGTGTGCCCACACTAGTCAATCACCAAAATCATAATTGAATTCTTCAACATAATTGTAGCACAAATTCTCTATTTGTGTTGTAGAGATAGAAGAATGTGTTAGGAACCCATTGCTTCAAGAATCGCTTCATTTGGGGGTCGGACGATAAAGTTATAGCCAAAACATTTAAACAATGTTTATATCCTCAATCATATTGTACCTATTTTGGGAGAATTGGCATAAGTTTCTCTAGAAATATTGGAATGAGGCCATTATTATACCATTTCAAAGAAGACTTCTATATCTACAACTTTTATGAAGCCCACAAAGCAAGATTATGCTTCAAAAATGGGTCAAAATCGTAATTTACTGTAGTTGTCCCGAGACGGTCCGCCTAACGGATATAATGTCCCTTAAAACAGACATAGACAGGTCTGGGAGCCATTTTTCACCCGAGAAGGTCCGTTTAACGGACATAAAGTCCCTACAAAGGGACATACACTAGGCAGAAACACTGAAACACCCGAGAAGGTCTACCTAACAGACATCAAGTCCGTCTAACGGACAGTTACAGGTTAAATTTCATATTTCCAACTCCTACAAGCTATCATTACCCATCTTAGGCATATCTATCATTCCTAACTCAATTGCCTCATCATTTACACTCCCATTTCAACTCAATATCACTTACAATCAATTCATCATCCATGTTTGGTCATCATCCCAAAAACACAACCATTCAACTATACACATTCATCATGAAATTCTACACATGTTCAACTCCATTTATCATCTTCATTTTATCTCCAACTTATCACACTAGTTCTTCCTAGTTCAAGAAACCATAGTACTTATGACACTTCTTCTTCCCATTTCAAGACACAACATTCTCTCATTCTATTAGGTCAAAATAGAAAAGCTATAAAGTGTCCTGCATACGCCCTATGCAGCGTCACTAACTTGTAACAATCATATCTTTCAATTCTGATCTCCAAAATTTACAAACTTTATATCGCTAGAAAGCTAAAAGAATGAACTACAACTTCCAAAAAGACAACCTTGTCCAAATCAGCCTAGATCAGTATAGTTTTTTCCCTGAAGTTAAAACACAAATTTCTACCCCTATGAATGCTTGGAATTTGCAATGTACAACTTGGAAAGTCACGAGTATAACCATTCAACTACCAACTTTACTTCATTAAACTCCTTAATCTCTACTCATTTGATTCATCTTTTACAACTAATTCTCATCATTCACAACAACCTTATCTTTCCTTTTTCGATAATATCTCACTTATATGTGTATATATATATATATATATATATATCAACAATGCATGTTCAAAGTTCATCAACTCAATTGGATAACTTTTCCAAGTACATCTAATTTCAACTCACATCATCCATACATAA
>JAOQMS010000003.1:322134-344295 GCA_027563885.1 Erythroxylum longipes | reverse complement strand
CTTAAATCTCTATGATGTCAATTTAATTCCAATTCTCCAAGTATGATTCTTTAAAAACATAATTAAGTCATATGGAAAACATGTTCAATGAAACATTCCAACTAGGGTACAATTTGAGGCCTTACAAGTAAAAAAGTCTTTTTTAAATTCTAAACTCCTTTGATTGGTGGTCAAATGGGACAATATGTTTTTTTTTAAATAAAGAGGGTATAATATACCAAGGAATAAAATATAAGGGGTTAAATGTATTTTTACTTTTTTAAAATGACATTATTTTGATTTAATTTTTTGAAATGACGTTATTCTAATCAATAAATTTGAAAAACTCAAGATTAAAGTGATACTAATTTAGTAAGTTGCATCAAAACGATATTATTTTAAGACAATTTGATTAAATTTTGTCTAACTTTCAACTGTTTAGTTTAAATTTAATTGAAGAGTAACTTATTTAAAAAGTTAATCTAGACAAGATTTAAGATTAAACCCTATCCAATTCAACCTATTGTCATCCTGCCCACAATGTGAACTTATCATGTTTTATTATGGTCTTCCATGCATCCTTTAGGAGACAAGCATTTCTACACACAACATGATGTTTACCTAGACTTTGGGAGACAAAGATGAATGAATGGTCATGCCTAACTTCCATGACTTTATATGTCTTGGTGTAACCTATGAGTCAAGACATGTATTAAATAACTTCATTGGTTTGGATGGTTGGTCTAATCAAACCACAATAGACCAATTAGGAAAACTACACTGTCCTAAACAATAAAAAGTCACTGAAGGTTTTGATGATTGACTTGTCTTCTCTATAAAGATATTCAAAGTTGCAGTCAAAAATAGCATCCTGTACTTGTCACATTTATGATTATGATATTTCCCTTTTTTCTTTTTTTAGTTAAGACTTTGATAAAATTAAAAATAAATGTATGAAGCCGGCCAGCCTGCCCTAGGAATTTTACATGAATTATTGTTTAATATATTGAGGCCGAAGAGAGTAAAATTCTTAATTTTGCTTTCATGTACAGCTGTTTTCTTTTAAAAAAATAATTGATAATAAGGAGTATAAATTATAAGAAATCAAAATCTAAAAAGTGAATTTTTTATCTCTTTTTAATAAATAAAATGTTATTTTTAAAATATGTATGAGTAGAATTTTAATAAATTATTTAAAAAATCAATATTTAAAATTGAAAAACAAACTATACCCAAATGATTTTGTAAGAATATAAATTAAAACTATGAACTTTAATATTTAAAAATTATTGAGAACTTCTAAAACCAATTTAAACATCAAAATCATATCACAAATTAACTTTACTAATTATAACTTATCAACTTAAAACTTCATCTACTTATACTCTTTCCTGTCATATACAATTTGTCTAGTGCAGAACATCTGGTTGACCTAATTTGTAAACTATTGTATCAATCTAAAAATTTAGCTAATACGCATCTAACAAGTTACGGTTATAGGTTCTTCTGTTAAAAAAAAAACTATAATGAAATTAGAACAACATAACCTTTTTATATTTTTTTTAATCAATTTTTATCTTTTTAAAAATAGATATTAGGATAAGACATTAAGGATAAGTTTAACGAATACGAAGGCATGCCTAGATCTTAGTAAATCCATTTTGTCTTCACTTGCCCACCTCATGTACCCGCACCTACCATATCATGTCTCTTTCTACCGTTCCTCTTAAACTCCACCATTAAAGCCATAGATTCAAAGATCATGAAAAGTCTAACCTCTGTCTCTCTCTCTTTTTCACTCACACACAAGAAACTGTTAACTACAGACACTCTCTCACTATAAAGATCCAATCTTTCTCCAACCAAGCCACAAAAATCCATCTTCATGGCTTTCCTGAATCGAAACTCCCATCTGGGTCTCGCTCTTTTCTCCCTTCTTCTCTTCTTCTCGGTCTCAATCTCGGAAAAGAACCATCTTTCTGTGTATGAAATTTTGCCCAAGTATGGCCTCCCAAGTGGGTTATTACCGAGCACGGTAACCAACTACTCCCTAGCAGAAGATGGCAGGTTCGTGGTTGAGTTGGAGAACCCGTGCTATGTTCAATTCGAGTACTGGGTGTATTACGATAAGCATATTACGGGTAGGTTGAGTTATGGGTCGATCACGGACTTGAAGGGGATTCAGGTGCAGAGGTTCTTTTTGTGGTTTGATGTTGATGAGATAAAGGTTGATTTGCCACCTTCTGGGTCGATTTACTTCCAGGTTGGAATCATTAACAAGAAACTTGATATCGACCAGTTTAAGATCGTCCATTCTTGCCGTGATGGGGTGTCAGGTTCTTGCGGTGGATTCTTGGATCGATTTCTACAGGTATTATTTTGTTCTCTTCTTGATTCTGATTGCTTGCTATGTCCTTGTCAACAGTGATCTGTTCTTGTCTAGTTTTTAGAACGTGTTAACCAAATTAGGGGAAGCACTTACTATTATTAAAATCACTGAATCTGCAAGATCAACAGAATGAACTCATACCTTGTAATGCATCATAAGAGTTCTGGTATGTTTTGGAGAAGCCGTTACTTAGGATATGCTTATTCAAAGAGGTGTTACTGCTCGTAGTGATGATAGCTCAATTTTCACAAATGGTAGCTTCTACTAGTAGAGTCTTGTGTTTTGAGCTTGTTCTTCCCTGATAGCTTCATACCACTTGGTGGTTTGATTCATCATAAGCTTGTCTTTAAACTTTGCAGCTTCCGACTCCTATTGAAGACATTGAGATGCTGATCACTGAGTAGAGACAACCAATCACCTTCTGCTAAATGAAGTATTGAGGATCTCTTAGCAATCTAGGATTGAAAATTTTCTTTTCAGACTCACCATTACAGTTTGGCATAGTATTGTATTGGCAAGCTGAGTGGGAGTTACTACTATGGTTATTGAACTTAAGAAAATGGACAAGGTCATGGAAGTAAAATGTAGATATGAGAAAGCCACGTGTTCTTCTGTTGTTGTACTGTTGTCATGTGGTTATGTAGTTATGTGAGCCCTATTAAAGAGAAGTCTTTATCTTTTACTTCTTTTGGCACTGCATTGAATGTGCAAAGAGGGCATGAACTGCCTTATTGAGATTTTTCTTCAACTTTTTTGAGTTGCTAATGCACAACAATATTGAAGCTGGAATAGTAGTAACTAGTAACCTTGTAGCTTTTGAGGAACGTGGGTCTTTGAAGATGACAAGGAATGCCAATGGATTCCCCAAGATAACAGGAAGAGAATGAAGTATGGTTGGATAAGACTCCTACTCTTAATATGAAACTTTAAGTGCCTTCTCTTTCGTATTCCGTGTTCACTTGAATTTGAGTTGGATTAGTAAAAAGTTTTAAACTCAAATTAGTATTCCATTACCAATTAGGAGAAGAAGTCTTCAAAGACAAGAAAACTTCTCTACAAATAAGCTTACTTCTCTATAAATAAGCTTCCTCCTTCCAACACTCTCCAAAGTTGTTTCACTCTCTTCTCTAACACCACACACAAGCTTTAAGTGTTACCCAAGCTCCAGCTACACAAGAATGGCTTCCACAGACGACAAGGTCATCCTGAAATCATCCGAGGGAGAGTGTTTTGAGGTGGACATGGCTGTTGCTTCCCACTTTCAAATGGTCAACTCAGCGTTAGAAGATTGTGAAGGATCAAGCGATAAGGTGGTTTCACTGTTCGTTGTTGAGGCCAAATATCTGGCCATGATCATCGAGTATTACAAGAACTACGTTGAACTGAAAGAGAAACATGAAGAGGGTGGTTTCGAGGAGAAGCTGAAAGAATTCGAAAAACAGTTCTTGGAGCAGATTGACAAGAGGGAGTTGAGGGGGTTGGTAATGGCTGTCAACTACTTGAATGCTCCTGTTCTGTTTGATGCTGTGTGCACCGCCATAGCAAAACACATCGAGAACAAAAGTGTGGAGTACGTGAGGGAGTACTTTGGGATCGTCAATGACTTCACGCCGGAAGAAGAAGCTCAGATCAGGGAAGAACATCGGTGGGCTTACGACGGCGTCAACGATGACTGATTAGTGTTATATATATCATATTACATATAATCCCGTTTTCCGGTTTTTACGTACGGTTACAAATATCATATTGTTATGGATATTGATAAATGAATTTCTTTTTTCTTTTGTATTTGACTTCTCTTTAATTTTCACAATTATCGTATAGTCAACTAGGGCCTGCTTTTGGCTCGGGTTGACTAGATCGTTGATTATGGTCGGCTGGACTTGCTCTTGGGCCAAGACCGGAGAGGCCACGACTCAGTTTGGTTGTTAACAACAAATGTTTTTTTTAAAAAACAAATAACCCGTCGAGTCATGGGCCACTGTGACCTGAGATCGGGTTAGGCCAAGCCAGGGGCAACACGGGCCTAACCTGGCCTATTAACATCCTTACATTAACTAGTTTTTTTTAAAAAAACAAAGACAAGATTGCATATAATTAATGATCTTTTTTGACTTAGATCGTATACAATTGATGACTTTTTTCCAATTCTCACAAAACAAGAGTCTTTTATACTAAAATTTGTCCTTATTATATTTAAAATCGGAGAGGCCCCTTGACTGTTAACAAAGTTGTTTTGAAAGTTTTTCTTTAAAAAACAAATAGGCCGTTGGGTCATGGGTCACTATGACCTAAAATTAGGTCAGGCCGAGCCAAGAATAACTTAGATCTGACTTGACCTATTGACATCTTTATATGAAACAGTCTTTTTGTAAATTACAAAGATAAAATTGCATATAATTAATGACCATTTTTCGACGTAGATTGTATATAATTGATGACCTTCTCTCGACTCTTAAAAATGAAAAGTCTTTTACAGTAAAGTTTGTCCTTATTATATTTAATTAATAAAATACTTATATATAAGTGGAATTTGGCGTACCGAAAAAACCTTACCCAAGGCTTCCAAGTTTCTTATTAATATGCAAAGTGACACGCAAAGCAGAATGCTTTTTTCCACTTTTGCCCTTCCTTCTGTATGATATATTACCACCTTCTTTCTTAATCTTTGGAAGTCCACGCTCTATCACGCAAGCTTCAATTTTGGTTTCTAGACTCAACAATGGCTGACCTTCGCTTGATGTTCTCTGCGATGTCTTTGTTCATGTTACCTATCCTCTTCTTCTCCAAGACCTACGTGTGTCTCAACCTTTACAACCCTTTTTACGACTTCAAAGCCGTCGCCGACGTTCATGACCTCCTTCCAAACTACGGCCTGCCGCGTGGCCTGTTACCGGACAATGTTGAATCTTACACCTTTTACCCTTCTGGGTCTTTCTCGATTCAGCTAACGAACCCGTGTTATGTTCATTTTGATCGGCTGGTGTACTTTGATAGAGAGATCAAAGGGAAGCTGAGCTATGGTGGTGTTCATGAGGTGTCTGGGATTCAGGCAAAGAAGCTGTTTCTGTGGGTGTATGTTAGTGCGATTGAGGTGAGTAAGGATGAGGATGGGATGATTGAGTTCTTTGTTGGGCCTTTGTCTGAGAAATTGCCGGCTAAGCAGTTTGAGGATATTCCTGTTTGTAAGAGTAAAGCTGTTGGTACAAGGAGCAGCTTGGAATCCATGTGAGGTAGTGATTAACTCTTCTACGTTTCGTAATTAAACAAAAAGTCTCTATCTTTTTCCTATATTTGAACTGAAATTTCTCGTTGGCAATCTTTCGTGGTGAATTGGCCGTTTTGCTTTCTGGGATGTTTGATGTATAACTGATAAAGTTTGAATCTTTTTGATTTCACAACTGAGTTGTTTTTGAAAGTTGAATTCTCTGTAGATATGGTTGAGGGCAGCGGTTTTATGTTTGTCTCTGTTTGAGTGTGTGTTATAATTTAATTCCTCTCTTTTATGTCAAAATTGCCAAACGCTCAAGAACTGTACTTGATGTTGTTATAATATAATTTGCATAAAACGAGATGAAACAAAAAGACAATGGTTGGATGCCTTCTTCAGGGTTAAGTCAGTTGATTCTTTAGGACCAGTGAACATATTACTTAGGTTCTAGCTGAAATTCAGGCAGTTCTGCGCAGGACTTACGGGCCTATCTAGAGGAACTGAAGGAACAAAAAACCATATAACTGAAAGTTTAGAGTATCTGTAATTAGTGGAATGTGATCTCATTGAAAATTAAAATAGGCAATATAAGAGTAATGATTTTGTGAGAATTGGATTTTTTTTTTTTTTTGAGACAGAAAATGTAGAATTGGATGATATTGAGTTCCCTAGAATGAGTATTATCAACCAATGTTTTCCCTGCATATCAGTTGCTATTTTGCATCCAGAACTTATGTGTGATGTTCATACCGTTGTTGTTGGTTAAGATGCATACACTCAACCTAGAGGTGAGTTTGATCTTCGATTGTCACTATAAATGATTTCATCTTATTACATGACAAATTAGTTATGCAATTAAGGGTAACCATTGGTATGGTGAATTTTATACCAGATAATCCAATCATAACATAGAATATGAGCAGGTTAAAGTCTTCACTGCTACCATTTCTGAAATATGTACCTTTTTTTCTTTGTAGGTGGTAACTAATCAAGTTTTCACCTGAATTTACCCTCTGACGCCGAAGCCGATCAGCGACACCATTTGGCAGAAGAAGCAAATTGTTGTTTGATTTATTTACTGGTTGTTGAAGTCCAATGTAAAGTGTTAAAATATGGTGGATCACATATCAGTAACTGGATGATTAACTTATCACTATATCAATGGATATAACATGTAGATATATCTATCAATTTTTCGTCTTAAACTTCTGTTTTCACACCTTATTGCTAAATGATCTGTTGAGAATGCCAATTTCTTCCCAACCCTTAACTCCCTTTGTAGATGTTTAAACTTGTGACTTTCTTACCAAGTAACAGTAGTTCAAATCACTTTTATCTGTTCATGTCATAAAGATAATGAAAATGAATAATTCAACATGATCAGATTTCCAAGAGAAGCGGAGATTTTGCAGTTGTGATTAACATGGAACTGTTGAAATCATTTCAGCTTTTACCGCACTAGCTACTGTTCTGCCACTTCTGATTTTTTAAACTGACTCATTATCTATACGTGTTATCTTCTCCATTGAATCATAAGCTGGAGCTACTAATGGGGTATAGCCCATAGACCTTGAGTTCTAAATCAAAATCATTGCTTAAGAATCTGCTAAGACGTAAATCAAGCATAACTAGTTGGATCTGACTCATACGAATGAACTTTTGTCTGAACTTTCCATTGGCGTGCTTTGATTTTTACGGTCTCAAGTTTCCATAGTAGCTGTCATAAAAGAAAAGAAAGAAAAACAAAAATTTAGAAGAATATGCTTGTGTATTAAGCTTGGAATTTTTCTACATGCATACCAGATTCCTTTCACCTTGCTGCACAATAACTCTCCCATCCTAGTCTTGATTAGAACATCAGCTTTTATATTTTTCTTGCAGATTCTGACAATATTCTTCAGGCTTGTTTTGTCTTTCTTCAACCAAGAGAGAGAACCGCTGATTTTATAAACCTGAGAATATGATCACAGCAGACCGGCTTATGTCATGTTGCTAATGTCATTCTACAGGTTCTAAGCCTTACCGATCACCTTCATTGTTCTTGACCAATGTAGGATGCCAAAATTAGCAATATAGTCCTAGATTCTCTCTGCCATTTGTCGTTCTTTTCATTTCAGAATAAAAGAACTTCCTAACCAGATTCTGCTTGCCATGCTTATCACATTTGAGCATCAAATCTTCGGCTGTGAGCTGTTATATAAAAGTCTAATGATATTTAAGTCAAGTTACTTTTAAGGCTAAGTGGCAATAAAATAAGATGGTCCTGTTAGCTTTTGGCAGGGAAAAGAAGCATATCATGTAGACTTTTAAGAACACTTCGTTCTAACATTTTAGACACGTGAAACTCTGAATTTCTGTACTGAAATCACTTGTATATAATCCTTGCGTTGCATCTTCACCCTCATCAAGTAAACTCCCAGACAAACTACCATTGGAAGCCACACTTCATTTCCTGTCTCTTGTTGAAGGAAAATGGAGGACTGTAGACAAATAGTGATCCATGATGATCACAATATGCAAGTGACACGGGGTCCCAACAACAAGAAAACAGGTGCAAGAAGGCAACTAACTGAAGAGGAGCTGCAAGGAGACATCAATGAACTAGCAGATGCTTTCATCAAGAACTTTCATAAACAATTGAAGATACAACATGAAGAGTCGATCCATCGCAGTCGCCGTTAGGCCACCAGTAGCATAAGGATTCTACTAAAAACTTGTGAGGAAAAGCTGTCTCTTTTTTAAAAAAAATTGGAAAAGCTGTCTCTTGTAACTTCTACTATGAGAAATTGGGTTGATACTATCAGTATAACTCCATTTCCACTAGCTTTTAACCATTCAATTTCAGGATGGATTGTGTACTGGAATGCTAAAAGTGTAGGATGTGAAGTTCCATATATTCTTCAGTAATAGACATATAGCAGAGCCAGTCCTGACAGAAATATGAGATGTAATCTAAGTATACATTGTCACATTTCCAATGAACCCCATTTACATTGACGAAAGCATATCAAAGATTACATACCACTAAGAAAAAATCCCATCACAAAAGGATCTGGCCCTAGACAATTGACTAGATTTACAAGTATCTGCTCTCTACGAAACATAGAAAGAAACTTCATCCACCATCAAATGTACCTCTGATTTGCCTCAGCTTGCAGTTGCCTTCATAAAGTCAAGAAGAAGATAGAGTAGCAACACTCCCTGGTCAATCCAGTTCCTGTTTAAGATCCCCTTCATTCATATTCTGCAATTCACGTCTTATACTCTTCACAACAGTGTGGTTCTTTTTGCTTCATGAAGTTTTTCTAATTGACTATAATTAGATATAATCAGTCATATTACCACTATTACAAACCTCGGCAGAAGTAATAGTATCAAAGCATTGACAAAAGTATGGAAGCTTTTCAGCTCGAGAGCAGATCATAGTATCAGCAGACTTCATATAGGACCATCTAACTTAAAATTTTGAAGGAAATGCAGGAATGTTTACAGCTAAGAAAAGCAAAATGAATTTGGTCTTTCATGCCTTTCAAGCCTGAAGCACTTGACAATGCACGATGTGACTTTTCAAGCCACCACGGCCGGCTAGACTTGACAACAAATTTGTGACAAGGGTCCTAAAATGACCTCTTCCAGCTATGTTTTCCCAAAGGTGAGGATTAGTTTCCACACACTTGTCGGGACTAGAAACATCAACAAGACTAATGCTCATGTTATTACGGACAATGCAAAGTTTCCCATTAAGGTGAACAAGGGCAGCAGCTTCCAAAGCATGTGAGCTCCCTAGATGAACCTTGCTATCTATAAACTTGTTCCATGTATCTGTGGCTCCATCATAAACCCTAAGCTTGCAGCCATCTCGACAATCCAAGGCATAGAGCCGTCCATCTAAGGAGGTGCTAGGATTGCGCCAGCCAGAAACCATCCCATTACTGATTGGTGTCCAGCTATCAGTTTCAGGATCATAGGCTTCACTCATTACCTCTCGGTGGGATCCCAGGCCTTTTAGAAACCAGTTTCCATCATAGACAACACCAATAAAGGGCACCATAGCTGTACTCATATCAGAAATAAAGCTCCATCGGTTCCTGTTAGGGTCATAAACCTCAGCTGAGCGAAGAGTCCTTTGAATTCCTTCACACTCTCCACCGGCAACATACAAGCAGTTGTTAATGACACATGAACCAAAAAAATGACGTTTACGAAGCATATCCGGTGCCCTATGCCATTTATTCGTCCGAGCACTATAAAAAATGACTCTTCTCATAGAGCCCCTAAGTGGATCCTTCCCTCCAAAAAGGTATAGGTGGCAACCACTCAGAACAGCACAACCAAAACCAAGGGCCTCAGAATATTCCCGTGGTACAGGTGGAAGTGGCTGCCAGAGTTGATAGACAGGATCAAAAGCATTCCATGAGATCTTCCCATCACGGTCTCGCTTGATGACATATACCCACTCCTCTGCCATTCCCAAACTTTTCCTCAAAGAATAGAAGAAGTTCCCAGCAAGGAGTCTGTACCATCTCTTACACACTAGCCGAAGCTTCCGATGTTCAGCACGAGGAACTCGAATCAGACATGCAATGGCAAGATCATCAGGAAGCCCAGGCAGTAGTGGTAGCTGGACTCGGGTTCTCTCTCGCCGTGAATTCTTGCTCTTGTGCGCATTAGGATTGATGTCAGGCTGAATACAAAGTTTTGATCCAGGGACAAATTTACGTGCCTCTGCTACTGTTTTCAGTCCAGTATCTACTTTGCAATAACATGACACAGATTCAACCTACAAAAACCACTCATGTTAGGAAAGACTGTATATATGCAAATGCATATGTATTCAAGTACACATGTATACTAATGAACATTTTGGAGAATAGATCATTTTCCTTGCACATATGGTATGCTCAACCATAATTATTTACTTTACCTTTGCAGAACACAGCTACAAGCAGCCATTGATATTAGGTTGATGCATTAATCTACAATCATATCAGCATTAAGCACTGAAGTTCATGTGGTTTATGGCTTAAAAATAATTTCAGCAAGGTCCAAGATCTTCATCAATCAATAGATGCATAAAGAAAACAGAAAAAAGAAAGTGTAGGTCTATCTTTGACTTGGGAGCTATCTAATGCAAGTTTGCTTAATGTTCATGTTCAAGACAACATTCTGAGAAGCGTGGCCGGAACTCAAGACAGTGGTCATTGGCAATCAAGTAAATTGGTAGAATCACATCTATACAGTTCAAACAGAACGCCAATTCTATAGTAACTTAAACTTAAGGTCAGCTGTCTAATTCAGCAGCAAATCATGTTTACAGTAACTGTCGGAAACAGAATTTAGTGCGGAGACAAAAAGAGGAACTAATCCTTAGAACTTAATCAGGGAAAAATAGATCTTGTAAACAATGAGAGAACAGAATCTCAAGTACATGACAAAAAGATCCCTCGTTCTCCTGAAAAAAAATCCTCAATTGGCATTACAAGTTGAATACGGAAACTACAGAAATCTTGAGCAAGGCAAAACGCCAGCTCAATTTGATCAAATGGAGGCGCATTCTCAAACAATGCCAAAAAAATGTCTTCAGCAAGCCACCTTAATCTGGGTAATTTCAAAATACAAGCAAAACAAAAACCTAATACCAAAAATGCAAGTGAGAAAGATGAAGAAAAACAGCAAACAACTCGCAACCGAGCACCAGCACATAAAGTCCCAAACTTTTTTCGCCCAAATAGCATCAATTTGATAGGTCATTCTACCTGGGCATACTCAGAAACACCCAAGAAGGAAAACAAAAAACCAGAAAACGAACAATCATTAGTAACCAACCAAGTAAGGCACTGAAAGTTTCAAACTTTCCTCAAAACTCGAACTTACAACCCAAATTCAACACATGGGTAGCTAAGGATTCTGAAGAATTTCCCAAAAACCAGTGTCAACAACCCAGATGAACACATTAGAAATCAAGAGAACTTACGAGTGGAGCTTGAACTCTAAAACCTCTTGGAGCATTTGACGATTGCTGTTCCATCTTTAGCCTCACAGAATCATGGAGAAATTTAGAGCAAAAAAGAAGAAACCTTTTGGAAGACCCAGATCAAGATAGTCAATTGAAAGATTAAAGAGTCAAATCTGAGCCCCAATAAAGCAAAGAAAAGAGCTTTCTTTGTCTTGGTTGTCGATACTGGCCTTTCTAATCCAACCTTAACAAGTGCAGACAAAGAAACAACCAAAAAAGTGGAGAAGTAAGCCCTCAAAAACTAGGAAACAACAAAATGTAAAAGCACACCCTTCACTGCCTCTCTCTCAACACAACCTTTCTCTCTCTAAAAACTGTTCACTTCCTCTTACATAAAACAGCTGGACCATAGGGAGCTTCAAGCTCAACAACTTCTTAAATGTCTACCAATGGCTTAGCAATTAAAAAAAGAAGAGAGAAGATTTTTACTTGATGCAAAGGGTTTTTGGATGTTAATTCTTGGATTCATGTATGGCTGTGAGATTTGTGTGACTTAATTTTCAACTCTTAATGCAAGAAGACAAAGTGGGTTTTAGTGGGGTCTTGTTATTTTTATCCTCCTTCAAGATCCTCTTGTGTCAAACCCCATTTTAATGAGCACAGGAGAGAAAGACTTTTTCTTTTTTCTGTTACAAGTCCAACAAAAAATCTGAACTAAAAAAAAAAGGGATCGCTTTGCAACTACACCTTAAGATTCTGTCAGAATATTGCCTACAAACATCATTTTATACAATCAACCATCCTAACAAAACAAGTATAAATTTGGTATTCTCAGGAGTTACAGAAATAAGATAGCAACTTACAATCATTGCACCACTCAACCATAAGTTTCAATGAAAATCTTTAATTGCACAAGCAAAAAGATCATTAGCACAGCAAAACTATGTTCATTCTCATGCTTTTACTGTGCTCCACACTAATGATCTCATTGTCTTAATTATGGCATTTCACTAGTTAATGTAATGAATCTGGCTACCTATACATGGACCAAATACCTGAATGCCTTGCTTAAGATATTTCAATAGATATCTACCGCAGGACCAAAGTTTGGAATATTGACTACAGTAAAGACTCTGTAGTTAGTTAAGGAACTCAATAAATGCAAGTTTGTTAGAGGTATATTAACTTTGAAGATAAGTACCTCATCAGAATTCTTTCAAAGTGTTCCCATGTCAGAAGGGAATAAAATGTCTTACAAACATCAAACTCTCACAATTTTTTTATATCAAGAAAATCAGAATCTATTAAATTAGATTATGGATTGCCCCTCAATTACTCCAAGAATAGCTCGCATTCAAATGAGAAACAGAGGCCGGCACTGGGAAAGGACTTGGTATGAAATTTGACCAAAACTTGATTAATTGGCACATGTAAAACTTGAAAAAGTCATCTTCTATATAAGAGATTTAACTGGTTGATGTTGATGTGTATTGATGATAGATTAAGTATCTCCTCAAGGTATATTAAATTGAAATAAAACAGAAAGGGCAGACAAAAACAGTTCTTTTTTTTCCTAGTGGAAATCTCAAAAACATTTTTTCCTTAAAAGATAAAGAGTTTCAGTCCTAATTTTGTCACGTTATTTTAGGATGATAATGGCTAGACTATAGCAGGACATTACATCAAACAACTGGACAACCACCTAAACAGGTGAAATTATAATTAGTTACTTGAACCCAATCATGTTTCGAATATACAATCAAAGATCCATGATGTTGTTTGGTAGATTCATTTTCAGGTTGTAAGTTTTTCCTTAGTGTTATCATTGGTATATGCTTCATCTATTGACTATTTGTGTGTGCACACGCGTATGTATATATATATATATAAAAGCTTCCTCATGTGTGCCTATATTTATATTTTTCCAGAAAAAAGTAAAAAATCGCTCAAAACAAAATAAATTTAAAAGAAATTTTTAAATTTTTATCATGAAATTAGGGTATTAAAGATGATTCATTTAAGCATATCTAATATATCATAGTCATTAGATAATTATAAACTTATATATTTTTATAGTTACTTCAAAATACATAATTATTTGAATAATCCTTCATATTTTGCATTTACACAATGTTTCAATCCACATTTCATAAGAGTGAAAGATTAAGAAGACTTTTTACAATGATGTAGGTAAAACACAAGTGGTGTACTTGCTCTTTTGGCTTATCTATATATGTCAAACATAATAGCTAATAAATAATAATAACCAAAATGATGTAGTTTCCAAAGGTCTTTCTTTCCCTTTTGTATTGAAGACTAAATTTCTCTTTTCTTCCTTATTAATAGGATGAGGATGCATCAAATTAAAATAAAGAAGTTACATTTTTAGTCCAATTGAGCACATTGAAAGTCTACTCTCTATCCTTTTCCTTCTTCTCCCACTTTCTACATAGTAGGTCATAATGCTTGTCTTATTAGTTGGTTTGTATTCAAGAGGATAATTGACCTCACACTATAGTAGGTCATGATTCTTGTCTTATTAATTGGTTTGTATTCAAGAGGATAATTGACCTCACACCTAGTGGTGATAAAAAAAAAATCCCGGTTCAACCCGATTCGAAATCAATAGACTAAAATTGGTCTAATTCGAACTTGAATTTTCGAATCCGATGAGTTACAAACTAATGGCTAAACTCCACATGTTAATGGAAAAACCAATTTCATGCCAGCTTGATGCTTTCATCATATCAAACAAGGTTAATCAAAAAGTGCCCTGAAAACTCAAGCAATGAAAATTTTAAGGAGAACAGAGAGGAAAGGATTTTCCAAAGGACCAAAAAAAAAAGGTTTTAATGTTTATTTCAGTGATCCCAAAATATTACAGAAAAGGCTTCAAAAAACCTCCCACAGGAACATGGACCAGTGAAATGGCAGGACAGAAGCCTTGACACTAAACAGGGTTAGAAGGTAAATGCTTTAGAGATTCAACAATGGATACCACCAAATGGAATGGAAGACCCTATGTTTCTCCTATTGCATATTCTACAACCCATTGCCCTCCAAAAGAAGGTTACACCATATTAAGAAGCAAAGGCCAAAAGAAGAGCATGTAGTAACAGCTACTCTGTTAGAACTTTTTCACCAAAGCTAAACCAACCAACATTATACACCTCTCTATTCCTGCGGCACCACCCTCAAACTTACATCCCCCTCTCAATGATATACCCATTTCTAAAATGTGTAGTGACAATGACAGCTAAATTACTAGCTAAAAACACCCAAAGATGAAAAAGAAAATCAACCCCACACAAAGGGGGCAGTCCACAACAACTAGAAATAAGTACTTGTGGGGTGCTTAACATGCTATATGTTGTCAATCCCAGGCACTAGTCACTCCTGGACCATAGCCTCCGCCGTATCCTCCTGAAGAACCATATGCACTGCCTGTGTTTCCACCATAATAGTCCACGCCCCCTCTATTGTAAGAGGAGTCTCTCCGGAAGTCACGACCTCCAAACCGACCTCCTCCAGAACGACGGTTTCTCCCTCCTACATAAGAACGTGCTGCATATCGAGACAGCCAAGCAGGTACTTCTTGGTTAGATTCTTGCATAAGATCAGCCAATGCCCTTGCCAAAGTTACATTGCTCTCATTGAAGAAGGCAGTGGCAAGACCACTTTTCCCAGCTCGTCCTGTCCGTCCAATACGATGAACATAATCATCAATGTCATTTGGGAGATCAAAGTTAACTACATGTGCAACATGAGGGATATCAAGGCCTCGAGCTGCAACATCAGTTGCCACCAAGATTGGAGTATTGCCGCTTTTAAATGATCTCAATGCTTGTTCTCTTTCCTGAAATAATAATGGGATCACAAAATGGCAATAAGTTACACAAGAAAACAGAAGGCCCATCTCCATGACAGAGAATAGAAGATTTCATTACCCAAAGCAAGGACTGCATGAATGACAAAATTAGCACATACTAAGGCATAAAATAAGAATAACCAATAGCAACTAAAAAGACAGGGCACTGTATAAGGAACCAGTTTAGACAAGAGGTTGATCGCAGTTCACATCTCCATCTTTCCAATATTTCAATCAGATATCTTATTAATCATATTATGTTCATTTCATAGGCCCATGAGATAAACTGTGCATCCATATAGATAAGATCTTAAAGAACACCTCAGTGAAAAAACACACCTGTTGTGATCTATCACCATGAATACTTGTAGCTGGAAAACCATTAACACAAAGCCAATGCTCAAGTGAATCCGCACCCTTTTTTGTCTCCACAAAGACTAACGTCAAGGCTTGCTGAAAAATTAACTAATGACCGACCATCAGGGGACTATACAAAATGACTATCAGAAAAACAGTTACAAGAATTAAATCAAAAAAGTGTCCTCAGGGCCATCAGCATGCCACCAAGTCAACGCAACTCTCCCCACATCTGGCATCGGGGAAGGGGGGAGAAGAAAAAGGGACACAGCAAGAAGTGGCAACTTGAGTCTCAAATATTACCTTGCCCTGAACACCATTTGCCCTCTGTGCATGAAGAAGGTCCATAAGGTGACTTCTTTTGTCTGAATCATAGACAAATTCAACTCTTTGGACAATCAAATCAGTACTCGAGCCGACTCGCCCAACAGCCAAAAATACATAATTATACAGAAAATCCGAAGCTAATCTCTGCATTACACCAAACACTTGAAGAGTATCAGATGAAATAACATTTAATTACCAGGTAACTATTGCACACAAGAAAAAAAAAATGCTTAATGTCAAGTACAGATCTCAGACCAAATTCTACCTTGGTCACTTTGGGGGTAAGACATATCGACAGTAAAGCAGGAAAGACTAGGAAAAGTAAGGTCAAAGTTCGAAAAGTGAAGGCACTTAGACACAAAAACCATGGCATGCAACAGTCTAGCAATAACACTTATTGATCAACCTTGATCACGTAAAGAAGGGAGTTTACATCAAGGTAAATAAAGTGGCATCGGCAGCAATCTATCTCTTTCTTAACAAAATATGTTGTTAGGAAGTGTCCTAGAAAAGACTTAACAGTAGAAAATAAGAAACAAACACAAAAGTAAGCCAAACCTGTATCTCTCTTGGAAAGGTAGCACTGAATAGCATAGTCTGTCTAGAACCTGGTGGAGGCATGTCCATTTGTTCCACAATTTTTCTTATTTGAGGCTCAAAACCCATATCTAGCATTCGATCTGCCTCGTCCAAGGCCAAATACTTGACCATATGTAGAGATACTCTAGCTCTCTCCAACAAATCCACTAATCTTCCAGGCGTTGCCACAAGAATGTCAACACCTCTCTCAAGTTCCCGAAGCTAGCCATAAACATGTAATTCGTTAAGTATATTAAACCAAAATATACTTTTTGCACAGCACACTCTAAACTATTGAAGATTCCTTCCATTAAATAGCACTAAAATAAGACATAAAATAGCAAGAGTTGCACAAAAGCAAAGAAAAAGGGCATAATATCTCTTGCAGAATTATTTCTCAGTTTAAGAGAACAGGAAAGATGCTTCAGAAGTAAGCATTCAATGACCAAGATTTATAAGCATTCAATGACCTCGAAGTAGAAGATACTTTATGAAATAGTCTGAACAAATCTGCAAAAAATTCTTAGCAACTATCAAGCTCCAGAGCATTGACAAGAACATAAAGATGCTGCAGTAATGAAAACAACAGCACATTTCATCATTATAATATTGCACAACATACACATGTTACATTTGATCACAAGCTTGTTTAATACTAGCATATCAAACGTTAAAAAAAGAGGGCCAGAAGCAACTTCCTAACACACCATCTACAGATAACCACATAAAGAGTTAACGGAACTAGACAGGTAAACGTTTCATGAGACAGCGCTGTGTTAAACAGATTATTTGAGTATCCACTTTGGCATATGCAGGAACACAAACTTTAAGCACAGGTGATGCAGGGACATAAACTTTAAGCACAGGTGACGCAGGAACAGAAACTTTAAGAAACAGGAAGAAAAATCATAGAACCTGCTGGTTAATCGGTGCTCCTCCATAAGCAACAACGACCTTCACACCAGTTTGATATGAGAACTTTCTTGCCTCCTCATGGATCTTCAGTTAAAACCACATAAGGTTAGATCCTAGCATTAACTGCTACAAGTGTACAAACAGCCAGTAACTAGTAAGCACCAACCTGCATTGATAGTTCCCTAGTAGGAGAGAGAATTAGAGCTAGAGGGTATACTGTGCGTGCCCCATGGAATGGCCTTTGAACACCCTGTGCCTGCATTTTCATAATTCCGTTAATAATGGGGAAGCAAAATGCAGCAGTCTTTCCTGAACCAGTCTGAGCACAAGCCATCAAGTCCCTCCCTGACAGAGAGATTGGAATAGCATGTCGCTGCACAGGAGTTGGTTTGACATACTTGCACCTGCGAATGTTTAAATTCAGTGCTTCACCCAAGTCAATCTCTGCAAAGGTATTTACAGGAGGTGGAACATTGTCCCCACTTGTCTCCACAGGAATATCTTCATATGCATCAAAGTTAATCCCACTATTCTCTTGCTCACTAAATGCCTGCTCTGTATTGTCATCATCCCCAAAAGGATTCACTTCCCGGTCTCTGCCGCGATCCCAACCACCTGTTCTGCCACCACCCCAGCCACCTGTTCTGCCACCGCCACCACCATATCCAGACCGTAAATCATTCCTCGAACCACCCCAGCGTGATCCAGCAAATGCAGGCCGATCATTGCTGGTTGCAGGCCCACTGTAAGCAGGAGCTGGCGGGTCTGAAGAAGCTGGACGGTTTCGGAGATGAGGAGGTACATAAGTCTTGGTTCGCGATGCACCCCCAGAAGTAGTTCCTATACCTCCATTGTTAGCAGAAGAACCCGCAATCGTGTTCTCAGCTGCAGAATTTGCAGCCAAATCTGCCCATGAAGTTCGTGTATTCATCACAATTTCACAAACTCCAAAACAAAAAACCCTTTCTTCGAAAAGGGGAAAGTTAGACCCACTTCAATTACGTAAAAAGGAAAGCTTCTTTTACAAATATCCCTCTTTTAACAAAATTCCTCAACTTTATTCAATCACTCCGTTGAAACGCCGAAAACCTGATCAAAAAACAAAAACCCATTAACATCCCGATCCAAAACCACTAGCGCACATAAAGTATTTCGTGCTTAAACCAACAAAAGCAAAAGTATTAAACCCGAAGCACAAAAAAGCAACCAAATTTTACAACCCAAGTACAGAACACACGAACAAAATTTTTTTTTTTAAAAGGGCAAAAGCGAAGCACGAGTCTTGACGGAAAAAAGCATCAAATAAGCATATCCACCCACCGAAAACCATACAGATCCAAAATCAAACCTGATCCAAAACACGGATGAAGCTCAGCCTACTAAAAATCGATAATGCAACTACTTAAAATCACCAAAATTGACATAATCCACCTCAAACTTGCACTTACACACAGAAAATCTCTACAACCATCACAATAAACCAAAAAAAAAGGAAAAAGAAAGAACATGTACAGATAGAGAGCAGAACCTGAAAGAAAATAGAAAGAGAAAGGCAAAACCCCTGAAATGGATGAAAGTAAGCGAAGATAGAGAGAGGAGAAGATCCAGAGAAAAGAGAGAGAGTAACCCTAAAATTGCGTGTGAAGTTGCTTAAGATATGGGACGGGAGACGCCAAAATATCTTCTGTTTTGGTTAGGTGTTCTTTTTCGGTTTTTTGTTTATTTTTAAGTTCTCTCTCTCTCTCTCTCTCTCTCTCTTAATCCACAAAAGGATTATTTAATAATTGAACATATACTCCCTTTTTTTTTCTAAATTGACACACAATTTCAATTTTATAAAATCAAGTTTCAATTGTTTTTATAAATTTTAATATACTAATTTTCATTATAATAAAACAATATAATTTATATAATTGTTTATTTAGAATCCTAACAATAGAGTATTAAATTTTTAAAATATTTAATTTCAACATGCCTAAAAATAATCATTATTATCTTAAATATCTTAATTTGTAATATTTTTTAAATTTTCAATCCGATTTTTATTGTACAAAATTGGAATTATGAGTTTAACTCCGATTCCAAATTTGAGATTTAAATGCTTATGTTTACTAACTCTTTACTAATTAAAGATAAAGTTGCGTATTATTAGATCTTTCCAGATCTTAAGTGTTGGCAAGATTTTTACTAAGTTGTTATCAATGTTGTTATTTATCAAAAGAAATATCACCAAATTAGTTTAATTTTTTATGGTTTATTCAAATTACCTTCTAAACAAAGGGATGGCAATTTGTCCTTTTAGCTTGATGTTGTATTTGACATTGATTGTAAACTTGGGAGTTTGCTAATAATATCTTTTTTTAAATATAAAATAATATTTTTAGAATTTTCTTCTATTTTTTGAATAAAAAAAGTTAAAATATTGTAATGTGTGGAAAAGGAGAAAAGGAGTCAATTCTCCCCTACCCCTTCCATTCTCCTATATTTCCTCCTCATGTCTCTTGTTTTGTGTTCTTTTAAGAGCAAATCTTTCACATTAATGATGGATTTACCTAATTTTAAGATTTTATTTAATTTAAATTTTCAAATTTAAGTGAAATATCATCCTTAAATTAACCATTTTAACTAAATTGAATATTAAAAAAAAGATTTGTATAAAGTTTTCTCTCTTTTTTTTCCATTGTAAATACAACAAAGTACCTTTTAATATATGTGTAAAAGTACATAGATTACATCGAGGAATATGGGATATGGGATTACACCATCTTTATACCATTTCTTGAAAACAATTAAGTACTTAAGACTTCTCTTACTTAGGGAAGGACTTATCAATACCACAAAATATTATAAAAGGGAGTTATTTGTGAGGAAATATTAGTTAAAAAAAGGGTAATCCAATTTTAAAATTATGGTTTGGTTAAAAGAAAAAGAAGAAAGCCTAATTCGTTATCTAATGAAAGTAATCAAGACATGAATTTGCTTATTTTTATTATAAATATTGATTTTATAAACAATTTAATTAAATATTTGTAATTTTCAGATAAATTCATATATGATGCATTTTTTAGTTATTAGAATAATATAATTGTTTTTTTTTTCAAATTGAGAAACAATCCTTAGAGATTTTTAATAATTATTATGTTAAAGCCATGTAATGAAGAAAATGAAAATGACACTAATGAATATTTGACTAATTGAATCATACTAATGAAAATAAGCATATAGTCCCATCCTTTCAAAACTTTACAAGAGAAGGTTCAAAGAAACATAATTACAATCAATCCATTGAAAGAGAATTGCCTTGATTAGCTTAATAGAAAAAGGAGTGATAAGGTCTTTGTGTATAAATTAATTTATTAGTCAATTTCATCTAAGTCTATAATTAGTAAGCTCTCTCTTTCATATCTCATTGTCAATGCTTACACCTACTTACCTCTAAAATGTGCAATGTTTGATTACGTATAGCTCACCTAATTACCTTTCTTTTATTATTTAGTAAGGGATCAAATCTCTTGTTTTGGTTATGGTATTCTTATCATGTTCTATTAAATCTTATCCACACATTTATGTAGAGTTTACATAAATGTGTGGATAAGATTTAATAGAACAAAGTAACTAGAATAGTGGATTTGATGCGATTTAGCGGCTCTTCTAAAACATCTATAAAAAAAGTACCAACAAGAAAAATCACTACCAAATTAGGATTAACTAAGAAAAAAAATGGTTTTTATTTATTAGCCAAAATATGTTATTATAATGCTTCAATTTTAAAAAATCGATATCAAAATAATATTAATTTAAATAATTTACAATTACACATTTTAAAATGTGGCAAACTCGAACCAATTTAACTTATTGTTATCTTTATAATTTTGTAAAGGAAAGTCACACCTTTCTTTGTGCCACTCTTATTTTAGCAATATGATACTAAGATATAGTTATAATTGGTTTAGTATAAATTAATTTTGTTTAGGATGGTCTAAATCAATGAATAAAATTTTACGTTAATTAAATATTTAATTAAGTTTACATTTAAAATAATTATTTCAATCTAATTCAAATTAATTTAAAAAATATTAAAAATATATATTTTTATTTACAACTCAGTCAAATTTTGAATTGTTCAATTGATTGAAACAAAATAGAACCGAATAATTTAAACATTGAAAAACTTATAAATCAATGTCGATATATAAATAGTTAAAACTCAACCCGGCTTATTGTTAACCCGATTAAATAAGTTGGGTTATTATCATAGGGGGTATTTCTTTCTATTTTCATTTTTTATTTTCTGTTTTTGTTTTCAAATTTAGTAAAAAAATGTTTATTTGAATTTTTAGTTTTTGTTTTTAGTTTTGATTTCTTTCAGTTTTCAAAAATTATGAAAACTATAAAAAGTAGTTTTTGTTTCCGGTTTCTGTTTTTTTAATAATCTGATTTACTATCATTTAAATATATATTATTTAATTTTTAATTTTAATAAAAATTATGAATAATTTAATTAAACATTATATATTTAATAAATTAAAATTAGCTATCAATAAAATTATGAATAATTTAATTTTTATAATAAAATTATA
>JAOQMS010000003.1:305187-322034 GCA_027563885.1 Erythroxylum longipes | reverse complement strand
TAAATTTAAAATATATAAATATTCAAAAATTTTGATTTAATAATTAAAATATATTTCAAATAAATATTAATTTATAAATAAAATTTTGTTTTTTACATTATTTATTTTATTAAAATAACACAATTTTATTAATAATTTGTTAATAAATATTATATAAAAAATTAAATAATTTAATTTAATTAAAAATAATTTATCTTTAAGTTTTATCTAATATGTAATAATTATCAGTGATAAAAATATTTTTTATTAATATTAATAACTAAAGATAATTTTGTTTTTATTTGAAAAAAATATAAACAAAAAATTGAATCTGAAAACTTAAAAAAAAAACAGAATTACAACTAAAGGCCGTGTAATTCATGTAAAATGTTCAAAAACAGACATCGGCCTGAAACTTGTGCATTTAAGAACATGTAAAATGTTCAAAAACAGACATCGGCCTGAAACTGGTCCATTACATCCTTTGACGTTGTCTTTGTGTACTTTCTCGTAATAAACGAACTTTCCTTGGTAACTATTTTCTTTATCTTTTAAAATCATTTTAAAGATTAATTGTATTATATTTCTCGTAATTTGTTTAATTTTCATATTTTAAAAATAATTACATATTCTCATATGACATCACTTTATTACACAAAAGTTATTTCATTACATTCCATTAATTCTCTAGTCATTTATAATTATAAAATAATGTTGCACTAAAATTAAAAATTATATAAGATAAATCATGATTTTCATAAGGTAATATTAAAAATACCGATTAAAAAATTAAATAGATTTGATTAGTTTAATTAAAAAACTTAAATCGATCAACTTTTAGATTTGGTTTATCTTAATGATACTTATTATCACAATCAGCTTGATTTATTAATTAATCAGTTAGTATTTTGAAATTAAATATTTTTTATAAAATATAATAATTTAGTTAGTTTTTATTTAACAATTTTAATTTTCAATTAAATTTCAACCTATTGGATATGCAAGGATAGTATTTTTTAATTTTAATTATTAATGTTTTAAAAATCGAACCGAAAGTTAAGCGAGTAAAACAAAAAATTTAATGTTTAAAAGGTTCAATCGGTATTAGACCGTCATAAAATTGATTAAAATTTAAAATAATTAAAAAATAATTAAAGAAACCAATTTTTATTTATTGAAAATTTGTAAATTTTAAATAAAAATATTAAATAAAAATTAATCATTTTATTTTATTTTATACAAATTTATTAATTTAAAATTTTTATAAAATTTTATTAATTTAACTAATTTTAAAATCTTCACTATAAAACCGATTGCATTTTTGAAACACGTGTCTATAAATCCGTATTTAAACGTGACTAAATGCGAAGATGAGTGACTAAATGCAAAGGTGCTCACATGCATGGTTCTCGGCGACGTCAACCAATCACATCTGGATTTGAAAATTTATTGCATAAATCACTAGCCCAATGCGTGGAAGCCACGAACCAATCATACACTTTAGCACTCACTTGAATCTTCTCCCCCATTGGCACGTCCATTCACCGTCTTAGTTAAACTCTGGCAGCTACGAAAGATTCATGTCTTAGTAAAATCCAAACAAAAATGACGACATTTTCAATTTCCGCTTTTCCTTTTTTCTTTCGGTGTCTGCTGAAGTTGTCGTAAAGCCTAAGGCAATGGAAACCAAACAACACTCTTTTTAATTTAATTATTTTAAAATTAAATTATTTATTTTTTTAAGTTTAAGTATTTAAAGTTTATTAAAAATAACAATAATAATATACACAACTTAAACATTATATTTGACCAATTAAATAGTACATTCTAACTCAAATTTTAAATTTAGTACGATAACAATATCAACTTAGTAAAAATTTTACTGATGCTATGAATGTTAAAGTCGGTCCAGCCCAGTCTGATCTTTTTTTTTGCCCAAATTGACTGAGTCACGGGCTAATCATGGTCAGGTCAGCAAGTCACGAGCTGATCACAAGCTAACCATGGCTCGGCCGGCTATTAACCTTGCCATTACTTTCGAAACGACATCATTTTGAAAAATTTTTATTTTAAAAAAAGAAGAACGATTTAGCCCGCCCATAGCCCGTCAGGTCATAGCCCATTGGCTAACCATGAATGAGCCGTGGGCTAGCCCAATGACACGACTATTACTTTTAAAATAACATCGTTTTAAAAATTTATTATTTTAAAAAATGAACGAGTCACGGACAGGCCAAGCCATAGTCCGTGCCACGCCATCCCTAATTGATATTTAAAATTTGAGAATGTCTAATAATAATCTGCAATCTTTCCCTTAACTAAAAGATTGGTTGTTTCCTAATATAATATAATACAAATCAACTAAAAATAATCAAAATCAATAATTTATTAAATTATTAGTTTAATTTAGATTTAATTAATTTAAAAGAAATTTAAAAATAAAACAGTTATTATTATTTTATAAAAAATCTGAAATAAGGTATTTTAACATTTATAAAAATAAAATTATTCATGCAAATGGGAACATATACTTTAAAATGTGAATATCAAGGAAAAAAAAGTCTTAATTTATTTTAAAATAAGATAAGTAATTAAGAAAATAGAGACTTTGAATTTATTATTTCATGAAAATAGGAAAATAATAAAGTAATAAACTAAAAACAAAAATTTACCAAAAAGGAGTGGTGAGAGAGAGCCCTCTAAAAGGCATTGGTTTCTTCATCACCGTTCTTTCTCTTTTCACTTTCTCTCTCTACAATCCATTTTCTCTCTCCCTAAATTCGAAGTGAAGGTTGAAAAACCTAGGGCTTCATTTTCTCTGCGGGAGAGAAAAATTAGTGAAGGATTAGTTATCGTTCGTTGCAAATCAGAGAGGTGAGAAGAAAAAAATCTAAGCTTTTCTCGATCTGTATAATTACAAGTACCGAGTAAAGGAGGAAGAAGTAGAAGAAGAAGAAGGAAAAGGAAAAATGAGCTTGGATTCCGTTCCATCGTCGAACACACACGGAAATCTTGATGAGCAGATTAGCCAGCTCATGCAGTGCAAGCCCTTGTCCGAGCAAGAGGTTTGCTAATTTTCAATTTTAGCGGTACTTTTTTGGCGGGTAGTGTGAAAGTTGGTGTCTTTTTGGTTTTTTTTTTTTTCAGTTGTTTGTTTGTTGGAAATGTGAATGGATCCGTTTTGGGGGGTTCTGGATCGACCAGATCGGAGGGAAAGTTTGAAATTTTGATTTTTTTTTTCATTTCAGGGAAAACATCTGTTCTTTTGGAGACGGGATTTTGTGGGGTTAGGAAACCTTAGTTTGTGAAACTGAGTCAGATCCGTTAATGGGCGTGACTTTAAATGGTAGATTGTCTTTTCGAGTTTGATTTTGTAATTCAGATTTTCAACCAATGTAAGTGTATTTAAAAGGTTCGATCTTTTATAAAAACTCGAGAATTTGAATTTAGGTACCTCAACTAAGTGAATGTCGGTTTTATGAACAAGTTTATAACTTGTAAACGCTCTCCTAAGATCTCCGGACTTTACTCTTGGCTTGGAAGTTTTGCCTTGTTTGATTTTTGATTTTTGTCTGTACAATGTGATCCTGGAAAAACTGAGTAATACTGATTTCTTTTAGTATCATGGATTTGTTATGCTAATTTAAAGGTTGATATTGAGATGTTGAAGTATATGATTTTTTAAAGGGATGCTTGCAATGGTGTAGTTGCAATATCATTTAGTTTGCTGTTTAACAAGTAAAGGCTATGACTGGTGGGGTTGTTAGAGTATTGCTTTGTGCTTTGTAATACCTTGCCATGAGCCTGATATTACAGAATGTCCTTTGCGTGATACATTATCCAGGATATTGAGATAATGATGATTTTTCTTGATACAGGTAAGGGGCTTGTGTGAGAAGGCTAAGGAGATATTGATGGACGAGAGTAACGTTCAGGTACTCCCTCTGTCATTGTTTTACATGCCTTTCCCCCTATCCCTTTTAGTTATGTATATGAATATGCCATCATTTTTTGGGTGAAAGGTTGGAAGGTAAGCTAAGAGCTTCTCAGCAAACTTTTGCTAGCGGAAGTTTTCTGCTATGCGAGAGAAAAACTAGTCTGTATGGTTAAATTTGTTCTTTGAATGTTCATACAATTTTGCACCGTTAATGCAGGTGTTTGGATTGAAATTTGGTTTTAATCTGGATTTTCTGGGCTTATTTGATAGTGCTCGTTTTATGATTTCTATTTTAGGTGGTGCTCAGATTATCATCCCTGTTTTGATTTTACTTTATGCCATAAATCTTCAATGATAATAGATCTATATTACTTGACTGATACAACTTGTTAAAAGCCTTGTGACAATCTATGGTGATATCCACAGTCAATTCCATGATCTCGCTGAGCTATTTCGTATTGGAGGAAAGGTATTTCCTGATTGTTGCAATATGCAATTTTATATAGTATCTGTCCTTTGCATAATTTAGATAAGAGTTGATTTTATCCAAAAACTAAACGTTCATTGTCTATCCTTTGTTGTAACTATGGTAGTGTCCAGATACAAATTATTTGTTCATGGGAGATTATGTAGATCGTGGGTATTATTCTGTTGAAACTGTAACTGTAAGTTATTTCTTTCCAATTCAATCTCAGTTTCATGTTGCTGCTCCTCTTTCTTTTCTGAGTTTCCACAAGGACTGATCATTACTGTACAATAAGCTGTTTTTTTAAATTATAAATGAGAAGCACAGTTGATAATGTACTTCTTATTCCTTAATTTTCTCTGTTTTGCTCAACAATCCAAATTTAAGTGTTGGTGTACTCGGCTATTCTTCCTTCTCTTTAAAACCTTACAACCATTTGGTTGAGGCTTTTCACATTTGTTTTATTACCTCAGCTTCTGGTAGCTCTGAAAGTACGTTTTCCTCACCGAATTACTATACTACGGGGCAATCATGAAAGCCGTCAGGTACCAATCAGGTTTTCCTTTTTCTCTTTGATGGATCAAACTACCTTGAGTTGATTTTTGCTAACCATAGTTTTAGAAGTTTAAGCATTTAGGTTTAGTTTGTTCTTTTGGCAGGGGCTTCAAATAAAAGATACCTTCCGATCTTTTAAGCTTCTTTGAAACAGGATATGAGTTGAATCTCTGTACTGATTATAGGCTTTTGTTTGCTATTTCAGATCACTCAAGTTTATGGCTTTTATGACGAGTGCCTACGGAAGTGAGTGCCTTTCAATCCCCAATTGAATGTTAATATTTCTTGGCAGCTTTAGTTAATTCAAGGTTCTAGCTACAAATCTTTGGTATGCTTACATCTTGTGGTACATTATGTCTAGGTTGATAATAACTAATGTGATACATCAAGCCTTAGGGTCTTGTATACGATGAACAACCGAGTTTTGAACCTTTGACTTTGGGCACTTTTCTTTCGTATGGTTAGATGTTACTTTCATAAAATATCACAAACTATTAACAAAAGCATTGATATGTCGGTCTCTGGTTTGAGTTTGTGAAATCTAATTCTTCTGATTAGCTAACAGTGTTGTGGCTACTGCTTTCTTCAGATGGTTATTATTCGTTTTGTCTTATAGTTTCTTTTGCTAGATTTGTGTGAATATTATTGTCTCTGATTCTTATTTGCAGATATGGCAATGCCAATGTTTGGAAGATTTTCACTGATCTGTTTGACTATTTCCCATTGACAGCTTTGGTGAGTATACCATGAAGCAGAAAATATCTGAGTATTATGTTCTTTAATTAGCCTTCTCTTATGCAATACTTAACAATTCCATTATATACCTCTTTTCTTGCCTGAAGGTTGAGTCAGAAATATTTTGTCTACATGGTGGATTATCTCCCTCCATCGAAACGCTTGATAATATACGTAATTTTGATCGTATTCAAGAAGTTCCCCATGAGGGTCCTATGTGTGATCTTTTGTGGTCTGACCCTGATGATCGATGTGGTTGGGGTATCTCACCAAGGGGTGCTGGATATACCTTTGGCCAAGTAATATAAACTTGTCTCCTTCAGTCTTTTCATTTATTTAATCTTTTCATTTTGCTTCTCTTCTTTGTTTCCTGCTGTGATTTCTCTTGGCCTGCTCTAATATTTTTTTTCTTTTTTATAGGACATATCAGAGCAATTTAACCATACAAATAACTTGAAACTCATTGCTAGAGCACATCAGTTGGTTATGGAAGGATATAACTGGGGTCATGTAAGTACTCTTCGTTGCCCTTCTCTGTTATCTTAATTGTTTTTTTGGATGAATGTTCCATTGATTGGGCTCTTCTTTTCACAGGATCAAAAGGTAGTTACAATATTTAGTGCACCGAATTATTGTTATCGCTGTGGAAACATGGCATCTATTTTGGAGGTTGATGACTGCAAGGGCCACACCTTCATTCAGGTTGATCTTGCTGAGATACTTGTGCCATTTTTAGGTTAATTTAAATACAATCATGTAGAAATAGTGGGTTGAAAATCATTAAGCGAACTTGTATATTTGCAGTTTGAGCCTGCTCCAAGGAGAGGAGAGCCAGATGTGACCAGAAGAACACCCGATTACTTTCTATAATGTGAGCTGACTAGTAGTTGCAAACTCTTCCGGCCATTGCCTCCTGTTTGGATATATCCTACGGCTTTGGTTGGTGAGAAAGCAAAAGCATGCGTAACGGGCAGTCGAAGCTTCGTTAACTTGATTGTTTCGTTGATCTTGCTCAAAAGTTTCTGCAATATGAAGTAGCGGACCCGGCAATGCAGTAGCTGCATATGTATCATTGGGTGGGCATCATTTGCATTTAGTTCCCTTGATAATATTTTTTGTTCTTTACCTTATCTTTATGTAGGGGGTGTTTTTTGGTTATTGGGATCTGTAGAGGGACGATGAATGGGACGTATAATGGATGCTTTCATGATCTTGGTGTTTTCTCCTGTTATAGTTCTAATCAAGAGTTCTCCAATAGATTCTGTCTTCTGTTTTCACCTGACAATCATTGCCACTTGGTAACTTCTCAAACTAAAATGAAACGATTAAGCAAGACTAAGAATACATAAACATGATTCATTAAATTTGCAATCCATATTCAAGTTCCATTTATTTTCAGAGCTCGTAGGCATTATGATTCAGACAACAAGGCTGTTCCACGAACGGTTGAGATCAACTTCTTGTTCCCATAGAACCCAGATGTGCCTTGTTCTATTTTGTTTTACAGTGGTCAATAACCTCGCATTCTAACTTAAAATAAGCTGGACAAGATTTTCTATCTGCAAAGCATCGATTAATCATAGGTTTTCCCAACAAATTTTAAGTTGGAACCTGTTCGGGATAGGACAAAATGCAATGTCACGAAATCTGCCGGCTTTTTGCATATTCTGCATTTCTATGTTCTTCCTTGGGGTATGACTAGTGCTTCCAAGATTATGGGAACTTGGCTAGTCTTGAACAAAAACAAATGTCTCACATGTGCTTGTAACAGGTCCTTGGTGAACACCTGGTGATTAGAAACTAAACTGAATCGAGAATATTTAATCAGGAGTAGTTAGTAAGTTAGAAAGAATTCATGAAATGGTAGACTACTGAGATTTTCCAATGATTAAATTGTACTCAGTTTGCTTTGATCCATATCCTGCTTCTTCAGAACAACAGTGGTCCCAGTATAATTTAAAAGGTTTCAGAATCATGAAAGTTTAAACAAGCTGTTGTTTAGCTTACTATTATTCACTTCTGTACAAGGAATTGGTTTCTGAACTTCTTGGTGTTTTACAGAGCCGAAGAACGTTGCTAGGAATGATCAAACCAGACCCTAACTGAGCTCTGGCGTATGCTTGTGGCAGCATCAGGATTTTCTTGGTCTTTCCAACGTATGCTCGCTTAGTGAAGTTGTCATAACCATTATCCTCGATTGCATCTAAGATTTTGCGGTACAACATTAATGCTGACCAGACCTGCAGGTCAAATTCTATCGTCAGGATATCGGAGAACCAACTGTTTTCACATTTGTTCAATTTGCATCCGGAGTTTTATCCACGCTTGTGGGAATTGAAACTTAATAATGCAAAAGATGTGGGTGTGTTGTAGTTTGCAAGCAACTTACTGGCCAGCGACTGGCCTTGTCAAGTTTTGAGGCTCCTTCTTCTGCAAGGGTGAAGTAGGATCTTGCCCTTTTGATCTGCTCCTTCATAAACTCCCTCCACTTATAGGTCACCTTCCCAGCAAAAACATCGTTGTCGTATAGCCCGAATTGTTCGAGTTCATCTTGTGGAAGGTATACTCTGCCTCTCAAGGCACTGAGAGAAAACTAAAGATCATTAGAAAGCATTTCTTAAGGAAAGTAGGAAGAGGATAGAAAAATCAGAAATATCAACTTACTCCTCCCCAACGTCTCTAAGAATGTTTGTGAGCTGATTTCCAATCCCTAAATTCAATGCTGCAGTATAAACACTCTGTGCAGAGGAAGATGATTCAGGAGCAATTCCCATTACAGGGACGCTCATAAGACCTACAGTACCAGCAACACAGTAGCAGTAAAGGTAGAGCTCTTGAAAGTTCTCGTATCGGCATTTTCTTGCATCCATTCTCATACCTTCAATCATGTCCCTGAACGGCTGTGATACAACACAATACTCTTATCAGATTGGGAGTAAGGCCTGCACAACTTATGCAAAAATATCTGCAGATATATAGTAACTGTGATTCTTATCATGTTAGATGAACATGTATTGGACAAGAAGTTTGATCAAGGTGACAAAGTAGTTCAAGAACCTTAATGTCTACAGGGAACTTGAACACTGTATCAGTAAGAGCAGCATCAAGCTTGTCATAAGGGCGTCCATGGAAAATGTCTTGTAGTCTTTCTTCCCACATATCAAGAACTGTAGAGCTCATGAAGACTGCATTAGGTCCATCAACCAGTTCATCTGTTCTCCTGCACCAAACTGCATAAATTTGCAGCAGAATAGTTTAGGAATGCATTTTTAAGGAAAAGGTTCTGCAAATATTCAATTTAGTTAATGAATGTCAGCCAGGTGATGAACTCTTACCATATATAGCCCATATAGCTCTCTTTCTCTCCTCTGTCATCAACTTAGTTCCTGCATTGATTGAACATCACTCTTAAGCTTGAACCTAGCATCAAGAACTACAAGAGGCAAGTATGTGCAACTTCTGCAAACTATTGGACTGGATATGGAAAGAGGGTCTAATCACACCTAAATAAAACGTCTTGGCATACTCTGAGCATATCTTTCTGCAACTTTCGTAGGCTTCTTCAAGAAACACTGGATGGAACTCAGGCTTTCTACAGGCATCTTGGTTGACCAAGTTGTCAAGATTTGATTGCTTCTCAACAATTTCGTGGATATGATGAGAAATGTCTGATTTCAACACTTGAGGAAAAGAAAGCATGCCTGATCTTTGAGGAATAGCAGCAGCTTTAGCACCTGTTCCTCTAACATTGTACTTCTGATAGAAGAACTTGCCACCATTTTCTCCAATGGGAGGTTTAGCTGCAAGCGAAAACTTAGAGCTCATTTTCACGAATGGAGATTTTGTTTCTCAAGTATCACAGATTCTGAGCAAGTGATTATTGATTAAACTACGTAAATAATGTAGAATGGTGAATCAAGTTCCTATCTTTTCTTTATACTTGCTAAGGAGACAATCACATCTACATATGGCTACCTAGATTGTCCATAAACAAAAGCATCAAAATTGCCACCTTTAGTTTGTTGTCTTTATTTGTTTCTTGTATTCAACTGTAAACAAGAAGGAATTTATGTTCAAAATAAAAGATTTTTTTCTGACAGCTCACCGAGTCTAGAAACTTAGATTGGCTATTATCAACGAAAACGCATACTTTCTGATGTTCAAATCTCAAACATAACCATAATTAAAGTTAGCTATTTCAACTATGTACCATGATTGGACAGATATGCCAGCATTTGTTGCTGCAAAATTCTGGGTCTGTAAAAAGATTCCATCTTTGTCCGTTACAAATAGCCAAAAACCATTGTTGGTACACAGATACTGTCTTTTTATGAAGTATGTAAGAGAATCTTGCTCTTACAGGATACCCAGTTAAAGCCGTTTGGTTCAATTTTTTGGATTTTGTCTCAGGTCGACGTCAACAGCCTTGTCAGGTACTCAGGTTGCAGACTAAAATACATACACAAAATGCAGAAGTAAAACAAGAGAAGTAACCAATTCACACAGATCACAAGCTTCAATGAATAAAGCTAATGTTTGGACTGGCATGGAGGACAGGTCTGCAACTTTAAATGCCATTTTAGCTGCTGCCCTCCAAGCCATTTTCACCAAATTATCCTTCCTGTTACTTCAGGACTGTGTGGAGATTAAAATGAGAAGAACTTGTATAGCTAGCTAAACACACAAAACGTTAAAGCAGAAGGGTTTAGCGTAAGTGTTTGCATGCAATTGGTTGTAAGGTAATTCTAGTTTTATTGATGAGTAAATAAGACAAAATTATGGAAAATTCAAATGGCATTTGCGCATTGGATTTTCGTGATGAGCATTAAAGTTTTTTTTATGTGACACGACGTACTTACTGTTCATGGATTTCCTCCAATGGAGGGGATAAATCAAGATTGCGTTTGTAGTCCAACGGTTAGGATAATTGCCTTCCAAGCAATAGACCCGGGTTCGACTCCAGGCAAACGCATTATTCTTATTATGTTTTGGTCACTCAATACTCGATCAATAACTTTATATTTATTTTCATATATAATCTTAGCATCATTCTTATTATGTTTTTTTTAAAAAATCCATTCTTATTATGTTTTGGTCACTCAAAACTCTCGATCAATAACTCTATATTTATTTTCATATATAATCTTAGGGGGCGTTTAATTCGAGAGTTTGGAAATGAGAGAATTGAATAATTGTAAAAAATAATGTTTATTTTGGAATTTTCAATTTCAGGGGAATGAATTTATCCTATTAAATTTGAGAATTTACTAAACCCACCAAGGGAGGTGGGTTTCGAGTTTTAATTTGGATGTAAATTTTTATCACATTTATTTTTTACTCTTTTATCTCTAGCCTTTGCCCTACCATCCTCTTTACTTCCTTATCACCTCTCAATTCCTTACGATCTCTCATCTTATCTTATCGTCTCTCAATTTCTTACGATCTCTTAAGTTACAAACCAAACATCTTTTTTTTTTCATACTCATCCTCGTCCCTATCTACTATTATACCCATATCTGTAGTCAACCCTATGCTCAAACCAAACGCTCCCTTAATTTTGTTTCAATTTATAAAATATACGTTAATTAAATTAATTTATATAAGTGTTTATTATTCATATTCCATTTTAAAACAAATTCCATTTACTTAAGCTAATATAGTAAATACAAATTCACATAAACTTGAAGATATAAAGTCTTGGAGAGAAAAACAAGTATAAAAGTATTAAAATTTTTAATATAGGTACAATGTAGAATCTATTATTAAGAATTGAGCTTACGTCAACTATTGCTAAAATGACTAGTGTCTGTCTGGATATTCAGTCTCAACAACCCGGTCCAATTATCACTGCATTTGTTTCAAGTGATAACTAAATATTTACTCTCAATTATACTTAAAGTGGAATATTAGAATATCTCGTATTGACTAAACATGAAAAATGTTAAAGAATTTATAAATGGTAAAAGTTAACTATCCAAATGGCTAGTTTTTATCATTTTCCCAATGATAAATCCAAACCCAATTTTTTTTAATGACTCATATCCTACATATATTAAAATTTCTAATAAAAAGAAACATAATTGTAAGCAAGTTAATTAGAAGCTCCATCCATGGATGTCCTTTTCTTCTGCAGCTTTCAGGTTTCTTCAGGAAACCCCTTATGATCAAACTTGACCAGCTTCCTTTTCCTGCAAAGCTTCACCAGGAAGTACCATAGTATAGCTCCTACTGTCATCAAACCAATCACCAAATAAACAGTCTGAGAAGCTGTGGAAAGTATCAGAACCAGAAATCCCGACGGTACCAAGCACAGAACCACTAAAAATGGTAGCTTGAATGGAACCCTGTAAGGTCTCTTCAGGTTCGGGAGCTTCCATCTCAACCAGAGAAAACATGCAAATTCCAATACATGCCTAAACTATACAGAAAATTTGCAGACGCAACTATGTCAGTGAAAGTCATGTACGAGACACCAAGTATGATCAGAGTAGAGAGGAGGATCGCAAGCCAAGGTGTGTTGAACCATTTGGACCTGACGGCGAAGAACCTTGGCAAGACACCTATGTCCGCCATTCCCAGAAGCTCGTAAGCACAGCTACTCAGTTGAGCCTCGTATAATCCGAAAGCAGACAACACTGCACCAACTTCAAGCCAGTACTTGAGCCACTTGCCAGCAATAATCTCTGCCGCCGTAGCATGAAATCCAGATTTCCACATGGTTTGATCCACAACAACAGCTCCCGCCACCGCGAAGAGAGGGATCAAGTAAGCTAAACAAGTGAAGACCACCGAAACGAGAAGAGTCACTGGGAAGGTTTTGTGAGGTTCATCAACCTCTCCTGCTAAGGCACTGACACTGTCCCAGAAATTCAAGTTCCAGAAAAGCGTGTTGAGGTACAAGTTCCAATCTTTCTTCACACCTTCCTGGCCTGAACTGAGCCACCTGTGAGGACGAATCTTTGGGATAGCTACGAGTGACATGATCAAGAATGGAGAAACAGAAACGATACCTAGCAGAATAGTTCCATACCCAACTATGTTCAATCCCGTATAGTTAACAAAAGAAAGAAACACTGATATGACGACCACTGCAACTTTTCTTGGCCAACCTGAGTCCAAAGCAGGAGCTACCTTCCCGATGTAATCAATACAAAGAAGTGGAAATGCAGCGATGTTAATGACTACACTCAAGAACTTCCAAATCCCCATTAATGAACCAAAGAAAGGGCCAAAAGCACGATCAGCCCATATCACGAACCCGCCATTACCAGGATATGCAGTGCAGAGTTCTGCCGTGATAAGAGCCTCCGGATGCTCCATATGAACGGAAAGATCAAGAAGCCGAGAAGGGCATAGAGCGGTCCTGCAGCTTGAACTGCAGGTTCTTCCCCGTAAGGTCCACCAGCAACCTCGAAATAGATGATAAAGATGAGCGGCACAAGTGTAAGCTTTTTCCGTACTGCCCCGGCGGTGGCGGTGGAGACGGTGGTTGGGAGTTCTCCATCCCTATCATCTGATGATTCCGGAGACATTTGGGTAGTGATTCTTGTGGTTTCTGCTCGTCTTTACAATGAACTTCTACAAGTGTAAAAGATCGAACTTTGACGAAACAGAAACTCCGATAAGAATTCTGATAGAGGGTTCTGGTCAGTGATTCATGCCAAGATTGTGAAAACAAGAGGATGGTCACATCAAATAGCAGTTTCAGGTGAAGAATCTGATATTCAGGAATGTTCTGAGAGCTTTAGTACTGTTAGGAAGGAGGAGTAATTGCGTAGCATTCATTACTCGTAATGGATGGTTATAGTAATTACATCATGACCAAAAAGAAAATGCATAGCAAAAATACTTTCCTATATAAACCCGATCCCGGTTCGAAGCTTAATCAATTATTAAAAATGTGCACTCGAGCACAAATGAGAAATATAAAAAATTTTAATTTTAATTAAATTGAACCATTACAATTTTAGTACACATTATTGTCTCGTATATTTAAGAATGACAATGAGTTGGATCGTTTGTGCTCTATCCCGATCTAAAGTTCGGTCAATCAAAACTTTAATTACCAACCTGATATATATTCCATTTTCTTTACAAATTTTAACGTTTTCCTAATTCTTTGATTTGGTTCAATATCATCTTGCCTTTAGAGTCCACTTGCAATTTTTTTTTATAACATTTTACCTAACAAAATTGTTTTTTTCCAAAACAAGCAAATACGTAATAAATTGTTTTAATTCAATGCTTTAAATGACCAATTGGAATAAATCTCTCAATGAAATGTCATCAAAACTAAATATAGAATATAATAATTGCATCTTAAATCTATTATGCACATTAATTACTTTAAATTAGGGATAACAACAAGATGACTCGTAGTAATTAAATGTCTATTACCGATAGCTAGCCCAATCTTTAGCCAAAACTCATCAATTTTGTATCATAGACTGCACGAAAATGATATTGTTGTAACATAATTAAAGGTCAAAATTACATTTTGAACTTTAATGTATATAACAAAATATAAAACAAACTCTAATATCTTAAAGCGTTTAAATTAAACTTTAATATTTTCAAAACATACCCTAAATAGATAGAAGATTTGACACGATTAACTTTCGATTAATTAAATATCACGTTAATATTGACCGTAACATTATTTTTTATATTTAACAAGTAGGCTCCACTACTACTTGGTAAGTAAAACTCATTGTTATAAACCTATAAAAGCAAGTTTTATGGTCACGTGACAAGTAGTACCTATTGTTGTATTTAACTTACAGGAAGTTAATCCCGTTAAATTAAACGTCATGGTTTAATTTAAATGCTTTGAAAAAATGGTAAGCTTCAATTTGTATTTTGTTTTGTTGTTAAATTCAAATTACATTTTTAGCCTATAAGTAACTATAACGTTATTGTTTTGTTATGACTTTGACCCGATCAAATAATACCATAGGAGAAAAGAGAAACATAGAACTAAGGAAACTTTTGTAATGGCGGATTTGTGAGTGGGCTGCCATTGGAATATTCGAAGCTCAGCACTTACCAGCGAAAATATTACACCTTGGCTCGGAATCCTGGTTTCTACTCTCATCCACCATTGCTATTCTTGTACATAAGCTTCACTGATATCGTTTCATCTACAAATATCTTGTACAGTTTAGGCAATGTTAATGGGGTCTCTGGTGGAGAAGGAAGTTTCAGACCTTGAAGAGGACGTACAAGGTTAGCTTCCACTTTGGGTAATTATGTGCTTGGTACCATCGGCGTACTAAGACTGTTTTCTCGTGAGGTTTTGCAAGTCAAAGAAGCTTTTCAGGTTTGAAAATAGCACGAACGTGTCGGAAATTGGAATGTCAGTGTCAGCTGTAACCATATATTGAAAAAGAGATGAACTAGTGAGATAATATATTGATAGTCTTTAACAGTATACTTTAATCCAAAATTAGTTGGAATATAAGAAGGATTTTGTCCACGCAATAAGTTAGAGGATGTAACTTTATTTGGGCTTATATATAGTCAGTTTATTTAGGCCTAATCATATAAAATTTAATATGGTATCAGAGCAGGTTGCTCGTCACCACCTCGTTACGATAGACTTTAGCACGTGTTGGGCTGTAAATTAGCTCACACGTGATGAGAGAGTGTTGAAATATAAGTGAGACTTTGTCCTATATCGAAAGAATATATGACCTTGAGCATGCATATAAGTCTAATGAGTTACTCCTCTTAGTACTAATTAGTTTTAGGATGAAATCTCATCTGGACTTGTATGTGCTCAATTTATTTAGGTCCAATCATATAAAATTTAAAAAAACTTTAAGACATTAGATTTATGAGTCTTTTTCACTTATATGTCTTTCACTAGTTTCATCACTTTCCAATGTGAGATTCCTATTCACACTAAATATTCCAATAATTTTTCCCTCAAGCGTGAACTTCTACGTTAGACTTGAATTTTCCCTTTCAAAAAAAGCTTTTTTTCTTAACAACTCGAGTATATGATATCACCAAAAGTTTATATTAAAAATCTCTCATATAAGTGGGCTCCTCACATTCAACAGAAGGCTCTGTTAAATTAATATTGGCATGAGATCAATGGTTAGATTGGGGTTACTTACCATAGAATTTGTCATCTTTATTTTTACTTTTATTTTCATATTTTAAAAATATCATTTATGGCAACCACAATATGATCCACCTTATAAATAACCCAATTTTGGTCATCCAAAATGACATTATTTTGGTATGATTAATTAAAATAATGTCATTTTGATTCGAGTTCTTATACATTTATACTAAAACAATGTCGTTTCACAAAGTTAAACCAAAGTGTCGTTTTAAAAGTAAGGGCTTGGGATGTTGGACCTTTAATGCTAGTCTTCTAGGGCTCAAACTCAGGTAAAGTTTGATCAGCTTGGATCGGGTCAGACCGAGCTGATTATTATTACTCCTCCTTTTGTCTTATTCAATTATTTTCTATTCATTTATAACTCCATAACATCATATTAGAAATTAATAATTTCATCACTACAGTTGTATAATACTACAGTCAACAACAACCCAACCAAGCTTGAGTTGCATAGAACTTGGGCCTAGTATTGGACTCAAAATTTAATCAAACCCAAACATTTGGAGCCCAATTAGTTAAAAAAAATAAAATGACATGATTTGACCATAATCAACAAAATGACGTCGTTTGTTAAGTATAACTAAACAGGTCACTCAAACTTAAACAATTAAGACTAATTTAAGATATTAAAAATCTTAAGTGGACTCTCTAGATCCAACAGGAGACTGTTAAATTAATATTGGCATGAAATCAATTGTTAGATTATGTAACATCCCACTACTATAGGGTACATACCTAAGCTTTTACGAATATAACCTACGATAATAGTATGTTGGAGCAATGGCAAAACTAACTTACGCATGGCTTAAGCCAATATATTCAAAAGGTGTCATCATTCTTCTTATAAGTTAGTGTTACCGATAACAGGATGTCTCAGACTCATCATATGTCGACCTAAGTGTCCGCATTCCCTCTGTGTTACTGTTCATGAACTTCCCTCTGTGTTACTGTTCATGGACTTTCCTATGTATTACTGTTCACGTTCACGAACTTCTTCTGTGTTACTGTTCGTGAACTTAATATGTGATTTGTGAATAGATAAG
>JAOQMS010000003.1:264177-289987 GCA_027563885.1 Erythroxylum longipes | reverse complement strand
GATCAGCTGTGCTGGATATCCTACCAGAAAGACATTTGACGAGTTCGTTAGTCGTTTTAGCATTCTTGCACCTGACATCCTTGATGATAGGTATATTTGTTAAATTTTGACGATGTTCACATAACCTTTTTTTTTTTTTTTGGTTCTTTAGACTTCATAATTAGTTTTACATCTTTCTGTCATATTTTTTCTTCAATAGCAATGGTGCTCGGACAGTTTGTAAGAGGCTTGTAGATAAGGTCAACCTTACAGGTTACCAGGTAATTTATCTCAAATATATACGTATTTTAGTTTGATTTTTTAATTATCTCATACAAGATGAATTATATTTCTGGGTATGCATGTATAGGAATGACAACTACCGTTTAGGTATTGAATGGACCGTAACCATTGTTGGAAACATATTCTGATTTAGTATAGTTAGGCCAATACTATTTATCTCATTGCATTGTAAGGAAAAATCCTAGTGATCCATTTATTTGCAGATAGGAAAGACAAAAGTGTTCCTAAGAGCTGGTCAGATGGCAGAACTAGATGCTCGTCGTAGTGAGGTGTTAGGAAGATCAGCAAGGGTTATCCAACGGAAAGTTCGTTCATACTTTTGTCGCAAACACTTTCTCTTGTTACAGGAGTCTGCCATTGCTATACAAACTTTGATTAGAGGTTTGTATAGGTTTTGTATACCAACTGACCAACCATTCTGAAAAATTTACACCCTTACTTTATTCGATCTGATTACAGGCCAAATAGCGTGCCTTCAGTATGAATGCCTGAGGAGAGAAACCGCTTCTCTGTGGATACAGAAACATTCTCGTAGGTTTCTTGCAAGGAAAGCTTACAAGATGCTGCGTTCTTGTGCTGTTGCTATCCAGACAAGTATGCGTCGAATGGCTGCTCGTGATGAGCTTCATTTCAGAAAACAGACACAAGCTGCCATTATTCTTCAGGTGATATTTATGATTCCTTTAATTGCTTTTAGACTGTACCACTGCAATGCTGTTTTCTTCCTTAATTATAAAGCGATATACGAGGGATAACTACAGCGAAAAGATTACCTTCTTTTTTTTTTTTTTTGAATTGTCTCACTAGCCTATGATGAATAAACGATACGAGTGTTGACTTTCTATGATTGGTATTGAATTAAACAATATGTGTTGGCGCCACATGATCCTGGATCAAATTTCTTTTTTTTATCGGATTGAATTTAATACGGATACACCCAACCAACCATTGAACCAGATTCTCATCTTCAGTTGTGCTATATACGATGGGTTAAATATTGAATGTTCCTAGTATGGTATACATGAAATTTTTATCTGGGCTTTTGCTATTGCAGAGTCATTTCAGAAAGCACTTAGCATGTCTTCATTACCTGAGGTTAAGGAAGGCCACAAGTACTGTGCAATGTGTCTTGAGAGGAATACTGGCACGCGAAGAGCTAAGGAAACTTAAAATGGTTGGCTTCTCTCTATACAATTTTTATTTCCATAATTTTGATATTAACAACACAAGTAGTGACTTTTTTTGGATATTTGAGCTTCTCTAATTCTCCTTCCTTTTGTTTCACTTCTACATTATAGAATTGATGCATTTTCTTTTTGTTATTTATCATTTAATCTTCTCTTGCTGATCTTGGGTCTTACAGCTAGTGAAGCTGATTTTAAAGGAAATTGGTTCTCATAAACTTCCATTTGATAGATTCTTAAGTATCCTGCTTCTGGGTGAAGTAATTAATTAATGCTTTGTCGCCTTGGTCATTGCGGTTTCTGCATATTTCCACTGTTTTTTTTTTTGGTTATTAAGAATACGTATGTGAACAAGAACGGAATAATAGCTCTACAAGTGCGTTCTTAAAATAGACATGCAGCCGATGACTTTAGTCAAGTGTAGTTTTCTTTAAGATTCTATGTTCCAAAATTTTCAAAAATAATTAATCCTGTGTTTTTCTGCGTGCTGAACCAACTTGTTCTTGTCAATATGTATCAATTAATTCCTTAAAACTTTTGCAGGCTGCTAAGGAGACTGGTGCCCTTCAAGCTGCTAAAAGTATGCTGGAAAAGCAAGTTGAAGAACTCACTTGCCATCTAGAGCTTGAGAAACGAATGAGGGTGGGAATGTTTGTCTTGAATAAATAAACCACAATATGTCCACATAACTTCTCTTGTCATTAAAATATTTGAGAGATGCTCATAGAACCTAAATATCTTGACGATTGATTTGTTCTTCCTACTATGTGGTCACCACAAGTAATACAAAAGTTCCACTGACATTTGTTTGTTCCATTGACAAGAACATATATTGATTTGATATGCTCGAATGTTAGCTATACAAATTTTTTGGCATGATCATTCAGATTATCGTAATTAATTCTTCCATTGAATGCAGGCTGAGATTGAGGAAACCAAAAGCCAGGAAAATGCAAAACTTCATTCTGCTTTGCAAGAGATTGAAGTTAAATTACAAGAAACCAACAGTTTGCTTATGAAGGAAAGGGAAGCTGCAACAAAAGCATCTGAACAAGTTCCACTCATACAAGAGGTTGCAATTAATGAGAATGAATTGGTTAACAAACTTACAGCAAGTGTCAGTGAATTGATTAACAAACCTACTGAAAGTGACAGTGAATTGATTAACAAGCTTAATGCTGAAAACGAAATGCTCAAGGTAAGGATTGAATTTTCTGTCTTTGCAAAGGAATCTTAAGATCTAAGATGCTTGAATGGTACTGTGCAGGGTATGGTAAGTTCATTGGAAAAGAAGATTGATGAAACAGAGAAAAAATTTGAACGGACACATAAGCTTAGTGAAGAGAGGTTACAGCAGGCTATGGATGCAGAGTCAAAAATAATCGAGTTGAAGACAGCCATGCAGAGGTAATGCAGAATGCCAAGTCTGTTAATGTTTCAAATTTTTTGAATGTCAATAAAAGTTCAGTCCTTGACCTGATTGATTAACTGGAGACCAAGGTATATCTGTAACTGGATATGTAAAATTTTTTTTGACAGGCTTGAAGAGAAGCTATCTGACATGGAAGCTGAGGACCAGGTCTTGAGGCAGCAAGCATTGTTGAATTCTCCTAAGAAAACATCTGAGCAGTTATCATCACAGGTAAAATTGGAATGTTTTGGTAATTTCTTTACCTTTTTGGTGTACTTTTTGTGTCTTTCAGAACCTTCCAAATTCCTTTCACTTTTCTGATTGGGCACAGCCTGTGGAAAATGGTCTTGTGAGTGAAAAATTACAACTACGCAAAAATAGTTCAACATCAGATGCATTCATCTTTCTTTGAGTATTTGGTTCCCATACTATCGATGTTCCTGAGTTATTTTGTTTTTTACAGGAGGATTCTTCACCATCAAAGAAATTTGGTACAGATTCAATGAGAAAGTCGCAGAATGAAAGGCTACATGTATGTTCTTAGAGGCGAGAAGCAGAAAAGATGGTTCTGTTTAATGTACTTCTTGTTCTTGGTGCAGTTTTTATGGTTATTTCTTTTGCTTGTGGTGTAGGCAAATGTAGATACCCTGTTAACTTGTCTAGAGCAAAATCTTGGCTTCAATAATGGAAAGCCAGTAGCAGCTTTTACTATATACAGATGCCTTGCTCATTGGAGATATTTTGAAGCAGAGAGAACTAGTGTATTTGACAAGCTTATTCAGTTGATTGGTTCTGCAATAGAGGTCTCTTGATTTCGACTACTAAATCAATTTTTCTTTAGGAATTGTCATGATCAATATTGTCTAAACTATCCTTACACACAATAAATTGTTTATGGTGTATAAGAGTAATTTAAGAAATATTAGTCATGATGAATATGCAAATCACCAAAATAATGGCTGTCTTTTTCCGTCAATCAAATGTTCACACTAGTGAGCTACTATCGAAATTTTTTAACTCCTTTGTTCTTACATATGTTTAACATACTGTGTATTCTATTCATTCTCTTTCTGCAGAACCAAGATAACAATGATCATATGGCTTACTGGTTGTCTAATGCCTCAATATTGCTGGTTTTACTTCAACGAACTTTAAAAAGTAGCAGCGGTGGAAGTCAACAAGCAGCTGTTCCAACATCATTCTTTAGCAGGATGGCGCAAGTATGATATTGTTTGACTCAAAATCCATTATTTAAAAAAAATAGAACACCTGATTCATCTATATTTATATACATGGATTCTAATGTAATAAATGGTTCTTCTGAGCTAATACTTTATACAGAGTTTTCGTGCGTCCCCTTCTTCTGCGAACCTAAAAGTTGGTAAAGATATAGCGCGTCAAGTTGAGGCTAAGTATCCAGCTTTACTTTTTAAGCAGCAACTTACAGCATATGTGGAAAAGATATTTGGAATTGTTCGAGACAATTCAAAGAAAGAGCTAGCACCATTGGTTGCTATTTGTGTACAGGTACAATAAAACTTCTATCAGCTGTTGTTGTAGTTTAATCAACTTTTGATAAAAATGAAATTATCCACTATGCATGGTTTACTTCAAATTGTTTGAGAATAGGAATATGCATGTTAATTTAACTGCATTTTCCTTTTAATACGTAAATTGAGCTCTCTTTTTTTTTCTTTTTCCTTTTTTGCATAGCTTAACCATACATCCTATCATTTGTAAATGCAAACTGCCTTATTACTAGACCATGTGATTTGTCTTATGTTTTCCTCCTTTTTTAATCTATTCAGGCACCTAAGGCGTCAAATGAAAGTGATCTAGCTACTTGTTGGCCGAACATTATAAATAGCCTCGATCTGCTGCTTTCCACATTGAAAACTAATTCTGTATGGAGTTTCACCTTTTCAAAAAATTTATTAACGTTTGGGGACATCTAGTGATAGTACTTTATTTAACTAAAGTTTTGTTAATGACATGGCTTACTACTTTTTTGTCAACTACTCCATCTATCGGGATACAAACAACTGTTTACTTTGTGCCAGGTGCCTCCAGTTCTGGTTCGGAAGATCTTTTGTCAAATTTTCACATACCTCAATATACAGTTGTTTAATAGGTAAATTTCTATTGATGTCATTGAGTTATGTTATCTATACCTTAATGCCTAACATTACATGATGGTATGTGTCATTGCAGCATTCTTCTTCATCGAGAGTGTTGCGTATTCACCAATGGGGAATTTTTGAAGGCAGGGTTAGTTGAATTAGAACACTGGTGTGGCAATGCTAAGGATGAGGTATCTATTTAATTTGTCAACAATGAAATGTTAAGATAGATCGTGATATTTCCATTTTCGAGGACAATGTCATCAAGTTCTGTAATTATCGTTTATGAACTATAATCCTTAGAAGTGAAGCACGTGAAATTGCATTAGAGATATTGAGGTAACACTAAGAAATCATGCCTATTATCCATTAATTAAATGCATTTAAAGCAGCTTTATATATACGATTGTAAGTCATGCTCATATTTATATAACTATTGTTTCATTTTCTGGTATTTGTACTCTTCAGTAACTGTTTGCGAAGAAGGAATGTGTTAATTTAGGAGAAGAAGAAACTAATTTTCTCATTTCAATATGAACAAAAGACATAATAGTCTCACTTAATACTTTGACCCTAGGCTGTACGTAATTTATACAAATGAGATTTGACTCCTATCAATCTCATAAAATTTGTTATCTCCTGAAAATATAGTCTCACTTAATACTTTGACCCTAGGCTGTACATAATTTATACAAATGAGATTTGACTCCTATCAATCTCATAAAATCTGTTATCTCCTGAAAATTAGGAGATATTTATTCTATCTAGAATGAAAATCATAGGCTATATATGGAACTCCTAGTTGTACAAAGAATCTTCTATCAATGGAAGAAAATATTTTTGAACTTCTACATTTAGAGTCGAGTCATATATACACATGTATATCACTACTAACTAGGAATTGTACTTCCTATAATGATTACGCCTATAATTTGTATCTATAATATATAACATCTATAACCTGCGAGCCTTGGAGTAACTAGTAAGGTTACTCCTTTATGACTAGTCACGGGTTTGAGTCATAGAAACAACCTCTTTGTAAAAATACAAAGGAATGACTGCGGACAATTTGTGACCTTCTATGACCCTCACAAAGTGGAGAGTCTTGTATACTAGGGCAACCCTTTTAATTTGTAATAGTCACCCTCAAGTTGGAGCATAGATGTTAATCATGCTGTAGAACTCTAGCTTCATAAACTAAAGAAAGTGTATGTTATTGAACAGATAAAAGGCACTCTACTGCTATTACAAGGGTTATTCCATAGGACACCCCTTCCAAAGCTGAAATGCTCCTCAGAAAGAAGGAAATTCTTTCTGTCTACAATATCTCTCTTCTTACTTTCCAATCCCTCTCCCCTCTCCCTCTTTGAGTCAAAACTACCTACTGAGGCCATTCTGTTACAACCCAGACCTTGTGCCAACTTAGCCACTAACTAACAAACTTACTCCTCTTTGCCCCCTCTTTCTTTCTCCTCGAGTATACTCTCCATATCCTAGGCTTATTTATGTCTTTGTTATTCTCCCCCCTTCCTGAATTACCCTCGACCACATTGTTCCTAATATTGCTCCCCTCTAGAGGAATAGCCTTGTCCATAAGGTTGCATTAAGGAAATTGACTGCGAATAACAAATTCATCCTCCCATGTAGCACTCTCCATCGGCTTGCCCTTCCATCTAACTAACCATTGGCATGTGGTTTCCCCTACCTTAGTAATTATTTGGCTAGCTAAGATGTTTTCGGGTTCCACTACATGATCCAACTCCACTTCCATTCTGTCAGGCAAAGCTATCTTTACAAACCCACAACCCTCTTTAGTTGAGACACATGGAACACCGAATGGACTCTAGAATGTAGGGGTAGTTTGATCTTATATGAGACGACTCCATATTTTTCCAGAATTTGAAAAGGCTCAAAGTAGCTTGCTCCTAGCTTTTGATTAATACATCGGGCCACCGTTAGCTGTTTATGGGAACAGAGCTTAAAAAAAACCATTCTCCCACCTGGAAAGACAGCGTAGTTCGTTTTCTATTAGCATACTTTTCATTTGGTCTTGCGCCCTAGTCAAATTGTATTTTAGCTAATGCAATGCCTCATTTCTGTCCATTAACTCTCTAGCCACTGCTTCCATTTTAGTTTCTCCTTGTAAATACCGAACCAAAGTTGGGGGTTTCCTACCATAAACCACTTCAAAGAGAGTTGAACCCGTAGACATATGGAAAGTGGTATTGTATCACATCTGCCCATGAAATCCAATAGGACCAGTGCCTAAGTTGTTCAGAAGCAAAACACTTCAAATAAGTTTCCAAACACTTGTTGAGAACTTCTGTTTGTCCATCTGTTTCTAGATGATAAGAAGAGCTCATTTTAAGCATAGTACCCTACAGATGAAACAACTCCCTCCAAAAATGACTAACAAACAACAGATCACGATCACTTATGATCGACTGTGGCACTCCATGTAGGCGTACTACCTCTTTAACAAACACCTCAACCACACTTTTAGCAATATAAGGGTGCTTCAATAAGATAAAATGGCTATATTTAGATAGTCGATCCACCACAACCAGCACTGCTTCATACCTTTTAGATCTAGGAAGTCCCATGATGAAGTCCATTAAAATGTCTTCCCAAATCTGATTGGGAATCGGCAAAGGTTGCACCCCAGGTGCTATGGTAGCATATTTCTCCCTTTGACATGTATCCCAAGACTTGACAAAGTCTTGAATGGATTTCTTCATACCAATCCAATAAAGATTGCTCGCAATTCTCCTATAGGTTCGCAGATAACCTGAATGGCCTCCGATAGGGGAAGAATGGACCTCTTTTAGGAGTAATGGAATAAAAGTGGATTGAGCTGAAATCACCAACCTTCCCTTGTACAAAAGAACACCTTGATGCCATAAAAACCCGATTCTAGAGGTTGGATCCCGCTACAGATACCTTATAATGCCACTCAATATAGGGTCTTGGTGCACCTCTTGTTGGAGGATTTGGCCATTAGCCCACAGCGGGTAAAAATGATGCTTTTTAGTTCTCCTTCTTCATACACCCATGACAACACATCAACAGCTTTGTTTTCTAGTCTCGGTTTGTAAATGACCTCAAAATAATAACTCAAAAACTTAGCCATCCAGCATTGTTGATCCGTAGTAGACACCCTCTGTTGCAACAAATGGCGAACGCTTTTCTGGTTTGAAGACACTACAAATGATATTGCCCAGCAAATAGTGACACCAATGATGCACCGCTAACATCAATGCCTTTAGTTCCTTCTCATAAGCAAACTTAGAAAGATTTCTCTCTGAAAAAGCCTTATTGTAGTAGGCTATTGGTCTCCTATTCTGCATCAAAACCACACCTACCCCTTGCTCGAAGCATCACATTCAACCTCAAAAGATGGGGAAAATATTGGTAGAGCTAATACCGGAGTAGTCAACGCCTTTTTTAAGGCCTCAAAGGACTCTAAAGCTACTGAGTTCCAATGAAACCCTTCCTTTTTTGTTAGTTCGGTGAGTGATTTTCCTATTTTACCATAGTTCATAATGAACTTTCGGTAATATCTAGTCAACCCAAGAAGTCCCCTCACCCCCTTAACATTTTGAGGAATAGGTTAGTTCACAACACTTGAAACCTTTGCTGGATCAACAGCTACCCCTTTTTCGAAAATAACATGACCCAAATATTCCACTGTTCACCTTCCAAAACTGCACTTCTATTTTTTAATCACAAACTGATTCCTTTTTAAGATCTCCAAGATACTTAATGCTTGTTTGGATAGGCTTATTTCAGTAGAGTTTTTGTCAGTAGAGCTTTTTTCAGAAGAGCTTTTCTAAGAAGCCAGTTGACTGTTTGACTGTCAATTAAAAAACAGTTTTTAAAAAAGAGCTTCATGCAATAGACTATTTGGCAACATAAAAATAAAAAGCACTTTTATTAATTTTAACTATACTTTATTTTGAAGTAGAAGATAAAGTTTTCAAGTTGTAATACGTTCAAAAAAAGAATGTATAGAAATTGCCATAGTAATCGCATTCCATTAGGTTATACAAATGAAGACAATGCGAGAAGCATTAAAATTTCTACTCCCATTAGATACAATCAAGAGAAACATTAGCTATCAGAAAATAAACAAACATCTGGTTTCCAAATATACAGCACTTACAGGACCACCAAGGCCTGTAAATCCAGCAAGATGCAGCTCCTCAAGTATAACTTCTCCACCTATCATATATACCAACAAAAAGGAATAGAGGAAGCAAATCACAGAAGAAGTTAAACATAACAAACACACTCAATCATATAAATTCAATTTTCATATAAATTCAATTTGTTTCATGAACACTAGTTACAATGTCTTGAAACAAATCCAAAAGGTCAAATAACTTGACCGAAAGTTAAACATGAAGCAATAGCAAACAGAAATGGAAAGGAAAGGGTGGAAATCACCACCAACCTTCTTCTCCTGAGGAAAATTGTTGATCTTCAAGTGCATAGCAGCAGCAAAAGAGGAAGTGAATATTTCATCCTACAAAATAATTCAGATGAGAACATACACAAAACCACAAAAACCAGCAAGATATTTATGTTCATACGTTGTAAATGAAAATTGGAAACAGCAAAAAGAAGAAATCCAATATAAGCAAAACCTCAGTGACAGACACTCCAAGGGACTGGAACTTTTTCGCATACTGCCTTCTTGATTTTCTAGAGTTGTTTGTCACAAAAATCAGCTTCTTCCCCTGATTCACGCACAAAAGACAATTTTCATAATGTCATCAAACACAACATATGCGAATCGAACAAATGAACACAAATGTTGGGTCCCACTAAAAATCCCTAAGAGAAAAAGCTACTGACTTTGGAGCGGAGGAAATCCAAAGTTTCAGGGACACCATTGATGAGCTTGTCTCCCTTCTAAATCACACTTATCAAATTTACATAAATCTTTAAAAAAAGGAAAAAATAAAAAAAGAAATGAAGAGAAAGAGAAAGAGGGAAACCCATCTGTCGCAATCGAAGAGAAAGGCTTGGACGGAGTCAAGGAGAGCTCTGGCATTGTGAACAGAGAGAAGCTGTGAAGGTTAGCGTCGGATGTTATAAATGTAAACTACGCAAATTATAAAGTAAAGTCTACCCGAAAAAGCTAAAATGAGAGGCTTGTTTAAAAAGCTCCAAAAAAGTTGTATTTTAGCTTCTAAAAAAGCTATTTCTATTTAAAAAGTACTTTTAAATTTTACAACCAAATACTCATTTTTCTTAAAAATAGCTTTTGCGGTAGAAAAAGTACTTTTCTACTCTCCAAAAGCTCAACCAAATAGGTGCTTAATGTCATTCATTGCGGACTGAAATGTAGCTGATGCGTAGGTCAATCCAAACGGCATTATTAGGAACTTGCCATCATGTGTTCGGAAAGCTGTTTTGTGGATGTGCTCATTCTTGACCCTAATTTGGTGATACCTGAATTTGAGATCTAATTTAGGGAAGAAGCAAGCACCGTGCAACTCATCTAAAAGTTCATCCACTGTCAGAATAGGATAATTGTCTGGTACTGTGGCCCTATTTAGGGCTCTATAATCTACACACATTTACCATGAAGCATCTTTCTTCTTAACTAAAATTACTGGATTAGACTAAGCACTGGAACTAGGACATATGATGCCTATTTGCAACATTTGTTGAACGTGTTTTTCAATTTCATCTTTATGATGGTGTGGGTATCTATACGGTCTCACAATAATTGGACCTTGTCCTTGCTGTAAAATAATAGAATGAGAGTGGTTTCTTTGGGGAAGTAACCTTTGAACCTCTTGGAACACCTCCGGAAATTGGTTCAACACCAGGTTCAGCTCTTGCTCTTCTTTTTTGTTAAGCTGAGTCTATTGTTCCCCTGTTATAGCCATTCCTTCAACTGATTGGAAATTACCATTTAAGGTTGCTAAAAGATTGTGTAAGGATACTGAATCCTCAGGGTACACACTTCCTCTTCTCTGTATTGCCTTTGTTTCTGCATTGTCCCACAACTCCACCTTTCGTCCTTCATGTTGGAATTGCATGGACATCTCCTTCCAGCCTACGATGACCTTTCCCAATGTCTGTAACCAAGCAACCCCTAAAATCACATCCATTCATCCTAAATCTAGTACATAAGCATCGATCTTCCAATCCAGCTCACCCAACCGAATAGGAACCCCTATACACCTTCCTTTAGTAATTACTTTATGGACGTCACCCAATCTGATTCCCCAGGCCTTATTCAACTCTATCGTTAACCCAAGGCCACAAGCTAATTCAGGAGAAATAAAATTGTGGCTTGCCCCACTATCAACCAAAATCACAATGGAAACCTAGCGTAATTTCCCTTCTAGTCTCATGATTTTAGTTTCAGATAAACTTGCTTCATTAACCCCAACACTCCCATGGTTCTGCATTCTAAAGCTACATCACCTTCCTCGTCAATATCTGCCTCTATAGCTATTATTTCCCCATCTTCATTTAATGTTTCATTGTCAACTAGAACCAGTAATCTTAGCTGTCTCTTCGAACATTGATGTAGTGGATGGAATCTCTCCCCACATTAGAAACAAAGGCATTTGGCCTTTTTATCCATGAGTTATTGGTAGGACATGCGACGCAACCCCCTGTTTCTCTCTGTCGACACCCTCCTTTCTCCCTCAGGCCTCCTTATCGGTGCTGTTATGGAAGGTGCTGCAACTCTGCTCTGCGCATGGGAGTCGAGTTGGTACCCGGATGTTTCCAAGGTTCTACCTACTCCAAATCCATTAGAAAATCTCACTCGACCCACTGGGCTTGTGCGATCTGACTCCTTAGGGTTGGGGTTGACCCGAAAGTTGCCCCTGAAATTACTCTCTTGGTTTTGAGTCCATGCACGATGTCGAGAACCTAAGTTCTCGATACCTCCTTGCTCTCCGTTCACCTCTTCTTCCACAGCACTTGCAATTTTCATCATTTGGTACCTGTTCACGAGACCGAACGTACACACCCTCCTCCGGATATCCAATCGCAATCCACTCATGAAATATCTAGTAAATTGTTCTTCCAATAAATGACCCACTTGCGATGATATGAATTTGAAGGCCTCGATGTGTCCTTCAACTGTATTAGTTTGTCGCAAATCTGAAAGTTCTTCAAATTGATTCTCAAACCGCCTCCCTCCATATCAATCTATTGAAGCTCTCTTAAAATTTTCCCAATTCAATTCTACCTCCATCTCTCAGAAGGTTAAATTAATGAATGGTTGATCCTTCCATACTTAAGAGAGCCAGTTTGATTTTCACCTTTTCTGAGGTATTATGAACCTCAAAATATACTTCAGCTCTAGTAATCCACCCCATAGGGCAGACCCATCAAATGTAGGCAGTTCAACCTTACGTACCAACATCTTATATTCCTCCATATTATCAGAGGAATGCTCTATGCGGGTGGGTTGTTGAGGATGCTGATTATTCCTTTCACCAACCATAGTTTGCTCCCTTCCTGAGGTATCACTCCCCTATCCTTCTTCTGGTCTCTTACCCATCATCTTGCTTATTCCCAACAGCAAAGCTCGCTGCATTTCCCCCATTGCCATCCTCATAGACGATTGAATATCGTCGACTCCAGCCTCCATATTAGCCATACGAGATTCCAGCAAATCTACTCTATTGGACATCTTTGGGGGCATCGATGTTGATCTTTCCAAATTCTTAGTTCCCCAAAAGAAAACTAATTCTCCCTTCCTATATCCGACAAGTCAGACCAATAATAGAACCCTAGCTTCATAAACTAGAGAAAGTGTATGTTATTGAACAGATAAAAGGCACTCTATTGCTATTACTAGGGTTATTCTGTAGGACACCCCTTCCAGAGCTGAAATGCTCCCCAAAAAGAAGGAAATTCTTTCTGTCTACAATATCTCCCTTCTTACTTTCCAGTCCTTCTCCCCTTTCCCTCTTTGCCTTAAAACTACCTACTGAGGCCATTATGTTATAACCCAGCCCTTGTGCCAACTCAGCCACTAACTAACTAATTAACTCACTCCTCTCTGCCTCCTCTTTCTTTCTCCTCGAGTATACTCTCCGTATCCTAGGCTTATTTATGTCTCTGTTATTCTTCCCCCTTCCTGAATTACCATCAACCACATTGGTCCTAACACATGCCTAGCTTGTTACAAAGATAATCAACCCGAGTCCCATTTAGAGCCTTTGTAAAAAGGTCTCCTAGTTATTCCCTAGTCTTTATATATCATGTAGAAACCAAATTTTGTTGTACTTTTTCATGAACAAAATGACATTCAATTTCAATATGCTTAGTTGATTCATGTAACACAAGGTTAGAAGTTATATGAAGAGCAACTTGGTCATCATAATATAACTTTGCCAGCATTGAGTGTTTGAGAATTTCAATCAAGAGATGATATATTCACATTATTTCACACACAGATTGAGCAATATCTATATTCTGATTTGGAACTCGAGCATGATACAACATTTTGTCTCATGCTTTTCTATTAGATCAAATTTCCTCCAATGAAGAAATAATAACCTATTGTTGATTTCCAATCATTCTTGGATCTTGTCAAATCTGCATTTAAAAAGCACTCTATATGAATGTGGCCATGATTTTTATATAGTATACCTCATTTAGGAGCTCCTTTCAAGTAATGCACGATTTGTTATGAAGCAGCCCAGTGATCAATTATTGGAGAGGTCATAAATTGACTCACAATCCTAACAAAGTAAGCAATATTAGGATGAGTTATCATAAGATAATCTAGTTTTCCAACCAATCTCTTATATTTCTCAGGATCTTCAAACAAATCTCCATAATTTGTTAGTTTTAAATTAGGTGTCACAAGAGTACCACATGGTTTAGCCCCTCATTTCTTGATCTTAGATAGCAAATCAAGCATATATTTTCTTTGAGATAAGAAGATACCTTTCTTATTCCTTGTCACCTTAACTCCTCAGTAGTACTTTAGCACTCCCAAATCCCTCGTTTGAAACTGGCTGTGAAGAAACAATGTTAGAGATGAAATTCCCATGACATCACTACCTGTAATATCAATATCATTCACGTACACAACAAAATGATAATGTTGGATGTGGAGTGCTTATAAAAGACTGAATGGTCAAACTTACTCTTGCTCATTCCAAACTGTTCAATTAAGTGACTAATTTTTTTTAAAAAGTAGAATAATTCTATTCTATCTTTTACTTGAATAAGTTATAGGGAAATATATACAGGAAAGATCCCTAGAATATATCCTGGAAATTAGGGATATACACAATCATAAAAATAATTCTAGAATATACGTAAATATATAGTTAATTAATAATCTTATCCTATAAAATCCTCTAACTAATTATTTCATAAGCATAATACCGACACTGCACCTCAAGTTAGTGAATGAATATCTTTCATTCCCAAATTGCTAATAAAGTCTTCAAAAGCTATCCAAGACAATCTTTTTGTCAAAACATTAGCTATTTGTTCCTTTGATAAGATGAAGGGCACGCATACTAGGCCATTATCCAATTTTTCTTCTGTAAAATGTCTGTCAACTTCCACATGCTTAGTTCTGTCATGTTGAACACGATTGTATGCGATGTTGACTACAGACTTATTATCATAGTGTAATTTCATTTGACCTTCCCATTTAATTTTTAAATCATTAATAATTATTTTCAACCAAAACAACTTGCAGACCCCTAAAGCCATGGATTTGAATTTTAATTATACACTTGATCTTGCCACAACATTCTGTTCTTTGCTCTTCCACGAAACCAGATTTCCTCCCTTAAAAACAAATTATCCTAAGGTTAATCTTCTGTCCAGTAAGGAACTTAGTTAATTTGCATCTGTGTAGGCTTCCCTTGTAATCTTTTCTCCTTTTTTAAATAAAATTCCTCTTCCTGGACTACCTTTTAGATACTGCAAAAATTCAATGTATAGCCTTGAGGTGTACTTTGGGCTTATACATAAATTGAATTACTACACTTACTACAGAGGCAATGTTTGGTCTTGTATGTGTTAAGTATATTAATTTTCCTACGAACCTTCAATAGGCTCCCTTATCTATTGCTTGATCATGTGGTGCATCACTTAATCTATGATTGAACTCAATTAGAGTAGCCCCCTTATTGCCATGTTTCTTTCAACAAATCCAACACATATTTTTGTTGTGAGATGAATATACCTTAACTTGAACGTGCAACCTCAATTCTTAGAAAATATTTCAACTTTCTCAGCTCCTTACCAAATTCTTATAATAACTTTTACTTTAACACCAACATTTCTTCTTTATCATTTCCAGTGACTGTGATATCTTCTACATACACCAATAGTAGTGTTACTCCCCCAATTTTTGAATGTTTGATAAATAGGGTATGGTCTCTATGACTTTGCTTATACCCGAATCCTATCATGGCCTTAATGAATCTCCCAAACCATGCTTTTGGTTATTATTTTAGTCCATAAAGGGCCTTTTTCTTAATTTGCAAACCAATCCCTTTTATGATTCAAATCTAGGAAGCTGTCCTATGCAAAACACTGACATTTTTCAAACCTTGCACGAGTACTTTATTTTAAAATATATAGAGATCTTTGAAGGTGGCACATTTTCACATAAGGATTAGCAGTTCTAAAACCTAGAGCAGATAACGTAGAATCATCTGCTAAAATGACTTTGGAAGGAGAGTTGTGGGGTTTAAAGGTTGAAAGAAGATTAGGGTTACCTGTCATATGATTATTAGCACTAGAATCAATGACCTATTGAGTGTTAGGAGCAGGAAAGGAGGCACTTATTGGGATTACGTATCTCAGTAATAGCACTTATAAGGTCAGAGGAGCTCTACATTGCTTGTTACTAATGGAATTTAGCGAATTCATCTGCTGAGACTTAGACTGTTTGCTTTGAAGATGTGTTTGAGTGTAGTAGAAATAGTCACAATACGAATTAAGTGAGATTTTTGAGACTTATTTTGTAGCTTTTAACATGTGCGCTTGATATGCCAAGTCTTATGACAATAGTGACCATGATTATGCTTTTCCCAACCTACTATATTGCCTCCTTTATTCTGATTCTAATTAGAAAGCCTTCCATTGTTATGACTGATAAGAGCATTAGAAGCCTGAGCAGATGGAGGAACAATAGTACTATTCGTTGTGCCAAGAACTTTGGCGAATACTTCATTTAGAGAGGCAATTCCTGTACTGAAGAGAATTTGGGAATTTGCTCTATCAAATTGAGAATTGAGGCCAGCCAAAAACTCACAACTATGGTTTTCTCCCGTTTAGTTTGTTGTACTTTGATATTAGGACTAAAAGTTAGCAGGATAGTCAGTTGTTCATAATCCTTTTTAAAATTCATAAAATAGGTTTGAAGAGACTAATAATGTTGTTTAGCCAGATAAAAATTCTTACAGACCATATAAACATAAGAATTATTTTCTTTTCCCAAATACAGAAACTCCAAATAATCAGTTAATTCTGTAACATACTCAAAATGATTAATCATGCTGACTACTTCCATGTCCATTGAATTCTGAATTTGCAAGAAGAGTGTAGCATCATCTTTCAACCATTCCTTTCTTGCACCATCAATTGATAGATCATCTCTAAGGTGATCATCTTTGGAAATACTGCAAAAATAAATCCTAATTGACTTGCTCCAATCCAAATAATTAGGACCTATCAACTTATGTTCAGTAATCTTCGACATTACTGGAATAACGCATGTAACCACAGTTGATTTCTGCTCATCAGCCATATTAAAATATATATCCAGACAGATATATCAAAATGGCTTGGTAAATAAATCTAAAAAAGTTGTAGTGAACCACACCAAACAATTAATAGTTTAAGTCACCAACTGAGAAGCCCAATTAAAACTAAGTCACGTGATAAGCCGAGGGATCTTGTGACAACCCTGAATGAAAAGTCCAGTAACAAGAAGAACAAATAATCACAAACAATGGCAAGGAGAAACAAATCAAGCAGGAACAAAAGCAGTGCCAACAAAGCACTAGAATTCTATGACAATCGGATGAACCAAAAACCTAATAACCACAGAAAATATAAATTAGTAATTTGTGACAAATCAAATGTTGAACCCAGAAACATTAGATAGTTGAAGGAGCATTAGCAAGAGGAGGATAGATTTAGCTAAAAACAGCGACAGTACAGGGAACCAAACCTTCAGAAACACCAATAGGAAGAAATTGATGCTGGAGAACTTGGCTGGAGGTGAGGTTGCTGTTGCGTGTGCTTAGAAGCGCCGACATGTGGGAAAAAGGCCGGAAGCTTTGTATAACGCATGTGATGCATGCGCAGAGCTTTTGGCAGTCAGATTTCAAGGGGTGGTGCGCTGGTGAGTGACAGTCCCACTGGCACCGACGTTAAGATCAATTGGTAACCTGAAAATGTTGACCTAAAAAAACGCAAGGTTCTGCTGTCGGAGAGAACTTCAATTAAAATGTCACGAAGAAGAAGAAACAAGAGCTAAGTGTTCTTGCTCTGATACCATGTAAACTTAGGACTAATATTCTCATTTCAATATCTACAAAATTGAGTCATATATGTACATGTATATCACTACTAATTAGGGATCTTAATCACTATGCTTAGGACTATAATTTGTATATAAGATCTTCTATAATCTATTACATCTATAATTTGTAACAGAATCAAAATAGGTAAAGAATATGCATGCAAATACAATATAATAAATTGATGAATCAACGGTAAATTTTGGTAAAGAACCTGAGCGTCCATCGCTAAATTATCGTGAAAACGGCTTGTTAAGCATGATTGGCTTCCTTTCTATCAGTCTACCCCTTTTTGCAAACAATATATCTTTTATTTCTAGAATGCATCACCACGTGATTTCTACGAGAAATAAAAAATTGAGTGCTTTTACATGTTTATACTATTCAAGTTGTATGATATGGCATTCTTCTAAGTCGTTAGTTGTGGGTACATATTGATGTACTTGTGTAATTGCAGTATGCGGGCTCATCCTGGGATGAACTTAAACAAACAAGGCAAGCTGTTGAATTTTTGGTATGCTTCTTCTCTCCATCACACATAAGCTATTCCATTGTCTATGAAGATTTCTCTTTGATTTCTTCTTTAATCCTTGTTGTCTTTGTGATTGCCAATTTCATCTACGCTTATGAGAAAAAAAAAAGTCGTTTTCTGTTCTTTTCGTGGTTAATGAAGTTCAAGGCATAATTGAGTCAAAACTTGCATTGCTAATCAATAACAAATGTTAATCATGGTTTATACTTTTTTAATGCTAAATCCTAACGAAATAAAATATTGGGTTGTTCAATATATCATATTCATGTTGCAGGATTTGACTTCCTGTTCTTGATTTAGCGTAAACAATTATTCAGAATTGCTTTAAATGATCCTAAGAAATGAGTTTTCCAGTATGCTAGCTCTTAATTAAAATAAGGTTTCATATTGCTTAATTTATTCTTCGTGAATCATTAAGGTTTTTAGAATATATTAGTATTTGATTGTTCAAACGTTATTTTTTTAATAGACAAATGATATTGTTTCTAGCTGCTACTTTTGTGAAATCTACGGATAGTTTATATGAAAATGTAATACAATGTCTTATCGACTCTTTTCTCCTTACTTGGAGAATATTTTTTAATAATCTACGTTTTGTTTCATTTTTATTGCTTTCCTAATTGTGTCAAACGTTTTTCCAGATTACAAAACAGAAGTCAAGCATATCTTATGACGACATTACAAATGATCTCTGCCCAGTACCCTCTCTCTTTCTCTCTCTCTCTCTCTCTAACACACACACACACACACACACATAGAATGATCATTTCTCTCTCGTTCGGTCTTTCTCTAACATAAAAATCATCGTTTGACAAATATCTAGTAACCAAATTGAATATGCATGAAAGTGCGAGCAACTAAGCTATAAAATCAGAGGTAAATTATTTCAGATCTTTTGAAATATGAATAAAATATTGAATATATTATCAATGAAAATGAATACTTGTATACCTTACTATCAATAATAGAATTTAATTATACTGAACTGTGATATAAAGACAATATGCTAAGGACTACATGTACAATTTATTATTACATAACAATTTAGTACAGTTAAGTTATGCCATTAAAAGGGTTAACAGTAGAATTCACAAATATTTACGTGTTTCCATAGATTATGAGATATAATCTTACAAATGAACAAATTCTGTGATATTTTGCTTAAAGCTCAATATATTCAAAATAATTTTATTACTATGAAGAAGTTAATGAATTGCCACAATATCCGGCCTTCATTTCTTATACTTAATTGTTAGATCAACTTTCAATTAATGGAATGCAACTTCTATATATGTTTTCAGGCCTTAAGTGTCCAACAACTTTATAGATTGTGCACCCTATACAATGATGATGACAATGATATGGAAAGTTTATCACCAGATGTAAGGAAAATATAAAATTTAAGATCTTTTTAACAATTATTATTATTATTATTTTGCCAGGGTTAGAGGATTGATTTTATGTCTATACATTCAATGTTTGTACAGGTCATTTCAAGCATGAAAAATATAATTACAGATGATTCGAATGATGATGACAGAAGCTCCTATGTGCTCGAAGAGGATTCCAGGTAAATGTCAAAACTTATATGCCTTTCAATACTCTCTCCTCTCTGCCTCTTTTTTGAGTGATTCTTATTTATAAGTAAATGTGATGTCTAAATTTTAATCACAATTCCCTTTGAATGCAGCATTCCTTTCTCAGTTGATGACATTTCTGGTTCCATCCAAGAAACTGATTTTTCAGATGTAAAAGCACCTGAAGTGCTTTTAGAGAATCCAGCCTTCGAATTTTTACAGGATTAAGGCCACAGCTCTTGCAACAATGTTTATCCTTACCATTGTCTTGCCAATATTGAGCTAGAACTTTAACATTAGTTCATTTCCAAATTGTAAATTCGTCGTCTTCCTTTTCCATTATTTTATAGTCTCCATGCCTCGCCCCATGTTAGAGACGCATTTATTGGCAGAAGTTATGCAAGGCATGGTCAATAGAACACATATGGCAACAACATCACAAATGGTAGCAATAATTTTATAGCTGTTATAAATTAAGATATTATTCTGATTGTAATGTTCTGAATTAAGGCCTTAAGTAAAGGCTCCAATTAAGGAGTTATTCCTACTATGTAATCATGTAATCTCTTTATAAGGAGAACATGTTTATGAATAAGACAAGCAGAATTTCATTGCAAATCACAAGAGGTCACAGCTCCCTCTAACGAGCTTTCTTTAATACAATCCTATTTTTATTCAATTCACCATAGGTCGTTCAAGGAAAGGCTGAAACACAAGCTTTAGGAACGTAGACAAAATTGAAGAAGATTACCCCATCTAGCGACCCGTGACACGATCCTACATCGAAACTTAACAACTTGGTATCAGAGCCAAGCCGTATGGGGGACTCACAGTGGCAAGAAAACGATGAGACGTTCATGTAGGAGACGCATACAAAAGTGTAACAAATGCAAGAATCACATATGTGTGTGGAAACTCAGATAGAGGACCTGTCTCGCTAACTAATGGAATTTCTCAAAATCAAAGGCAAGAGGACTAGTCAAGAAATAAAAGGAGGAGCAAGTAGCAACAGCCATGCCAATCCTTCAAATCATGTTAATAACACAATAGAAGGACGCCCAGGAGCCCCAATAGTGCCTCGCTACACCAAGCTAGATTTTCCTTCTTTTGATGGATCTGTGGACTCGTTGGGCTGGCTCAATCGCTGCGAACAATTCTTCCACAATCAACGAACTATGGAAGTAGACAAGGTGAGGCTGGCAGCATTTCACATGCTAGGAGAGGCCCAGTTATGGTTCTACAAACTAGAATAAGAAGAACCTGAGATAGATTGGAAAACTTTAAAAGACTATTGCAATCTACGTTTTGGTCTACCAGTACGAAGCAACTCCTTGGGAGAACTAATAAATTTAAAACAAAATAGTACAGTAGAATAATACTAGCACAAGTTCCAATCCTTGTTGGCAAGAGCTACCACTGTTCACCCGAATCAACAAGTAGATCTCTTCACAACTGGGTTAATTGAAACCATTCGAATGGATGTCGAGTTGCATAACCCTCCCAATCTTGTAACAGCCATGAACCTTGCCCGAGCCTATGAGAAGTGCCAACAATTAGAGTGGTTGGGAGATATAAAAAGGGGCATTAACTTGGCTTCCAATCAACGATCTACACCTTTCTTGACACTTGGGCGCACCTCCAAAATTACAAATGGCCCAACAACTTCGGTGCAAAGCAGCTCCAGCAATACTTCCTCTCCCTATATAAAGAAACTAAGTCAAGTAGATATGGCAGAGAGACGAGCGAAAGGCCTATGCTACAATTGTGATGAGCCTTACTCCTTTGGAAATTAATGTTAAAAATTGTTTTGGTTAGAGGTAACCGAATCTGAGAATTTCGTTGAGGAACTAAGACACCCAGAGCTAGATGAACCTGAGATATCCTTGCATGCAATCATGAGTAAACAAATTCCCAAACCATGCAATTGAGAGTTGTTATCAACAATCAGCCCTTACTAGTGTTGGTCGACTTTGGGAGCACCTATAATTTTGTTAGTAATATAGCGACAAACTACCTTGGTCTCTCAATCCAACCAAGAACAGGAATTAGTGTATCAGTGGCCAATGGAGAAAAAGTCACAAGCAAGGGCATTTGTCAGACGGTAACATTTACAGTTGATTCTAATTATTTTACAGTTGATTTTTTGTTATTCCCTAGGATGGCTTTGACATTGTTCTAGGTGTCAAATGGTTAAAAACATTGGGCCCGATCCTTTGGGACTTCGATACTCTCATTACGTGTTTCAGGTTAAAAGACAAACAAGTGACTCTCCAGAAGACAAACAAGTGACTCTCTATAGGCAACAGATTGCATAAGGGCATCGAATACATGCATTACAAGGCATTGAAAATTCTAGAATGATGTTGGAGGGAATTTTAGAGAATTTTGAGGATTTATTTCAAGACCCAGCAGGTCTACCACCGTTTAGAGCTTGCAACCACCGCATTTGTTTGCTTCCGGGAATGGAGCCAATAGTGGTTCGGCCTTATCGATATCCATACTTACAAAAGGATGAGATAGAAAACCAATGTAAACAAATGCTTCAACAAGGCATCATCAGACCCAGTCATTCACCATTTTCTTCACCCATATTATTGGTTTGCAAGTAAGACGGTATATAGCACTTTTGTGTTGACTACAGAGAACCCAACGCTTGAACAATTAAAGATAAATTTTTCATTCCAGTTGTCGAGGAATTGTTAGATGAACTTCATGGAGCAACATAGTTTACAAAATTGGATCTTAAATCTGGCTACCATTAGATTCGAATGGACCCAAACGATGTGGAGAAAACGACATTCCAAATGCATCATAGGCACTTCAAGTTCTTGGTAATGCCATTCGACCTTACCAATGCACCCTCTACCTTTCAAGCACTCATGAATGAGGTATTCAAAGAACAATTACGGAAGTTCGTCCTTGTCTTCTTCGATGATATCCTTATTTATAGTAAAACATGGGATGATCATATGATTCACACTCAAATAGTCCTCAACCTGTTACGTGCTCACCATTTATTTCTTAAAAAATCCAAGTGTTCATTTGCAGAATCATAGGTTGCATATCTTGAGCATGTCATTTCTGGTAAAGGGGTCTCCGTTGATGTCAACAAAATTCAAGCTATCAGAGATTGGCCAATACCACAATCTATTAAGGCTCTTCATGGGTTCTTGGGGTTAACCGAATACTACAGAAAATTCATCCATAATTATGGAGAAATCGCAGCTCCCTTAACCAATATGCTGAAACGAAATGCCTTTCAATGGAGTGACTCAGCCTTCAGCTCTTTCAATGACTTAAAATGAGCCCTTGCTAGTACACCAGTACTTCAATTGCCTAATTTTGATGAAGAATTTATGATATGATGTGACGCATCCGGAAGCGGGATAGGTGCTGTGCTTCAACAACACAAACATCCTATTTCTTTTTTCAGCCGCAAATTGGCAAAAAGGTACTCCAAATTATCGGCATATGAGAGGGAATTGATCGGGTTAGCCAAAGTTGTGCAACATTGGCATGCTTATTTTTGGGGCAGGAGGTTCCTCATTCACAAGGATCATTATAGTTTAAAATATTTTCAAGAACTACCCCTCAACAACATTGGGTAGCTAGCTTCTGTGGTTTGATTTTAAAGTAGAATATAAGGCAGGAAACTTGAACAAAGCTGTCGATGCTCTTTCTCAACATGATGAAGAAGAAGGTGTCCTTTGTGCCATCTCACAACCCAGAGTTTTATTGTTTGATGCAATCCGTGATGAAGTTGCTGGGTCTGAAGATCTTCAGGGCTTACATTCTAAAATTCAAAATGAAGAGGTCGACAATTCTTAGTCCTATGAAGATGGATTAATCCTATATAAGGGTCGACTCTATCTTTTACCTACATCTCCTTTGATTTCAGCAATCCTCTCAGGTGTCCACGATAACAATCATAAAAGGTTACACAAAACATTGCAAAGAGTGCACAATGATTTTTATTGGAAAGGAATGAAGGTTACAGTTTAAGAATATGTTGCTTCTTATCTGACTTGCCAACGTAATAAAACAGAACATTTGAGTACAGCTGTGTTACTTTAGCCGCTCCCCATTCTATCACAAGTTTAGGTTGATATTTCTATGGATTTCATTGATGGATTGCCCAAATCTTGTGGCAAGTCTGTTTTGTTTGTTGTGGTGGATCGATTTTCAAAATATGCTCATTTTATTCCTATGGCACACACATACACGGCACTTATAGTAGCTACTAATTTTTTGAGCAGATTGTTTGTTTATATGGCCTTCCAGAATTAGTGGTATGTGATAGAGATGTGGTTTTTACAAGCAATTTTTATAAAGAGCTTTTTCGCTTAAGTGGCACTAAGATCGCCTTTTCCTTAGCCTATCACCCTCAATCTGATGGAAAAACTAAGGTTATGAATCGAACCATTGAAATGTACCTACGTTGTATGGTAGGCGATGCACCAAAAAAGTGGATTCAATGGCATCCATAGGCAGAATACTGTTACAACACATCCTTCCATACATCTCTTCTTACTTCTCCATTTAAAGTTGTATATGGTCGAAACTCACCTCGCTTGATCTCTTATGAAGTTGGAACAAATCGAGTAGATACTGTGGATCAAGCCTTGATTGATAGAGATCAAATGTTGAGCAACATCTATCTTCATCTCCAACAAGCTCAACAGCGGATGAAAGCAATTATGATCAAGGCCACCGTAATCTAGAATTTGAACCAGGTACAATGGTATGGCTGAAGCTACATCCTCATCGTCAACATTACCTTGCAAGCAAGCTCAAACATAAATTAGGTCCTCGATTTTATGGTCCTTTCAAGGTAATTCATTAAATTAGGTCCTCGATTTTATGGTCCTTTCAAGGTAATTCATAAGATTGGTCAAGTTGCTTATCAATTAGAATTACCCCTGGGTTGTAAGATTGATAATGTGTTCCGCATCTCACTGTTAAAAGAGTTTAAAGGTCTACCTTTAGCAACTATTCCATCTCTACCAATGACAGAGAATGGTCATGTAATTGCTACTCCCCATAGCATCCTTCATTCTCGTCTCAACCATGGTATTTGGGAGGTTTTAGTTTAATGGAGTCGAATGCCTCAATTTGATGCTATTTGGGAAACAATTCCTAATTTCCAAGCTTCTTATCCAAATTTTAGGCTTGAGGACAAGCTTTTTGTCGAAGAAGGGAGTAATGTTAGAGACGCATTCGTTGGCAGAAGTTATGCAAGGCGTGGTCAATAGAACACAGATGGCAACAACATCACAAATGGCAGTAATAATTTTATAGCTGTTATTAATTAAGATATTATTCTTATCGTAATGTTCTGAATTAAGGCCTTAAGTAAAGGCTCCAATTAAGGAGTTATTCTTACTATGTAATCATGTAATCTCTTTATAAGGAGAACATGTTTATGAATAAGACAAGTAGAATTTCATTACAAATCACAAGAGGTCACGGCTTCCTCTAACGAGCTTTCTTTAATATAATCATATTTTTCTTCTATTTACCATAGGTCGTTCAAGGAAAGGCCGAAACACCAGCTTTAGGAACTTAGACAGCTTTGAAGAAGATTACCTTGTCCAATGACACGATACTACATCGGAACCCATAACACCCCACAAGTAATATTATTATGTTGTTCTATTCATTAGAAGTGTAAAAATCTTTTAGGTTGTTCCTCATAGTTGAAGGGGCATGGATGGATTCTATGCTTTCCTTTTGGCTTCCTGACTCATTTTTTGAATGCTAACTGTCACTGAGGACCACCATTTATGTAGCTATGGTAGGAATGAATATTCTGAATGTTCGTTTATGAAGGAGTTGATTTCAAGACCACTACAACTCCCCATTTACATGTACAGACGTGCAAAATGTGAATTAGCTTCTTTAGTAAAATGATTTAATTATATGGTTTAAACTTTTGCTTTTGCATTCTGCACACTAATGTCCTATTGCCTTCGATTTCCATTTTTTTTGAGAAATTAAAAAATTCATTAATGATAATAAAAATTTAAGGGAACGACATTTGGAGAGTAGAGCTCTGCTACAACAATTGTCGGCCCCCTGAAAATTTTCCATTAACTTAAGCATGATAGCTTATGGAAATAATGCATGAGAAGAAATTGAGGGCATTTTCGGAATATAGCT
>JAOQMS010000003.1:252050-264077 GCA_027563885.1 Erythroxylum longipes | reverse complement strand
TATGTGATATTTGATCTTATAAGGATTTATTAATAATTATAATTAAAGTTTGACTTTAGTTGTAATTTTAATAAAATTCAAGGATATGAAAAATAAAATTTTTTCATATAAAAAGGAAAAATTAGAAAAAAAATGGATCCTAGCACTTCTAACTATTTTTCCTCTCAAATTGAATTTAAGTTTTTTCCAAAAAGATATGTGGATACTATTAGAGACCAGACGATTGAACGACTTGTAGAATTGACAGTTTCGAAGAATCGGAAATTTGTAACAAGAAATCGGAAAAGGTAAGTATAACTTTGTCAATTTCTTATTTTATGTTTCTAATTTAATTCTATTAAAGTTAATTATATGGAAAAATTTTAAATTATTTCCGCTGCGCTTAGATTTGATCTTGCGTAATTTTTCCAACAAACTTTTCACGTTAAATTTTTTTTATCTCTTTTTATTTCAATTTCTTTTATTGGTATTTGTTCTATCCCGCGGAGTTCATTTCCTATAGTGATATGAAAGCCCAAGGATTACTCAAATATGCTATGTAATTGCAGCATAGTCTGGTCTTCCTCGTTAAAAAGTGAGTTTTTTTTTGTTTGTTGTTGTTTTAGTCGGAATAGTCGAATGTTTTACTCACTCAATTATAAGTTAATTGACTCTTCAACTGTTTTAGATATATGTGCAGCATGTTCCTTGATTCAAGGTGTACGAATCTATGGAGGAAAAGAGTTGAATAAACAACAATTAGCATGAAAATCATGAACAAAATAAACTTCTTTTAGGTAATAACAACGTGTTTAATCTTTAGTCTTAAGGAATTGTTGCACATCACTGCAATCTTCAGAATAAGATTTTTTATTTCTTGATTCTTTATCTGTTTTATTAGTGGATTGGAGCATCCTATTCTGATTTTCTATCTTGTTCCATTAAAGTATTCCAATCCTGTGCCATTTAATTTGATTTACGTATTTATAGACTCTACATAAACTATATGGATGTGATTTAATGGAACAAAATAAGAATTAATTAAATATCTGGTCCTTTTATTAGTTAAATCGCACTAGACAGAATCTTAGTTTAAATTGTTTCGTCACTAGCTAGATACTAAATAAGTTGAGCAGAATTTGTTTTTTTGATCAAACGAAATGTTCAGTTCAGCTAGATTAAGTTGCCTTGTTCTATTAATTTGAGCAGACACGTCATTGTCGGGTTCTGACAAAAACCAAAACAATGCCTCCAGGACCATTGGAACTAAGGACGTGAAACAGACTAAAGGACTGATCACTGATCACATTAAACAGTTAACAGAAACATGAAGCTCAGTTACTGTAGCGATAGATGAAGTTAATGCAATGGCAGTAGAGATGAGCAAAAGACAGGACCTTCAGCGCATAGGAACACCTAATTTAACAACCCCAGATGCAGAAAAGTCCTAAAGTAAGCACTTATTAGGCAACAAGGCTAAAGAATATCAGAACTTGAAATGATGACCTGATGTTATTCGGAGGAGGAATGTAAGAAAGGAAAGCCAAAATGAACTTGATCCAACCTTTCAAAATAACAAGACTCTTGGAGACGACATAGAAGCCAGCTCTCAAGAACACCATATGAGTGCATTAATGAGTTCCAAGAATATAAGACAAGATACAGATTTAAGGGATTATGATTAGGGGGCAGTGCCATAATCAGACCAAAGTCACAGTTGTTGTTGAGGACAAACTTCCAAAGTTGCAAACTTTTTCTGCAAAACGAACAAGTGAGACTCCATAAATCTAGCCACTCACTAGAGAGACTCAGCTGTCATTCAATAATCATTATGCAGATCAAACAGTTGAAAAATAAACAGTATAGAAGAATAAGGACAATCGAGTACAGGTCTAAAGCCACTAGATAAAAGAAACTAATGATCAAACAACTACATATCCAAGTGCTTTTGTCAAATTTTGGCACACCAGATTCTTCAGCAACAGAAAAGGGAAGCAGGGGGTGGGGGGTAGTTCTACAAACTTCAAACCGAATGTGGATGGAAAACCTAGTTTGAGAACGATCCATAACAGATATAACCAGCCACAATTTGGGAAGAAAGTCAGTCGAAAACATATGTAGCATTACAACCCCTTCCAGGAGTTCACTGACTGGGAGATCTCTCTCCATTCTGTTCCCTATGATATTCATCATCATTTGGGCCAGCACTTCTGCCTCTTGGGCTTCTGCTTCTGCTTCTGCTCAGGCCTCGGTTTTCAATGGGGCTTCTACTTTGGCCCCTATTTGGAGTTTGGCTGCGGCTTCTTGAGCGTGAGTATGACCTCTCTCTACTATACCTCCTCTCTTGGGGGGAAACAGATCTGTCCCAAGATCAAACAGTCACAGACATATTAGCAAAAAGAGACGTTAATCAGTTCACAAAACAAACATAAATAATGTAAATTTCACTGGACAATTGCAAAATGGCAATGATACAGATATTACAAAACACTGAACCAAGCATAGTTGACAAAGAGGAAGTAGCTAGACCAAACCTAACCAATCAAGTTTCACCAAGACAATTGAGAAAATGGAAAGACAGATGAAGTAATCGCTGATGTTCAATGATTGTGAAGTTCAGCAGCATTCATACAGAGTTGGAACAGTTTTATATTTCGTCTTTTGCATCAGTAATCTAAAAGCATTAAAAATGCTTTCCAAGGCAAACTTCAGATTACCTAATTTAACATGAAAAGAAAACAAAGCAAAGATGACTTTACAGAAGGGCAACTTTAGGTTAATTCTAACATCAACAAGAAAGAGAAACAAACACCTATGATCTCCATATTGCTTAGTGCAAAATGGTTTAAACCTTAGAAGCCACAACACAAGGAGTACAGACCGCACTAAATGCAAACTCGACGGTACAAGTTATCGACTTCTTCCGTTAAGATTCATTTTGGAGAGAATAAACAAATTGAAGTCAGCCAAACCAACAATAGTCATTTCCAAACAAATATTTTATCATATCCTGAAAATTGGTCAATAGTAACGACCTTATTGCAAGAGAAATACTGGTTAAGTTGTATAAACACTTCTAGCTGCTTAAACTTTATGCTTGTATATTAGCTCATGTCTTTTAGCATATAAATTGTACTCTGGATGCTTAACTATCAAACAAAATGGAAATACTATAAAAATACCTTGAGTAATGGCCTCTTTTGGGAGGAGGGGAATAATAATCCCGACTTCGGGAACGAGACCTTGCATGACGTCTCGGAGAACGAGAATAGAGAGGTGAGCGAGAATAACGAGCAGGAGACCACCTTCGCTCCCGAGGTCTACCCCTGCTGCAAATTACATCTATGACGTGTTAAAACTTATTGCAATAAGCCAGAAAAAGATGATGAACCATGAAAACACTAGCAAAAATAATATCAATAAGGAGTTGAATATGTCATCATCATCAAAACTGAATACATCTGGGGTTGTCCAAGAATCCACAAGGCTTTAGATTTTGAAATTGTTACCATACAACAGCTGACTAATTTCAATGTTCAAACGTTACTTTCCAATTCTCCCCAATAGTAATGTCCAGAAAAGATTCATGCAATCGGGAATAAATACATGATATCAAGAACAATAAGTAAGCACTAAAGTCAACCTCACTCGTTCCCTTGCTCTCATCTCAGTTGGTTTCTTCCTGTTTTCCTCAGCAAATACAACAGTCAATTCACGGCCAAGAAGAACTCGGCCATCCATATGATGTTTGGCCTCAGCAGCATCATGGGGATCTGCATACTGGACAAATCCAAAGCCACGTGGTTCCCTACAAATATTACATGAACAAGGAAAGTGTAAAAATATGGGTATCATGACAGTAACAACCAAGGGTATGGGCTGTGCACAGCAAAAACCTTGCTCCCATGAAATTCACCTACACAATCCCCAGCATATGAAGGTCATTATAAGCATGAAAAAGCAAGCACTGGGCTGCTGACCTTTCAAGTGTCAGTTTAAAGATGACTTGAAATTCTTCAAGACTTGGAACATCTTCAAAATGTATTCAAACTCAACTTCCTTCCAATCTTCACTACCATTAACATCATCTTCAAAAGAACTCTAATTACCCGAATGATGTCTTCAAAACTCTTATTTCACTGTTAAATCTCAAAAATTTCAATTAAGAGGCTGAACTTGCGAGAGCAATGAGAATAACACGAAGAGAATGTCCCATCATAATAACAGAATTTTGGAGGATCTAGCCTACTATTGGTGGACAGCAACTCTAGAGCACACTTCAAACCAAGTAAAAATCATAATTAGAAGAACCATGGCATGAGAAAGTTTAAGCTTGGAAATCTTAAGAATGAGGACATTGCAAATAAAAAGATTTCAAGCTTGCGAACTCCTCGAGACTCGATGGATGGATGGAAACTATGATAGACAGAATCAAGATAAGTTTAAATTTTGAATTTCACTGATAAATCTCAAAAGCTTCAATTAGGATACCTACCTTATGAGCACAACGAGAATAATATGAATATAATGTCCCGCCATATGAGCAGAAGCTTGGGACTCGCACGATTTTCTTCAAAATTTTAATTTCATTGTTATATATAAAAAAAACGTCATTTAAGAGCCCGAACTATCAGAAAAAAGAAATATGATAAATCGTAATATTACAGGTTGGGGGAAGGTCCTATCCTAGCAGGCTTGATTGATAACTAATCATAATTTGTAAGAACCGGGACATAAAAAGTTTAAGATCCAAAACCTTAAGAGCAAGGAAGTTTCATTAAAAGAGCTTAGTTTGGAAACTTCTCTAGTATTGAAGGACGATACAGTGCTTGAGACCTATGTTAAGCAGAATCACCAAGATCTCAAGTAAGGCATACATGTCAAGGAGGGGTTTTAAAAAAACAAATGCCACAATTGAACTTCACCAAAATTTCTATCTTATCTTTGCCAATAGAAAAAGGAAAGGAATCTTTTGGGGGAGTCAATAAACACAACCATTAGCTCCATAAAATGCAGAAAAGGGACATAATCCCAATTCAGTAAGAAAAGAAACAAGAAAAAATTACTGAATCTCATCGAAAACATGTATGTATCCTCACCCAGTATAATAATCCCTAGGCAAGTAAATATCCTTGAGAGCACCGAACTGTTCAAAGGGCCTCCGAAGATCCTCTGGCCTGGATTTGAAAACAAAAACATAAAATAAAATTGAAATCTATCATACTGCACAAAATCCACAAGAAAGAAAATTAAGTTTGAAACTTTAGAATAAAAAAAACAAATGGGTAACCTGCAATCATGACGAAGGTTTCGAACAAGAAGACTAGTCGGAAGATCCCTACTCCTGCCACCGTATCGACCCCTAGGACTAGGGCTCCTCCCTCTACGACCACCGTAACCTCTTGGCGGAGATGGCGTGTAACTCCTCCCCCTCATTTAATCAATCCAAAGAGAAATAAAGCAAAGCACTCTAAACACAACAAAAAAAAAGTAACGAATATCAAAACTTCACGCCTTGGGGCCGATTAGAATCTGAAAAGATAGTGTTAGAAAGAGAGAGACCAACCTAAAGAGATACAGACCAAAATTAGGGTTCCTGAGACGGCGAATCCAAACACGGAAATTAGGTTGGATAACGTTAATAAGGCGGCCTTTGTTTTCTTTTGCTTCAAGTCGGGTGAGTGCAGGGCACGCGCGATTGTCATTGGTTAATGATTATTACTCTACATTCGGGTTATATCATGAAGTAGCGCTAGGGCCCACTTTGGCTCTGGTTCAAACCGTTAATTTGCGGGTCGGGTCTAGCGAGCAATTGGGAAAAGATCTTCATAAGTAGCCGTAGCTCCGAGAGAGATCCTCTTCTTCGTTCTTTCTCCTTCCACGAAAGCTTGGGACAACTCCAGGGTAAATATGGTGCTTTGACGTTTCGAAACTTGATTAAGCTTGTTAAAGATTCCATTCTTAAGGTCGTTGTTTCTTTATTTTTGGTTGTGGTGGTTCTTTATGTTGAATTGTTTACGGGAAATTCTTAAAAGTCCATGCTTTTTTCATGTGGACCGAAATTAACTTTAGTTTTTGAATTGAATTTGCTTGATTAGTGATTAACTCAAGAGGGTTTCAGTTCGTTGCTTTCTAGCTATCGGTTTTTGTGATTGTTTTATAATTGCAGAACGTGTAAGGGTTTTCTTATGTATGTTTACGAGCTTCCATGTTGGTTATTTGCCTTCATTTTCATTTTTTTAATATGATTTACGATTGGTTTTCCAGATCAAAGAGAGAGATCGGATTTTTACTCCACCATGTTCTCCACTTAAACGCACAAAGTTAACAGAGCGTAGTTTAATCGAATATAGGAATAAGGGGTAAGCGGACGAACAAGCCATACTTTGCACATGTTGAGTTTTCGTTTTTGTCCTGTTAACCTGTTTGTCATTCATAACATGACAGGTTTTACGAATAATACATACAGCCTTCTTTCGAGAGGTTTCTAAGAATGTGTTCTTTGTTTTGTGTTTTAGTATTTAGGACAGAGATTTTGTCTAGATGGAGGAACAGTTTATACTAAGAGTCCCACCTTCTGTTGCTGAACAGTTGGATCGCCTATTGAGTGAGAATGCCTCTTCTTCTGAAGACCAAGCAATAGATTTATCATTTTCTGGTGAGATTGTTTTCCTGCTCTTTTTCTGAGGAATGCTGCATGATTTAGTGTTCGATTTTGTCTAGTGTAGTTCATGCCATCATAACGAGATCTCATGAAGGTGTAAAAAATGACGAGAAGTTGCTATGCACGATATGAATCTTATTTGTGTGGTATGGGTTTTGGGAATCAGATCCCTGTTTAATATGAGATACTTAAATGTTCCCTAAAAATCATGTTCTTTTTATATTTAGCTGTCAAGTTAAATGTGGGTAAGAGACTGAGATCTTGAATATTGTGTGCAAATATCTTCTTCCATCTTTTTCAAGTTTCTTGGCTGCTTTTCATATGAAATCGCTTGTTGCAGAGGATGGAAGGAGTGGTACGTTTGTCATTGGTAATGAGCATTTCCCTGCATCTCTCTTGGATCTTCCTTGTGTTGTGGAGTCCTTTAAAACATTTGATGATTGTGCACTAGTGAAAACTGCAGACATTGGTCAGGTTGAGATTGCTTTAATCGATAGAAATGTTTAAACTGATTAGTTTTGTATAATCAATTACTTATACTAAATACTGGGTCATCCAGATGATTATGGTTAGAGAGCAAGGTGATAATGCTCCTGAAGTGGTTGAGTATAGACATGGTCTCACTCCTCCTATGAGGGATGCTCGAAAGAGAAGATTCCGTAGAGAGCCAGACCTAAATGTACTGTGTTATCTCTTTATGTCTGAGAAGATTTCATTATATTTTCTCAACTTAATTTCCTTGAAAGAATGAAACTGTATGATAATTTTATAATCATTACAAAAGAGTACTTGCAGCCACAAACACTTGAATAGGCTTAGTGTGAGAAAAAGCTTCATTTAGTCCACAATTAAACGGTGGTTGCACAGTTTTTGTTAGTTTGCAAGTTGCATAATGTTATAAGTGGTTCAGTTGCTTCAATTCCTTTCTCTTTCTCTCCCGTTGATGAACTGATTGTGCCATTATGCATTCTACAGCCAGAACTTGTACAGCGAGTCGAAAAAGATCTGCTGAACATCATGACGGGTGTAACTGTGGATAATGCTGATATCCTTTTAATTATGGATCAAACTCGTCCATTATTTGGTAGGCACGAAGAGAAACAAAGTTTATTAACTTTTTATGACTCAATAGGTTTTGGCATTTAAGAAATACATATTGATATGATTGAGGCCTCCATTATATTCAAATTTTTGCTTTAGGCAAAATGGCAGATCTTTCCTTTGTAAATGGTAATGTAAAACCTATAGGATCGAAAAGCCATGCATTGAAATCAGGTTCTGGAAGCATAGGAGGCTTCCCTGTAGCCTTGCTAACCTTAAGCAGTTAGCTCTTGTGTTAATTGGTATAACATAAACATTACACGTGGAAGTCGATTTGATAAATGGTAGAGGATGGGACAACAAATACTGCCTTCCATGTGATATTGTGATATGTATCAAACTTGTTTAAATTGGTTACCTTTTATACATATCTTTAGTTCGTGAATCCATTCTATTTTTAATTGCTTGCCAAATATTCCTTAACAAATGCCTACATGTTGAGGAAGATGGTGATCAAAATGCCCGCAATGCAAGTAAGAAAACTGAACCTTCACCTGCAGCCAAGCCTGATGCTCCAGAGGTGGTAACTAATAATGAGGAACCTGAAAGAAGCGACACAGATGAGTCTGATGACTCAATGTGATTTATCGTCCCTCAATTCACATCAAAAAATGGAATCATTCAGTTGAAGGGATAAAATGTGATCGTATTGAATCTGCCACCTCCAAATTGCTTTGAGTTGGATTCCTTGCTGTATTTCTGATACATTAAATGATTGTCTGTACCTTTTATGGGATCATGTAGATCGACGGAAAACAAGTAGAATGTAAATCTTTCATGTATACTATTAGTATCAATAAATGATTGCCTCATATGTTCCAACTTAAAACAACCTGCAAAGTTTTATACATTAGTGTCAGATTCCAGAATGCATGCTGTTAAACGCTCAACCTGCATTGTTTGTTTGCACTATTAAATCGGGCCTTGTCTTACTATCGACGTTTGCACTTGGTCCTGTGGGCTTGGTAGACCAATTTTTGCACAGCACAAGGTGTTGTTAGACTGCTGATCTGAAACATGAAAGCTATCAAGGTATGGCCATCCAGCGAATACCCACAAACTTTTTGCTGGACACTCGTGGACCTTGTCTTTTCTGAAACACTTTGATAATTTTCATGTGCTCGGCGCCCTGCGTGTGTCTTATTATTGAGTGCCAGATCCGATTTTCCGTGGTACCATAAGCTGCTTTGAGTTCAATAATCCAGTTTTTTTAGTCCAACTTGTATCCCTTGAATCCTTCATCCATCAATGTTCGCACTGACTCGGAAGAGCTGTTCATTTACACTCAAGCCCAATGCTTTCACATGGGGAGTAGTTTACCCCACCTAGTTTCATCTAAAGTGAATTCAATACCGACGGAACTTAACACGTCAGGTCAGCACAGAGTTAAGAGTTCTGTTAGTTGAGGGTTTGGATCGGTTTGGTTAATGGTAATGCTATCCACTGGAATATGGTTGGTGGTGTGGATGAAGTGCCAGCTTTGCTCATTAGGTATGTCCATGACCATGGTGTCCCAAATCACATCTTTTTGGTTATTGACCTTAATAAATCAATTTTTATTAACTTAAACTTGTTAGAAATATTATGATTCTTTAAATGGTTATTGCAACCTGAGACATCACCTAATCCAACTTTAATAACATGCTAACAACATTATTAAAAGTGCAACACTTACGCTTGACTTGGAATATAAACCAAACTTATCTTCCACTTCACATTCTTGACCATTTACTAGCACAAAGTCAACCTCCATCAACTTTGAGAAACCAAACTTGAAGTTAAGAGTATCAGAACTTTACACCAAACTTGAAGTTGAGTATTAGAGCTTTACTTTGGAGACTTTTTCTTTGAAAACGTCAATTACTAACTGTGGAAAAGAAGGTGGTCAACTCCTCGTTTGAAGGGTTGAACCTAATTTATGTGGCAACTTGAAGCCACTGGCATGTTTTCTACTTGAATACTACCATAGTCTACAAGATAATTAGTTTTTTTCCATAAAATATTGATTTTTAAACTAGATGAAGGTGAATGTTATTCTGATTAAAACTTAAAAAGGGAATTGTTAGATGAACAAAATGTGAATGAGTTTGGGAAAGAGACCCAGACAAGTCGTATGTTGAACAGATTATTTGTATCCAAATCAAAGATGTTCTCTGAGATTTGTGAGGGTTGAATGTATATGAACAGAAGTCATTAAAGAGACTTTTTGACTTAACTGTATATCTTAAAAATATCCAAAAAGTTGGAAAGAGGCATGAATTTTGAAGAGGGTTGGTCTTTTTCTTACAATTTAAAAACTAAAAGGTTGTTTCTTCCCATATTTTTGTCTCATGTTTTGACAATTTGGATTATTGCAAGCTGTCTGCATGGAAAATTACACTTCGATTCAATGCTTGTAAATAGGGGAAACCTTGCTTGACAAGTTCCAGAGAGCAACAAGAGCTTGACCATTTCCCTCCGGATCAATATGGAAGATTTCAAGTAAGAAAAGTGGGGGTTGGTGGGTAATGACAATTAAATGACCGAATATTAGTAGATTATAGCTTGATTTGGGAGAGCAGTAGTGGTTGACAATCTGTTGAAACTAACCTGCTGAAATGATAAGTACTTATTTTTAATAAGTACTTATATGTTTGAGATTGCTGTTTTGATAACTGCTGAAACGTGAAAATAGATATTTGGTAAGTGCGGTTGCAGTTGCGGTTGCTGAAAAGAGATAAAATGATTAAAAAATTCATTCATAAACTATTAATTGTTGTATAAATAATTTAAAAATATATTATTAGTCATATAAATTTAAAATTATAAATAATAAAAATTAAATTAAAATAAGAAAATATAAATAAAATAAAATAATTAAATAAAATATTTCATAAAAATATATTATTAGTCATATTAATTAAGAGTATAATAGAAAATAATACTTGTAGTGCAGGTTATTAATAGAAAGTAAAATCTCTACCGCAGAAACAGTTTCCTACCGTAACTCTCTTTCTGCTTATTGATTTATGCGGCGATACCGCACTTTTCTCCAATCTCTGGTTGTTTACAGCAGATTCAAACATGTAAATGTGCTTAAAAACTGTGGTGAATAAGTACTTATCATCACCGCACTGTAGATCCAAACGCATCTTATAAGTAAATATTAATGAGTAAAATAAATTTTATGTATTCAATTTTAATAATTGCTAAAAATTATTAAATAATAATTACGTGTGATCAAACCAACTTATAAACCTTTAATTACTTGCGATTAACTAAAAATTTGTTCATGTGAACCCTAATTTGGTAAACAACTTCGGAGAAGAAATCAAGAGATATATAATATTCGAGTATTAAGCTCTTCCCTTTTAGAATTCAAAGGTTTATGAAGATTTAAGACCTAATGTATGAATTACTAATTGAAACTAGATTAGACTTGGAGTTATCCCATTATAATTTTGACGCACCAATCAAAACATAGACTCGAACCAGATAATGACCATTAAGATAATTTTGACGCACCAATCAAAACATAGACTCGAACCAGATAATGACCATTAAGCTCTCAAGCTGGCGATATGTACAATGTAACATCCATCTTTGCAACTTCTGAGCTGCTCACATTAAAGTCTATGGGACTGATTTGGTCCCTCCATCGACCCATGATGGTGATGGAGATGGTGATTTTGATGGACAGTGGTAGGGTCATCCTCTTAGTTTTGGGCATGACTCAGCCACTTTATGGAATGATTATGTCAGTGCAAACGTCAAGCTTTTTAGACCCTGAAATTTAGGATTGCCTATTTTTGACCGAAGAGAATTTGTCAAGTTCGTTGACACAGACTTAATTTCTAAAGTCTTGACTGTTACACATACTCTGGAGCAGCTACAAGTTTAACCTAAGAGAGAGAAAGAGAGGAAGGGAAGATCAGAACCAGAGTGTGAAATACGATACGTGAACCGTTTACAAGGTGGAATTTCAATTCTCGAGAAAGAACAACTTGGACACATAGTGTATGTGTATATATAAAAGAGAAATTGGTAGAGTTTGGGTTTAGATTAGGAGAATAGTAGCGAGATAACATGTTGAAATTAACATGTTAAAATTATAAGTATTTATTTTCAATAAGTATTTATATGTTTGATAACTGCTGAAACGTGAAAATAGGTATTTGGTGAGTACAGTTGTGGTTACTGAAAAGAGATAAAATGACTAAAAAGTTTATTGATTTAATAAACTATTAATTATTGTATAAATAATTAAAAATATATTATTAGCCATATAAATTTAAAATTATAAA
>JAOQMS010000003.1:197922-243078 GCA_027563885.1 Erythroxylum longipes | reverse complement strand
TAAATTTAGTAAACAAAATATTTCATAAAATATATTATTAGTCATATAAAATTAAAATTATAAAAAATAAAATATTAAATTAAAATAAGAAAATATAAATTAAATAAATAAAATAAATAAAATATCTCATAAAAAATATTATTAGTCATATAAAATTAAAATTATAAATAATCAAATATTAAATTAAAATAAAAAAATATAAATAAAATAAATTTAGTAAATTAAATATTTCATAAAAATATTATTAGTCATATAAATTCAAATTATAATTATTAAATTAAAATAAAAAATATATAAATAAAATAAATTTAGTAAGAAGAAGACGATATGTTAGACTTGCTTTATATTATCTGAGGGTATATGATGTGTTAATATACACATATTGAAAATTAGTGAATTGGGTCGGGTTTGAATTGACTTAACTTTAGCTTAAACTTGAATTTAAGGTAAAGACAAACTCCAAAAGGTGCAATTCAGCTCTAATCAATTGGTTTTGATATAAATAGCATATACATCTATGTAAAAAGCTTGAATGCTTCTTCTTCAAGAATAAACTAACGACAAATGTTTAGACATTGGTAAGTACCTTTTTGTTGCCATTAGCTCAACAAAATCCCTCTTTGTCATATAAGAAGGTTACTTGGAAGTTTCTCATGCAATATTGTTAAGTGTTGTTCGCTTGTGATACAAACAACAAAATCCAACACCTCATCGCAAAAAGATTCCGACGTGTGCAAATACATCATCGATTCCCCCAAATAGTAAATGAATTATGTTATTTATACCTACTAGAAAGCTTGTAATTTAATTATTTTTGGTTATACTCGATTCTTTAATTTTCCTTATTATTTCATATTAACGAATTTAAAGTCCTCAAGAGTTGTGACCGGATGATTAAGAGCGGGACTTGGCGTGCGCTAAGTCTTAGGTTCGATTTTATGCCATGCTGTTATAATCCTCGTAAGAGCTTGAGGCAATCAGGAGTTTTATTCGCTAAGGGTATTGCTTGTTGGGCTCTTCTGTTGAAGGTATTACTCGCTGAACCCTCTTGCACCAGAGACGTTGCTCAGTGGACCCCTTAGAAGGAATTTCTCTTGCACTCTAAAAAAAGAAAAAGAATTTAAAGGCTATAATATTATAAAACTCAAAGACAAAATTTTATGGAAAAAAATCTTATTTTGCAATTTAACTAAAACATATGTTAGTGAATATATAAAATTAATTAAGTTGGTCTCACAAAATAATTTAAGTTATTGTGGTGAAATGGTCGGTTAACATGATATTAGAGCCTTTATAACCAAACAGTCTTGAGTTCAAATCCTACTACTTGTAAAAGTTTCAAATCTAAAAAACTTTCACTTGAAGAGATGTGTTAACAAATATATAAAACTAATTAAGTTAAGCTCAGGCAATAGCTTAAATTATTGTGGTGCAATGATCGTTTAAATAACAACAATATTTAGGACAAGTTCTGTTGAAATACAAGGTTTAATAAAACCTTAAAACAAGAAGCTTGAAGGTTAAGTTACGGAGCCAAATTACTTGGGAGCCAAATTACTTGGTAAGTACCGAACTACTTAAATGACATCACTGGTGGCGGTGGTTAACCAAGTCAATCTCACATTGTCTTGGAACTACGCATGACTTTGATTTTGGTTGTGACCATCATAGCTTCTCGGAAAATATTTTAGAACTTCTTCATAATTTCTGAAAACACACCAGGATAAATAATTACACCAAAATTGACTCTAAAAATTATATCTTTTTTCCAAAACTTCTTCATAATTTCTCAAAATACAATAGGATAGATGATTACACCAATACTTACTCTAAAAATGAGAACTTGTTCGTTTGTTATTAAAAAAAAAAAGACCTTTACCATTTTTTAGCATTAAAGGAAGAGAGTGCTTGAACCTGGAAGAAAAGGTAAAATCTTGGGACGTTTATAGTTAAAGAAATCAATGTTTGAGTTTGGAGTCGATGAAATGATCCTAAAGGGTGTCCTAAAGTTACAGCTTTTTGTTTTTGGTAAGAAATGGAAACATTCTAGTCAATGTCTCCTACCCGTACTAGGAGTCCAAGCCACGTGGTTTGGAAACTGCGACTCTCTCTCTCTCTCCCCGATACTCTCTATTATGTCTGGCTTTCGCTCTCCAAGTCTAAACGCATTTTCTGTAGACTTTCACTTGCTTTCTCTCCCTGTTGTGTATATTTAAGTGATCGTGAGGGACGAGGTTAGAGACGTTACTTAGTATAGCTCTGAAAAGCTCAAACCTTTAAGTGAAATCCATATCCAAAATCGACCCTTTTAACGCGGATTGCTATTCCAAATCTCGACAGAAACCATCTCCTCCATTTTCTGGGGACTTATCTTCCACAATTCAAGGTAATGCTTCCCTTATGTTGCTAACTTTTCTTGGTTTTGCCCAGTTTTGTTTGGTGGTTCTTCTGTTTAGAGTATGGACATCGGCCTTCAATGGTAACAAGCCTGTTCTTTCGTGTCCTAAACCTGATTTCTGATGCTACTGCAGTTGTTTTCTGGTCCTGGTTACATTGAAATGTTAGTTATTCTGTCTCTCTAGAGTCTGGTATTGTGGTTTGAGTTTGTTAGATCCATTATTTGTTGGTAATGGATCGGTTGCATTTCATTCAGGGATTTTTGGGTTCTCGTAAAAATGTTGCTTTTTTCTGGTTCTGGGCCTTTTGGTCCTTTGCTATGGATTCAGGATTTCAGCTGACTGTTCTTGGCTATCCTCAGATCCATTGTCTTGTTTCTGCAACAGTAGTTCTATTCTCATACTGACATGCAATTTTGAGGCCTCCATGGTGATTGTGTATAACCTGTTTCACTTGTTATATGATTTATACCATGTACAAGAGAGAATAATGTTTTCTGCCATTGGTTTTGATTATACAGGTTTTTACATGGTAGTCTCATTTTGGATTTTTTTTTACATTGAAGTGCTTGTTCAGTATCCAACATTCATAATCCATTGAATATAAGTTGCCTGTAATACTAAGTTTTGATGCTTCTGATTCGTTTCAACAGGAAACCAGAATACATAAATTGCCAAAAGTACATTTCCCTTTCGAATGGGAATATCTTTTTCGTGCCCATTTGCTGAGGACATTGATGTGGAAAATGCCTTGGAATCTGTTAGAGTGAAATCTATTAGCTTTGGCGATGATGAAGTTAAAACTCCTGTACGATCAGTTAGTTTCGGCAGTCAAGATCCAGAGCCGAAGATAATGAGATCTTTGGGTTCTGGAAAGATGGTGGTAGAGAGATCTGTCAGCTTTAAAGGGAGGGAATTTGATAAGCTGATCTCCAAAAAACAGATGGGAATGGACTCCCTTCGCCTGGGAACAACAAAAGTTTTGTCATTTTCTGATCCCACCAATCCCAAGCATGAGGCTGCTGTAAAGTTGCAGAAAGTGTATAAAAGCTTCCGAACCAGGAGAAAGCTTGCAGATTGTGCAGTTATTGTGGAGCAAAGCTGGTGTGTTTCTATTTCTATGTTCAAAGTTTTTATCTTTGCGTAACCTGTCAAAAAATGCATCTAACGCAGTTATTTCAAATTGTTTTAGGTGGAAACTCTTAGATTTTGCTGAGCTCAAGAGGAGTTCTGTTTCGTTCTTCGATATTGAGAAACATGAAACTGCTATTTCACGTTGGTCAAGAGCAAGAACAAGAGCTGCAAAAGTTGGAAAAGGTTTATCAAAGAACGACAAAGCTCGGAAACTTGCTTTACAACACTGGCTTGAAGCGGTAAGGTTGTGTAAAGAATTTATATGGAAATTATCTTTATCATTTTTCACATCCATCCTAATACCAAATTGATGTGTCTCTTGTGTAAAAACAGATTGATCCACGGCATCGTTACGGGCATAATTTACACTTCTATTATGTTAAATGGCTACAATCAAAGAGCAGAGAACCATTCTTCTACTGGTAACTTTCTGGCTAGAAATTATTCATTTCAATAATCACAAATATAAAAAGAAACATTTTTCACGTATTGGCGTCGATTCTGCAGGTTAGATATAGGAGAAGGGAGGGAAGTAAATATTGTTGAGAAATGCCCTAGATCAAAACTTCAACAACAGTGCATAAAGTATCTTGGTCCGGTAAGCTTTCTGCTCTTTTTTCTCCTTCACTTTGCTATTGATCGACTTAAATGGTTTCGCTGATAGATTCTCAATCTTACAGATGGAAAGGAAGGCCTATGAAGTTGTTGCAGAAGAGGGTAAATTTATCTACAAGCAGACAGGAGAGATCCTCCATACCACAGATGATGCCAAGTGGATATTTGTGCTAAGTGCATCCAAGGCATTGTATGTTGGCAAGAAGAAGAAAGGCAGATTTCAGCATTCTAGCTTCTTGGCTGGAGGAGTAGCAACTGCTGCTGGTAGATTAATCGTTAAAAATGGTGTCCTTAAGGTATAGCTATAAATACCAATGTTGTTTGAAATTGATTTAGTTGGTGTTATATGTTTATATAGTCTGTTGATATCGATTGATCTTTGCTATATGACAGGCAGTTTGGCCTCACAGTGGTCATTATCGGCCTACAGAGGAGAATTTTAAGGATTTCCTTTCATTTCTCAGAGAAAACAATGTGGATCTTTCTGATGTGAAGGTATGGACAGATCTCTATATCCTGATCATATACTATTGATAGAGAACCGAAAATGTGAAGCTATAATCACTTTCTTTTGGTTGATTTAGACTAGTCCGGTAGATGAAGAAGAAAACTCGCTTTCGAAACAAAGAAGCGGTCAGCATATTAGAAACAATTCATCTGAGGAGGACTTCTACAACATTGTTGATGCCTTGGATGCTGCAGCAAACAGTGCATTGGAGGAAAAAGATGCCTCTGATGCAGTGGAACAACTGAAGTCAGACAGATTCCACAAGTTCAGTAGAAAACTAAGCAATCTTGAAATACCGAGCAGAGATGAACTATTTGAAGAAGTGGGTGAAGATCAGTCTGTTGACCCGAGTGGGAGCAGTGTGTCTGTGGACGTTTCATCGAGAGCTGACTACAGATATGCAGTTGAGGGTATATCTAAGGAACAGGATCACTCAACTCCAAAGCAAAACAGGCTTCATGAAGGGCACGAAGATGATGAAGTAGAAAACGTCCCTAAAGAAGCAATCCTTCAAAGGATTAACTCTAAGAAGGGAACAAATTCGTATCAATTGGGGAAGCAATTATCTTGCAAATGGACAACAGGAGCAGGTCCAAGAATTGGCTGTGTAAGGGACTATCCCTCAGAACTTCAATTCCAGGCTTTAGAGAAAGTGAACTTGTCCCCAAGAAGTGCCAGCCAATTGAAAACAGGAAGCAACACCCTACTGACCCGAAAATTTTCCGTTCCCACAAACTTTTCCGGGGAATTTTCCGGGGAATTAACAGCAACCATTGACTCACCATTCTTCACAGGAAGAAGTTTGGATTAAGAGAAGTCAGTTTGAAGGATATTAATGGAAAGTAGATAGGAATAAGCGTGGAATAGATTCTAATTCACTTACGAATAGATTCTAATTCATTCATTCTTCTTTTTGTGAATACAGTGGATAGTATAGGAATTCTTCGTTATTCTTTTTCCTTTCCCATGTAGCTAAAGATCACTTCTATACATTATTCTTTTTCCTTTCCCATGTAGCTAAAGATCACTTCTATACATTAACTTTCTCTATACTTTCCTGTTGTACAATACCAGATGAAATTTATAAGATCCTCTTGGGTTTTGAAGCCCATTTCAAACGAAGAAGCAGCTTTTTTGTTCTTAAAGTTGAGATATTTGAACATGGTTGAATCCAATAGTCAGGTGATTCCTCCAACTAACCAGACTATTCAGGGAAGTTGGCAGTACCAAGAAGTAAACTTATACTCTGAAACACTAGATGAAGATATGAAGACAAGGCACCAGCAGAGCTTCAATGGGTTTCTGTTTCTGAGTCAATTTTCTACTGTAACGAGTACGTCCAGAATAGTTCATTCACTCTATAAATTGTTATTCAACGTGGAAGAAAACAAGAACAAAGGACATAGAGGCTAGACATTGCTCTTGGAGTAGCACGAGCTATCTGCATATCTGCACTCAGAGCGTAAAATATCAGTGGCTCTCGGGAATCTGAAGCTTAAAAATGTATGAAATAGTTCCAAAGTTGACAGGTTCTTACTAATAAACTGCTCACTCCAGTAGGAGACAGCTTCTTCTTCTGAGTCTTTATCAGAGGGAGACATGCAGGTTCTGGGAGAGTATTTTCACTGAAAATTCTCATCATTTAGTTGAAAATCAGTGAGAATCTAAAAACAAAGAATCACATTGAGTTTGAAAGTAGCAAAAACGTACAGTTCATATTCAAACAAAAAAAAATTAAAAATTTAGTTTTAGTATGTTTAAAATTTAAATGGGCTTAGACTCGATCTTTTAAATGTTTTTCAAACTTCTAAGACAGAAAAGGCCTACCAAATTGCTAGCAAGTTAGAAATTGGAAAATCCAACCTCGCATCGATGATTTGAGTCTTCCAATTGTCCAGGTCGTACTATCTACATGTCCATGTTGCTTCCTTACATCAATGCCAGACCACCTTATCTTCCCTACTATATTTGAATGGCTGCAAAAGTCGTCCTGTATGTTTTTATGCGATGGAGGACTAGAGGTTAACAAGCAGACACTTGTCAATGATATTGCCATAAGATAATGAACAAAAAGCTTGGTTTAAACGAAATTTGAAAGATAATAAATTGATCAGAAATGGACCCTCAACCAATCATAGCCAAGAAGTAACATAAGAGTTACGGGAGAGCTGTCTTCAAACGTGAGTCGGATAACATTTACTATACCTCAACGTAATCGTAAAGACACCATGTGCAAGAAACAATAATATTTTTACTCCAGATTCAACAAGAAACGCATGCGAAGAAAAGGTACAGCAATGGCTAATTGTCATAAGAAATCTTCTAACTTAGAGCTTCTTCTGGTAAATGAGCTTGTTTTCCTTTACTTTTGTTTTGATCTTTTGTTTCAGGCCATATATAAGGCTTTCTAGCCAAGTATTCATCGGGTTTCAGCTCTGAAAGAAGCAGCAGCCATGGAAGCTATAAGAGCTTCCTCTGTTTTATCTGTAAAAGTCCCAACTTGGATATTCAAAACCCAACATACCAAACCGAAGTTCGTCACTTTCCCGCATGATTCAAGACCGAGTTCAGGTTTCTCGAAGATTCAAGGGAACACATCGAAACTTTTCAAATTCTTCACTGCAATATCACCGTCGCCTTTCTCTGTCTCAACGGAGTCTGTAGACCCACCTGAGCCAGAGGTTGAAGACGACACTAAAGCAGAGAAATTTGACTGGTTTTCACATTGGTACCCGGTTATGCCAGTCTGTGATTTGGACAAAAGGGTGCCACATGCAAAGAAAGTGATGGGTCTTGATGTCGTGGTTTGGTGGGATAGGAATGAGAAATCATGGAAAGTCTTCGATGATGCTTGTCCTCATAGGTTGGCTCCGTTGTCCGAAGGAAGAATCGATCAATGGGGGAGATTGCAGTGTGTTTATCACGGTTGGTGCTTCAATGGGTCTGGTGATTGCAAATTCATCCCTCAAGCACCACCGGACGGCCCTCCGGTAAGCAACCGTGAAGATTACATACTATATACAAATAATTCAATTAGTAAATGTGCTTAGATGGGCATAGAAAATTGGTTTTAGATCAGATTTTCAGATACAGGCTAATCGTGTAAGTGTAGGTACATACGTTCAAGAAAGCCTGTGCAGCAGTTTATCCAAGCACTGTGCATCATGACATAGTGTGGTTTTGGCCAAGTACTGATCCTGCATACAGGGACATCATTCAGAAAGAAAAACCTCCCTTTCTCCCGGAATTGGATGATCCATCATTTACCAAGTTAATGGGAAACCGAGATATTCCTTATGGGTATGTTGAGATATTCCTTGTTCATTTGCTTTCTCTGGCATAAGTTTGAGTTTGAGAGTTCAACAAGATAGAGTAGCACTTTGGATAAGGCAGAATTGAACTGATTTTCACTGCACTCTCTAAGTTAGAACTGCTTTTCAGGTATGATGTCTTGATTGAAAACCTTATGGATCCTGCTCATGTTCCTTATGCACATTATGGGTTAATGCAAACACGAAAACCAAAAGGTAGATAAAAGTTCCTGGATGAACATTAAACTTAATATTCTGTATTTCACTACCTTGTATGGATTTTCATGTTAACCAAACAAAATTTGTTTGATAGAGAAGCGTGACAGAGAAGGTGGGAGACCCGTGGAAATGAGTGTCAAGAAACTAGGCGTAAATGGATTTATTGCGAAACAGGAATGGGGTGGTAGTAAATTCATTGCACCATGTGTATTTTATGCTTATACTGAACCTGAGGCAGATCAAGGAACTGGAGCTGTGTCATCAGCTGGAACTCAAAAGGTAAGGTCTTGGTAGGTTATGCTGCAAGTTAAAGTTGAAAATTTCTCACACACTATTCTAATTGCATGCTTTGGCTGATCAATTTGTAGCTAATTAGATCAACTACAATCCCAAAAAATTTGTTTTAGACTTATTTTTCTGATGATTTGATGTTCTCTAACATTTTGCACTGCAGCAATCATCGGCACAAAGGAGAGCAGCTTTAATTTTCATCTGTGTTCCAGTTAGTCCAGGCAACAGCAGATTGATATGGACGTTTCCAAGAAACTTCGGAATTTGGGTCGACAAAATTGTTCCAAGATGGTTCTTTCATATTGGCCAAAACCTGATTCTGGATTCAGATTTGTATCTTCTTCATGTGGAGGTGATTCTAAAGATAAAGTGCATACTATTGTAGAGAATTATCTCACTGATTTTAGAAAATGAGAACATTACCTGGTACTCGCCAGATGAACTAGTTGATACAATATTCATCAGGTGATATCAGACACAATTTGTTTTTTATTCTTGCAGGAGCGCAAGCTGATGGATATTGGTCCTGCTAATTGGCAAAAGACCTGTTTCATGCCAACAAAGTCGGATGCTCTTGTGGTTGGTTTCAGAAGATGGCTTAACAAATATGCCGGTGGTGGAGTCGATTGGAGAGGCAAGTACAGTGGGGCTCTTCCACCAACACCTCCTAGAGAACAACTGATGGATAGGTAGTAAATGCTGGAACTATAGTTGAAAGTTCAGGATTCAGTTTTGTGAACTTCCATAATTGAATTGCAATTTGCAGGTACTGGTCCCATGTCCTAAACTGCAGCAGTTGCAGTACTGCTCATAAAGGTCTCAATGCTTTGGAGGTCACCCTGCAGGTATTATCTGTAGTTTTAATAGGAGTGGTGGCTGCAACCAAGCAGAGCATGACGTCCACCGTCGCAAGGAATACTGCAGTTGCAATGGCCATCGTTTGCTTTGCAGCCTCGAGATGGCTTGCACACTTCATCTACAGAAACTTCCATTACCATGACTACAACCATGCTTTTCGCTGAGATTGATGCTTAAAGTTTCACAGTGAATGTAAATTCGTTCGTACCCTTCTATGTAACTAACATACAGAACTCACCGAGACATAGATTTTATTACGGAAAGCATTGAATTCCTGAAGTCTTGAATGAAGCATTTTATGGTTTGGAAAATTAGCTTGTCGAGATCAGTAATAAGGGCAAGAGTTACAAAGAAATCATTCGCTTATCTTTCGCTAGAACACAAGAAGATAGATTAACAATGACAGTGAAACTAAGTTTAGATAGCAAGATCGCCATCTTAAGCAAGTGATTAATAGAATCAGATAACTTTTACAGGAGAAAGGTAGAAGACAATTACATACAATCACATTTCTGGTTAGTTTCCTAGTTGGATTTATCCAATTGTGGGGTTAGTTCAATCTGTTTCCAACCCGTTAAGCACCTGACGTCAGTGCATGTTAACTGCTATAAATACATTGAAGTAGCTATTAGCCAATCTTATTCTCCACAACCACTGTCGAAATGAGAGCTCTTCAAGCTTCCCTTTTTATTTCTGTGAACCACCCAGCAAAGAAGTCTAAGCTTGGTGGAAAACGGAATCAGCAACTTCAGTTCTATTCAGTACCCAGTTCATGTGTGCAATCGAATCACAGAAACTTCTCAAGATCCAATCTTTATTCTACCTTCTCATCAACCCCATTTTCAGAAGAACTTGTTGGCTTGGCACATCCGGTGCTTGAAACTGATAGCCAAGAAGATAAGTTTGATTGGCATGATCATTGGTATCCATTAATGCCAGTTTGTGATTTGGACAAGAGAGTGCTTCATGCCAAAAGGGCGATTGGTCTTGACATTGTGGTATGGTGGGATAGGAATGAGAGTACATGGAGAGTGTTTGATGATGTTTGTCCTCACAGGTTGGCACCCTTGTCTGAGGGAAGAATTGATCAATGGGGGAGACTGCAATGTGTGTACCACGGTTGGTGTTTTGGTGGCTCGGGTAATTGCAAGTTTATTCCTCAGGCACCCTTAGATGGCCCTCCGGTTTGAATCTTGATCTTGACTTGACAATTACTCTTTTCTTTAGCTATTTTGACAATTTTGGCGACTCTTATCTGCAACAAAATTTCCCTTCTGTTTGATCCATTGGGGTCTTTTGTTTCATTTGCCTAGTGTCTTAGTTGTGTTCTTGTATCTTCATGGAGAAATATGAAAACTTTTCTAGGTCTGTTGAAACTAGACAAGTAGAAATTACTGGCATGCATACATATGTAACCTTCCCATGGCGTTTCCAGGTTCACACCTTCAAGAAAGCATGTGCAAAAGCTTATCCAAGTACTGTGCAGCATCAAGTTCTATGGTTTTGGCCAAAAACTGGCACTCAATATAAAGATAATTTTCCGACTAAAATGCCTCCATACATTCCAGAGTTGGATGATCCATCATACACCAACTCTATTGCATGTCGAGAACTGCCTTTCGGGTATGCAGGAGACTTTTAAGCCTCTGTCATTTCTCGCCAGATCTTGTGTTGTTTATAAACTGAAACAAGGTTTGACAATTTATATACATACAATTTAATATGCAGTAGAAGTGTTGTTAGGCATATGTAACTTGCAAACTGTGCTGGGGAGTTTCAATTTAAGCCGTAAAAGGTCGTTTCTTGTTGTGATATTACCTCAGCTGTTGTGTGAAGTTTGATCACTACAACACTGAAGTGGTTCTATTTAGAGTTTTCCTCATGATTTTTACTCTAATAATAAACTACAATGTTATTTCAGGTATGAAATGTTGATTGAAAACTTAATGGACCCAGCTCATGTCCCTTACGCACATCATAAACTGGTGGCTAATCCAGCAGCAAAGAACAGATAAGAATTTCACTGATTCCATGATCTGATAGTATTTTGACACTGATTGATATACAAATTATTTGTTCTTTCACAGTTAAGAACGACAGAGAAGGTGGTTCACCGATCGACATAAAAGTACATATATTGGACATGTACGGTTTCAGCACCAGCAGAGAAGGAAACTTAAATGGTGAATTTATTGCACCCTGTGTATATTTTTCTGCCTTTAGTCTTCCTCATGGAAATTTTTACGACACTACATTTTAAATGATGTTAGCTTGATTTCAATTTAATATCTTCCTATCAGGATTTTCCCTGCAGCTCTGGGATATCTATAATCTTTGTTTCTTCTGTTTCAGTTTGCAAATGCAGGGCCAATCAACTCAAGTATCACAGAGAAGAGCTCCTGTTGTTTTTCTGTGCATATCAGTTGGCCCGGGTAAAAGTAGATTGATATACTCATTTCCAAGAAATTTTGGTGTCTGGATTGACAGAATTATTCCCAAATGGGTGTTTCATCTGAAACAAAATCTGGTTCTAGATTCAGATTTGTATCTTCTCCACCTAGAGGTAATGCAGCTACTGTGAAGGGTAATATGATCAACTGAGTAGAAAGTCTGGAACAAAATTTTGATATCTTCTGAGAAAATGATATGAACCAGAACATACTAGACCCTTTCAGAACTGGCTTTTTCATTCATCTTTCAGTGAATTCCACTTCAAACTGAATGCAAATACTTATCGTTTTTCCTTTTCAGGAGCGTAAGATAATGGATGTCGGTCCTTCCAACTGGCAAAAGGCCTGTTTCTTGCCGACGAAATCGGATGCACAGGTGCTTACCTTCAGGAGATGGTTGAACAAGTACTCCGCTGGTCAAATTAACTGGGAGGGAAAGTTTAGTGGACCATTCCCACCAACCCCTCCAAAGCAACAGCTTATGGATAGGTAATTTGGTTTGACCAAGTTTTAGTCTTTTCATTCATTTCAAGTTCTTGGATATTTGAACGGAAAATATGTAAATGCTGTGATCTCACTCAAAATGCAATGCAAGTTTCGTAGTTCTTAAGTATCATCACTGCTCCACTTGAACTTACATCCTATAAACTTCTTTAGTCATAAATTTCCATCAAATTTGCTCTTCAGATTCTTTTCCTCTTCTTTTCTTGGCCACTGAAGACAATGGATGTAGCTGAATATGATACTGGTTAGGTCGGTTAACATCCTCCTTCAGGTATGGTCCCGTGTGGTGAATTTTAGCAGTTGCAGTAAGGCATACAAGGCTCTCAGTGCCCTTGAGACTGCTGCCTCTTATCTCTGTCGGTTTAATTGGCACAGTTGCGGCAACAAAGCAGAGTCTGAGTTCAGCACCGACAAGAACTGCACTTATCTTGATGGCTGTTCTATGCTTCACAGCTTCAAGATGGTTGGCACACTTCATGTACAAAAGTTTTCATTTTCACGACTATAACCATGGCCTAGCGTAACTGTTGAGCATGTACATACACCACATACAAGAACTTTCTGCATCAAGTTCTTGCTAGAAAATATAGAGGAACTCAGATAGGATGGAAAGAAGAGAACTTTTTTTTTAAAAAAATGTGAACTTCTAAATGTCCAAATTGGAACTTCTTTCATTTGTAACTCAACTCCTTTATTCAACTACATGCGCTGTTTTGATTGAATAGCTCTGTACATTAGTTTGCAATTGGAGTTGGCTGTCCTACCAGTGTGTTTTTTTCTTAATGTTTTGAGGTTCTATCATAAATGGTTTCCTATGGAAACATAGAACATTGTCGCTTGGACCATAAAGATTTGGTTTTGAGTTTTATGTCAAAAGGGGATTTAGTCTAATAGCAAAAAAGAAAAACAACGTGGATATTGTTATTATCATGGTGTAGAGGACACAAAACGAGAAACCGGTTACCTACTCTTAACAGTCAAAAAGAACCCTTTCATTTCAAATTCTTGAATTCGAAATGAATCAAATCTTCCCAAGTGGGATTCGAACCTAATAGAAGTCAGTTAACGGCCGACCGCTCTACCATTGACCTACTGAGGAACAACTGGAGATTCGATTTCATAAATTTCAATTCCCCTTCTCAACCCATAACCAATATGAGCTCGAAGGATAAGAGGAAGGGAATAAATGAAAAACAAAAAAGAAAAGATAATAATTGTTAGAAAATCAAATATGATATCTTTTTTACTACTTATTTCTTTTTTTTCTTCATCTCTTACATCTTTTCGCCAATTAATTTCAGATAAAGATAACAAGAAAAGAGAGTATCAATCTAAAATGAGATAGTAATTGTATCTTTTATAATTTGGATAGTCCATCAATTATAAGTGAAGAAAATTATAATAATCATTTAGGAAAAATTATTTCCTAATCATAAAATAGGAAACAAGAGGAAATAATGGATATTTACTTGAGGAAATTATTGTAAATAGGGGATACTGGTGTAAATAGGAAATATTTTAGTTACCTAAATTAAGCTAGGACTTGTGCATATATTCAAAGGCGCTTGTGCTGCAAAATAAGAAAAAAGATTACTTCTTTCTTCATGATATCAGAGCCTAGGATACTGTAACTCCTTTTTTTTTTCCTAACACTTTCTTGGCCTTCATTGCCAATAGTGCCGTCTGGAAAACAGATGGCTGAATCCATTACCAGAAAAAACCCCAACGTGGAGGTCTCTTCCTCCTTTGAAATCTCCTATATTGGTAATCCCAAAGTGTACACCCCTACCCATATTGGTGAATTACAAATCTTGTTTCCATCTTACCAACTCAATGGTAAAAACTACCTCCACTGTTCACAAATGGTTAAGACTTTCCTTGAGGTCAAGGGAAAGCTTTCTCACCTATTAAGACCTACTCCAGCTGTTTCGGATCCCAAGTTTGAGGCTTGGGATGTAGAGGATTCCTTAATCATGTCATGGCTTTGGAACTCTATAGAACCAGACGTTAGAAGTGCTTACGTGTTCCTCTCATCTGTTAAGGAGATATGGGATGTTGTTACTTAATCTTATTCTAAAGTAAATGATGCCTCTTTAATTTATGAGATTAAGATTAGAATCTCATCTATCAAGCAAGGAATGCACTCTGTCACTGAATATTACAATCTAATGAAGAGTCTTTGGCTAGAGTTAGATCATTATCAGAATTTTAAAATGTAATGCAGTGATGACACTGTCAAATTACAAAAGTTTGTAGAAAGGGAAAGAATTTTTAAATTCTTAGCAGGTCTTAATGTTGAATTTAACCAACTTCAGGTTCAAATACTTAGTAAAGACCCTTTACCGTCTTTGAATGAGGCCTTTTCACTCATTCGGGTAGAAGAAAGTCGGAGAATTGTGATGTTGAAATCCAAATCTGCTAACTGCTCAGCATTTATGTCTATGAAAACCAACAAAGAAGCCCTTAACCACCACCAACAGAATCCTCAAAATAAGGAAGCTGTCTGGTGCAGTTTTTGTAAGAAGCCTCGTCACACTAGAGAGACCTGTTGGAAGTTACATGGGAAGCTACAGAAAGCAAGGAAAGAAGGGGCAAACAAGGATGGACAGGCCAAAGGACACTTTACTGAACCTACAAACTCTGGAGATTCTGATCAAGCTAGATCATAACCAAAAGGACTTAACAAAGAAGAGATTGAGCGCCTAAAGAGCATTCGGAATTCCCTGGAAGGTCCTGGTGCATCATATTCATTAGCCCAATCAGGTGGTTTTTCTAATTCCCATGCTCTTAGTGCCTCATTAGTGTCTCCTAAGGATTCTTGGGTCATAGATTTAGGTGCTACAGACCATATGACTACCTTTCATCATTCTTTTATTTCTTATAACCCCTATCCTAGTAACAGAAAAGTTAAAGTTGCAAAGGGCTCTCTTACTACTGTTGCAGGTCAAGGAACCATTCCTTTGTTCCCTAATCTTCTCTTGAAAAGAGTACTACATGTTCCCAAACTTTCTGCCAATCTTTTGTCCATTAAAAGATTTACTAGAGAATTGAATTGCTTTGCCATCTTTGATCCTGATTATTGTGTATTTTAGGATCGGGAAACATGGAACATGATTGGGCATGCTAAGGAAAAGGATGGACTCTACCTTTTGGAATCTAATAGTGGAGACAAAACCTTACATCCCTCCTTGACTTTTATGACTAGAGATACTCTTAACCTTACTTGGCTTCACCATTATCGTTTAGGTCATCCTTCTTTCCTTCTTTTAGTTTATTGAGAATCATGTTCCCTAATTTGTTTAAAAACAGTGATCCTACCAGTTTCCATTGAGATGTGTGTGAGTTTGCCAAATACTGTTGTACTTCCTTTCCTTTGAGCAATAATAAATCTGAATTTCCTTTTACTTTGATTCATTGTGATATATGGGGAACTTCAAGAATACCTAATGTGTCATGAGCTAAATGGTTTGTTACCTTTATTAATGATTGCACAAGGCCCACCGGGTTTTTCCTATAAAAAACAAATCAGAAGTCAGTGAGATTTTTCCTAATTTCTTTCATATGATAAAAAACCAGTTTGGGGTGAGCATAAAAGGAGTGGAGTGATAATGCCCGGCAATACTTTAATTAAACCTTATCCTCTTTCTTTTAAAGAGAAGGCATTATCTATTTTCCATCTTGTGTTGATACATCTCAACAAAATGGGGTAGCTAAGCATAAGAATAGACGTTTACTTGAAGTCACTAGAGCATTACTATATCAAATGAATGTCCCTAAACACTATTAGGGAGAGGTTGTTTTAACTGGAGTTCACTTGATAAAAAGATTGCCTTCACGACGTCTAGAGTTCAAAACATTGGTAGAAATGCTTTGTAATTTCTTCCCCAGCTTTAATATAAATAGTCTAACTCCAAGGGTGTTTGGATGTGTTAGTTTTGTTCATATTCATGCTCACAATAGGGGAAAACTTGACCCACGAGCCCTAAAGTGCATCTTTGTTGGCTACTCTCCTACACAAAAAGGGTATAAATGTTCATCCTCCCTCACATAAATTCTTCATTTCCAAGGATGTGTCATTTGTTGAGGGTCAATCTTTCTTCCCTAATACTTATCTTTAAGGGGAGATGGGGAATTCTGCGGAAGATAAGTATAGGGAGACTAACTTCTTACTTGATTTATCTTTCCCAAATACACAGACTAAGTCAGCCACTAATATCCCTACACCACCTAACCAGTCTGACCAAAATAAGGCAGAAAATGCCTAGCTATATACCTCAAAAAATATTGCACCTATGCCTAACAAACCTCTCTTAGCCTCCTCACGAGGGGATACTGTCCAAACCTTACCAAAGTCGGCTCAAGTATCTAACCCGGAATTAGGTACTGAAATACAAAACCCTGAACTTGATGATTTGTATGTCCTTATAGCTTTTAGGAAGGGCACACGAACATGCACTAAATACCCAATTTCACACTACACTTTACTTGAAAAATGTTCTCCAAGCCATAAATATTTTCTTACAAAAATAAATTCAAGTTCCACACCACAAACATTTGATGAGGAACTTAGGGATAGGAATTAGAAAAATGCAATGGATGATGAGATGAATGCATTAATTAAGAATCAAATATGGGAAATAGTGGATTCACTAAAAGAAAAAAAAAACCAATAAGATGTAAATGGGTATTCACAATTAAATATAAAACAGATGGTTCATTGAAAAGATATAAAGCAAGGCTAGTAGTTAAGGGGTATATTGTTATCCTTGGCAGCTAATTTTAATTGGCATGTGTAATAATTTGATGTAAAGAATGCCTTTTTACATGGTAATCTAAATGAAGAAGTGTACAAGACAACCCCTCTTGGGTTTGAAGATAAGTTTGTGAATCTCTTTAGGCATGGTTTTGGAGATTCACAAAGGCTATGCTAGAAATGAAGTACAAGCAAAGTTAAGGAGATTACACTCTATTTATTAAATTTGCTGCAAAAGACAAAATGACAACCATCATTGTTTATATGGATGACATTATAGTCACAGGTAATGATCTTGAAGAGATAAAACACCTCAAACTTAAACTTGCCCAAGAGTTTGAAATCAAAGATTTAGGGAAGTTGAAATATTTTTTGGGCATAGAAGTAGCTCATTCGAAAGAGGAAATTTTTCTATCCCAACACAAGTATATTCTGGATCTTCTAGAAGAAACTGGAATGATGGGGTGCAAACCGATTGATACACCTATAGAACAGAATCATAAACTAAGTGAGGCCAAAGATAATGAACCTGTTGATAGGGGAGGCATCAATGACTAGTCAGAAGACTAATTTATTTGTCACATACTAGACCTAACATAGCATATGCAGTAAGTCTAATTAGTCAGTTCATGTATAACCCTAAAAATGTCCATCTTCAAGCAGTGTATAAGATATTGAGGTACCTTAAAACTACCCCTAGTAGAGGGATATGTTTAAGAAAAATGACAATAAAATAGTTGAAGCTTATACGGATGCAGATTAGGCAGGTTCAAGCGCTGATAGAAGGACAACCACTAGTACTGCACTGCACTGTATTTTTGGACAATCTTATCACTCGGAGAAGTAAGAAGCAATCAGTTGTGGCTAGATCAAATGTTGAGGCAGAGTTTAGAGCTATGACTCACAGTATATATGAGCTCTTGTGGATTTGCATCATCCTAAATGATTTGAAAGTTAAGTGGCAAGGACCTATGAAGCTCTATTGCGATAATAAGTCAGCAATTAGTATTGCTCACAACCCATTACAACATGACATAACTAAACACATTGAAATTGATAGACACTTCATCAAGGAAAAATTGGCAAGTGGGCTTATTTGCACCCTATACATTCCCACTATCAAACAGATGGTAGATGTATTAACTAAGGGGTTGGCAAATGCACAAGTTCAAGATATTATAAGTAAGTTAGGAATGCAAGACATCTATGCACCTACTAGCTTGAGAGGGAGTGATGAAAATCAGAATAATGATTCAGGAGAAATTATTTCCTAATCATAAAATAGGAAACAAGATGATATCATAAATATTTACTTTAGGAAATTGTTATGAATAGGAGATATTCCTTTAAATAGGAAATATTTTAGTTATCTAAATTAAGCTAAGACTTGTGTATATATTCAAAGGCACTTGTTGTGCAAAATAAGAAAAAAGATTAATTCTTTCTTCAATAAGTAAAAATTATCTATTTATTATATATTTTAAAAGATGATATCTTTCGGTATTGGTTTTATTCTAATCAAACCATGAGATGACATCTGCGGAATTCGTTTAAACTTAGCTTTTTGAGTTCTTCCGCCTCAGTTTGCTTACTTGTATTGCTGTACATTTACTTCATTTTGGTTGTGGTGTGTTTCTTTATCTTCTTTTTTCTTTCGTTCATCTGTTTGTTCTCATCACAAAGCCCTCAATTTCGCAAGGCAAACAAAGAAAAATCTTTTCTTTTTGTTTGGGCTATTCTTAGATTCGAAAACCTTTATCTTTGTATTTCAAGAAGCAAGTTTTGGGGCACAAAGAAGAGACATTTTCTAATACCTTCATTTTTTCGAATTTCGTTAGGTTCCCAAACTAGTTATTCCATAGATTGTTTTCAATTTTTTCCATTTCCACTTTGCTGTTTTCTACGTATCATACTTAGTGAGATAGTAGGAGAGTGAGGAAGAGTGAAGTTTTGCATCATCATCATCATCCTTTCTAGCTTCAGATCTATGTAAGGATCTGATTTGGGTCGTCTTTCAAACTTTTGGGTTCAAGATTTTGCTTCCTGTTTGTTTGATTCTGTAGAATATAGGTAACTTGAGTAAGTTGGGATCTATCTTAAGGATTTCATGTCATACATTCGATTGTGAATTGTTGTGAAGAGGGTTTTAGGATTTCAAGTTTAGTTTTCTGATAACCCCCTTATCTAAGCTATCAGCCTATATCCCCATTCACCTTCTTCCTTCACTGTTCTTTAATTATCCTTGGTTCTCTTTATTGGGTTTTCATTTTCCTTTTCCGGGTATTTCTTTTTATTGGGTTTTGGGGGTTGGGTTTCAGATCGTGGATGATCATGTTGTTCTCCATGTTGAGAAAGAATGAAAGATGCGATCTTTAAGGATCTAAGGGCACTGTCTTTGCTTGAATAGGAATCTAATACTGAAGTAATTTTCTCACCTGTAGTCTCGTGCTAGATGGTCTTGTTTTTATTTTATTTTTTTGGATTTTCCGTTTCTGGGCGTGAGCATGCGCTTTGTGTGATAATTTGTTTTTATTTGAACTTTCAGCTTGTGCGTTCATATGCTTCTTTATGAGGATCTAAACCTTGAGATATGATGTTGAATTTTTCTTTGCATTGTTGTTTCTGCTTCAACTTTAATAATAAAAATTAAAAATCCCCCTTTTGAAGTTTTTGTTTAGCTGCTTTTCTTGTTTTCCTGTTATCATTCACCCATATTATTTTCTTTTTTGCACTCATCTATGTTATATCTTCATCCTTTTATTTCGGTTAAGTCAATAATACTACCATTTTCTTTAATAGGTTTTGCTTACTAGGTCTGATGTTGTTTTGATGATTGCATTAAACAAATTTGGAAGCCTGTGGTATGATCATATCTTTACCATGTTCCCTGGATTTTGCAGTTTTTGAATCTGTATGTAGATCGATCAATTCAATAGTCTGCTTTTTATGCTTTTGATTGATCAGTTTGCTTTTTAGTTGGACTTTTTGATGGAGTATAGACTTAGCTTCCTTACTACACATGACTTTTCAACAAGTTTTTATGATTTTGATAGACCTTTCGCATGATGGTTGTCGTCGTTTTCACTAGGTAACAGTGTTCAATAAGAGATTTTTGTTTTAAAGTAGTGGATGGTTGCGTTTTCGTGAAGTTGTATATATATATATATATATATAAAATTAGGATGCTACAGAGCATATTAGCAGGGTTCTACTCAATGATGACATGCACATCTCAAGAAAGGGTGAAAAAAGCTGGGCAACATATCAGGTATAAGCAAAAATTTTGCAGTATGTCAGATACGTCTATCCTACTTATTTCTTATTAATTTTGTCTTTTAAACTTGCATCTCTTAAATAAAATTTGGTAGCTTTTCTCTAAATGCTATAATTTTTTTTACTTATTTACTATTACTTTATCTTACTTATTTCTTTATTTATTAAGTATCTAGTTATTTTATCACATTTTATTTATCTATTTATTTTCTAAAATCTTCTTGTCACATTTGCAAAGCTTTTTACGTTTTTAATCTTTTAATCCTATCTATTTATGTATTTATTGAAATTTTAGTTACATAGATTTTTTCCGTGTTAATTTTATCTTTTCTCTGTAACTTGCATCATTAATATATTGTTTCATTTATATGTAGGTCTACCGGAAACAATCTCTCCACTGTATAAGAGTAAGGCTGTGTACTATCAGACCTTACTGGGTGATGATGATGAAACCATGAGAGGTTAGTTCTAAGTAGCTAAGCCCTTAATTTTGACATTACACCACAAATTAGTGAGAGAACATTTGTTTTTTCTTTATTTTTGAGTTAATAGAAGTTTTTATATTATTTATTTGTTAGAATAAATATCAGGAGGACGACGTAATTGCTGGCGACAGCTCACTTTACTATATAGTGAAGCTGACTTAAACTTTACGTCTAACCAAAGCTTTGCACATCCCATTATCTTGTCTTCCTGAGAGCAAGTAACAGTAAAAACCCTTTTGCTCATATCTCGCCAAAACCCATTTCAATACTAAGTTCGTTCCTTTCTTCCCTCATTTTATCTTCCAGTTCTCGCTTGTTTCAAGGGTTGGTTCGTTTTCGCATAAAGATTGGATTTTGACGGGATAGTGTGAACGAATTTGGTGAGATAAAAGTTGGGTTCTTTCCATTTTCTTGATTGATTTGAAGAGTTGGAAAACCCCATGAGGGAGACAAATCCAACTACCGAGCCAATTGGGCAAAATCTAATAAGGATTATTAGCAACCTATGTTTCTCTGTGTTTGTGTTCTCAGTTTTGATTTTTACTGTCATTGCAATCACCTACCAACCTCCGGATCCATGGTTGGAATCAGCTCCGGCTCTTACAAAACTCTTCACTGAAAGTAAGAATGCCACCTTCAAGATTGATAATTCTGTCCTCAAAACGGGTGAAGATTTGCAAGCTGCGTCTGCACCTGCTGTCGAACCAATCACTGAGGAAGTGATTGAGAAAGCTGAGGAGGAACTGATTGGGAAAGCTGAGGAGAAAGTAATTGAGAAAGCTGAGGGGCAAGTGACTGAGAAAGCTGAGGGGCAAGTGACAAATGTGACACTGGAATCATCTGGTTGTGAGGATTTGCAGGTCGTGAATTGCTCCGATCCAATGGTGCTGATTACGGTTGAGAAGTTCAACTTGAAGTTATTCAAGGCCATTGCGTTTTTGGAGTATCAAACCCCAGTTAATGGGTCGAAGCAGGATGAGTGTGATGTGGCATGGAGATTTAGGAATAAAAAGGAGAAGTCTTGGAGGAAATATAGGGATTTTAGGAGGTTTAGGTTTGGGATTGGAGAGAATTGTACCTACAAAATCATACATGCAGGTGGTTGGCATTCAGGTATTAATGCTAGGAGGCAGAGGAGCAGACTGAATACTACTAGAAGTGGTAAAATTCACCCAAATCTTGCACCTTCATTGCGTGATGATGAAATTAATGATACAATTCCAACCTTGGGATCAGTGACAAATTTTCGTAAAGGAAAGTACTTGTATTATTCTAGAGGAGGTGATTATTGTAAGTCTATGAATCATTATTTGTGGAGTTTCTTGTGTGGCTTAGGGGAAGCTATGTATTTGAATAGGACATTTGTGATGGATTTGAATTTATGCTTGTCAGCAAGTCACAATCCCAGTGGTAAGGACGAAGAAGGCAAGGACTTCCGGTATTATTTTGATTTTGAACATCTTAAGGAGGTAGCATCAATTGTGGAAGAGGGTGAATTCATGAGAGATTGGAAGAAATGGGATCGATCGCACAAGAGAAAGATCCCTTTCAAAAAGGTTTTGACTTATAAGTTGACACCAATGCAACTGAAGAAAGACAAGAGCACCATTATCTGGAGGCAATTTGATGCTCCGGAACCAGATAATTACTGGTACAGAGTCTGTGAAGGACAATCTGCAAAGTATGTTCAGAGGCCATGGCATGCCATTTGGAAATCGAAAAGATTGATGAATATTGTCGCTGAGATCAGCGGGAGAATGGACTGGGATTTTGATGCAGTTCATGTAGTTCGGGGAGAGAAGGCTCAAAATAAGGAGCTATGGCCACATTTGGATGCCGATACATCACCAGATGCCCTTGTTGCAAAGCTTCAAGGAATGGTTCAGCCCTGGAGGAACCTATACGTAGCAACCAATGAGCCATTTTACAATTACTTTGATAAGTTGAGGTCCCATTACAAAGTTAATTTGCTTGATGATTACAAGGAACTGTGGTCAAATACCAGTGATTGGTACAATGAGACAATGCTTTTGAATAATGGACAGCCTGTTGAGTTTGATGGATATATGAGAGTTGCAGTGGATACTGAGGTCTTTTTTCGGGCTAAGACACGTGTTGAGACATTCTATAATTTGACCAGTGACTGCAAGGATGGAATCAACACGTGCTGACCAGGTTGAATGCTATTCTTTGCTTTTCATGGATTGATTTGTGTCACCTGTTTTCTTGGTTCAAGTGGAAGTGATACCTTTGAATTGGTGGGGGCTTCTTTTAGCATTTGGTTGTTATTTTACTCTATAGATGGCTGTCGTTCGAAAGGAATCCTACATTTGTACCATAAAATTAGTCCTTATTGGTATTTTAGTTTGTTTTGATATTTCCTAATCTCTTTTAAACTCCAATTTTTCGTCATATGATTGCTTTACCTTTGATGATATTTAATCTACAGTTCTCTTTTGATGCTGTTGGTTTAAGAGTATCATAGAAGGTTTTTGCTTTGCTTTTAAAGAGCCTGAGGTGCCCTCTTTAACAGTAATTGTTGGCTATTAAAACTAATTCAACCAAAGGACTTCCTCTTATTGATATGTTCAATTGATTAGGGAAAATTTTCCATCTATGAAATGAAATCCTGCAAGGAATAAGAGACAAATGGAGAATCATAGAGAAAAGGCAGGACATGGCCCTATCCTGTTCTGTGGTTCTGAGTCCAAAGTCCTTAAATTCTCTTTTAGATAAAGCTATATTCAGTTTTCTGAAAACAATCCTCTTTCAACTTTGTGCTTGTGCAAAGAATTCAAGTGGCACAACTATCCTCGTTCTTTCAATTCAGAATTCATCCAGAGCTTTATCTGAAAGCGTTACCTAATCTTTGAGGATAAAATTGAAAGAAAGTCGTGGATCTTGTGCTTCAAAAAAACCAATAAAAATTATCCTTAGTATTTGACAATGTATCGTATCAATTTGACAGCTTCTGCTGTAGTTCATACATGTTGATCAGTTAAATAAGCTAATAAGCTTTAAATTTGATTGGTTGGTAATGGTGGTAACTGGTCTGTGCATATCAACTGTTGACTTGATCATCTGGTGGAATTATGTTTTCAACTCCGCCATTTGTATGCTAGGATAGAGTTAGTTTATCATACACAGGTAGTCTCAAACTTGCATGTGCTTTATTTTTCTTTCCTTTGGAAAGTGAGCCTCCATCCAATTTGGCACTTGGAGAAAGAGTTTAGCTTACAAATTACAATACATCAAAATGGTTAGACATCTATGAAAACAAATCATTCATGTGTATGTTTCCTTTTTTGTGCTTGAACAGTCGATCTTGAAGAGTAAAATGCAGCAAATAACTACAAGTTTGCATTGGATCCTTCCACTTTCCAGCTCTGACTCGGAGCCACTTGTTCGTGTAGAGGTACATATTCCTGCATAAAAATATGTTGTGATATGGAGCACATGTGGTTGCAGCTTGTGGAAATGAAAAATACTATTACCTCCATCTTCTGTATCAGCTCTTGTGCATTATTTGCAGATATGACTATGTTCCTAGCGGAAGGCCTTATGAATCCCTCCTCCACACCTTTGTCAAACAACACAAGTAAGCTATCGTAGTACCCATCAACATTCAAGAGACCCACCTGTGTGTTTGTCAACGACAATCTCAGAGAATGAGGAACAGATTTGGAGGGCGTTCATGTATTATAGGGGAGAGATATGAAGTTTCTTATGTACTTTTCTAGTCATTCAACCAATCCACTTATTACCTGTTTACATCATGACAAGGCATACGTACATACATTGTTGTATCAGACAACATCATCAGTCATTGTCCTTTACCAACTACTAATGACGCGTTAATGGTATTATTAACATGGATGGAGTAGAAAGGAGAAGCCAAGTTTCTCTTTTTTTCCTTTGGTGACTACTGCAAAGTTTTGTTTTTGCCACTCTTGTTTCAACTCCATTTTGGGTCCCATTAAGTTGGAGAAGTCTAGTCTCCCAAGATGAAGGGTTAAAAACGCTTGAAACAAGCTTTTCAAGCAAAGAGGTTAGGTACTAATTATGGATCTAAAATATGGCTGTGAGGTCTCTGTCATGGCCATCTCTTTCACGGTTTCACCATTTGGAAAGCTGTCAAGCTCAAGGGACAGCTCAATCTCATAACCACTTACGGCTTTTAGAAAGCTACATCTCTTTTTCTTAATTCCCCACGAGTTGAATTATGATACTCCAACGCTTGGTTAAAGTATTTGATTAGGATAGGATTCAGACATCAGCACATGTAATAGTGTTTCAGGGAATACATGCTTAACAGGTTTTTCGACTGCTGAATGGAAATTTATATCAACTTTATATATACAGTAAAGATTTGAAACGATGTTTAAGTGCTTAAAGAGTTCCAAAAGCAAGAATTCAGAATGCTGCTTTTAAACAGTAATCTCTTGTTCGGGCTTGTTTCCAGGAACAGCCGATACAAACTTAAACAAAGGTTTAAAGGTCTTTCAGGAAAAATCCACAGATTTGAACATCATGTAACAGAAACTCCATTAATGTCTGAAGGAACATGTACTTGGAGTTATGAAAAAGGAGCCCCAAAAGGATCATTGATTATGCATTTGATATGAATTCATTAAGCCAAAATCATAATCTCTATTACCAATCCAGTTTGATAGATATTGGAAAGTAGCTCTTGATAGGATTTGCATCTTAGAAAACCAAACTTCAAGACAATAGCAAACAAGACCCAGTAGCAGAAAATGGCAAACAAAACTATTATGTGCTTTTAGTATCAGTTCGATGGATATTCCTTGTATCGGTTTCATCAACCTTTTTGGGTTGACAGGGAATTGCATTGAGAAAATGATTGACAGAGTATTTCGCAGAAGAAACATCAAAATCAGAATAACCAAACACAGGTTTCTTCATCATAAAAAGAAAAACAAATCGTACTTAACTGGTTTGTCATGGATTCCAAGCTGAGACCAAGTTATCATCTCAAGCAGTTCCTCCAAGGTTCCATATCCTCCTTCATTAAGCATCATACAGGATGTTGATTCATATGACTTTCGACAATCAACAGATATATGTATCAGAATGGAAAGATTTGTATATGAGAACAAGAATAAAACCAGGAAGAGCAACGAAAGCATCAGCTCGTTTAGCCATCTCAGCTTTTCTTTCATGCATATCTGATACAATCATCACTTCTCCTACTGTGTGACCTGAAATCTGATACGAAACCATTAATGGAACTAATACACATGTGTGCTGTGTATGTTTGTGTATATATATACATGGAGAGCGAAAGAGAGAGCAGCCGTACCTCGAGAGGGACAAGAGCTGTTGGGATAACTCTTAACACAGAAAACCAGAAAAAAGAAAAAGGATGAAGTGAATTCAAGAAATACTGATCATGAAACCATTAGTATGAAGAAAGAACAGCCATAGCTTTGCATGTTTCAAGCTTCTGATTCTGTGTCTCACTATCTTACCCCAAAACATGACATCCACCGTCATAAACTGTCTGAGAAACTAGTCCCATCAATCCAACACTCCCTCCTCCGTACACCAGATTCATCTGTCTCTGTACCTGCAGATTGTCGTGTCTAGAAATGAAATACCCGAGAAAAAAATCCACGGCTGCAAGTGCCTGGCGTGGCGGGATCGATACAGAGAAACTGAAGAGACATCACTAACCAGTTGCCTTCCAAGATCAAGAGCTGCCTCCCTAAAGATTGTCTTGTTCCCTAAGTTACTCCCACAAAAGACACATACCCTTTTGAATTTTCCCATCATCTTGTGTCGAGGTGCAGAGAAAACTCAGTGCTCAAACTAGTTGGAAACTGCAACGAAGAGGTGTTCTTGCATGACACGTGAGTATGAATAATTTAAGCAATAGTGCTGTTGTTGAGTATAAGCAGATCCTCTCCTTCCTGCAAAATCTTTGTTTTGCATATCCAATTTATTTTTAATTGTATATCACAATTATGTCAACAAAGATTTTTAATTGGTTAATTACATTTAATTTCCTCGTAAATGTTTTTAACAAATGCTTATAAAGCTTGGTTTGAGAGAGCAGTAGCGGTTAATAACCTGCTGAAAGATAAGTACTTATATATTTGAGATTGTTGTTTTGGTAATTGCTAAAACGTGAAAATAGGTATTTGATAAGTGTAATTGAGGTTGCTGAAAAGAGATAAAATAACTAAAAAGCCCATTGATTTAATAAAATATTAATTGTTATATAAATAATTAAAAAATATACTATTAGTCATATAAATTTAAAATTATAAATAATAAAATATGAAATTAAAATAACAAAATATAAATAAATAAATTTAGTAAATAAAATATTTTTAAAATATATTATTAGTCATATAAATTTAAATTATAAATAAGAAAATATTAAATTAAAATAAGAAAATATAAATTAAATAAACTTAGTAAATTAAATATTTTAAAATATATATTATTACGAGAAACACGAAGAGCTAGGGAGAACGAAGAAGAAGATACGTTGGACTTGCTCTCTATTAATTGAGGGTATAATGAAAAATAATAATTATCAAAAGGTTATTAATGGAAATTATCGCAAAAGCACTTTCTTATCGCAATCCTCTTTTTACTTGTTGATTTCTGTGGTGGCACTGTACTTTTCTCCAACCTTCGATTGTTCGCCCACAGATCTAAACAATTGCGTTTAAAAACTGCAGTAAACAAGTACTTATCCCCACCAATAAACAGATCCACTCAAAACCTAAAATATAAATGTGATTGATTTTTAATTAAATTCACGGTTAGTACTTAATAATTGATTTATAATTAACAAATAAAGTACTAGTTGAATAGATCATAGTTTGACAAAGTCTAGGAAAAATAAAACAAAATCAACGGTCCCACATTCATATTATTAAATTCAAGCAGCACAAAAGGTGGGAGGCGGCGGGATTAGAGTTTTTATTATTTTTCTATGATAATCCAATCATGAAATAAATTAAAAATTAAGAAAAAAATTATTAGACTTATTTCAATTTTTATATTTTAAAATAATTTTATTAGAATTATCCCAATTTTTATATTTTCACTAATAATTAAAAGTGTATTGGACTAATTATTATTATTATTATTATTATTATTATTATTATTATTATTATTTTATTTTATTTTATTTAAAAAAAAGGCCTTTCTTCCACGAGATGGGTCGAGCGTGCATTAGAGATCATGATTGCTTCAATGGCCACCACTGAATTGATTAATTAAGCTAAAAAGCTTGTTATTGGTTTGGTGAACCATAAGATATCAAATGATTGAGATTCTCCCTAATTACATCATTTCTTCTTCTTATCAAAAAAAAAAAAGAAATGAAGTTTAATCATACATTACTTTTCTATAAATTATGCAATTAGTATATGGTAAGTTAATTATTAAAAATGAATTATTTGTAATTTTAAATTAAATTAAATTATTTCTCATTCTAAATTAGATCAATTAAAATAATTAAAACTATATCAGTTTCATCGTCGTCGTCATCACTCAATTCGAAATTTTGCAATAAAACTATATATATAACTTTGATTAGATTCACGTGGATATTAGAAATGAATCGTAACGATGACTTTAATTTTAATATTCTTACTTTGTAAAAGACATTGATATTATATGACCTTAAACCTCTGTATTTAGACTGAAACTGGGGAGTAAACAAAATGTTATCCTAATCTAAGTTGTCTGTACTAAGCAATTGACTAATATGTTGATAGAGTTCACTGAACCCTTTCTGTGTACTTTCAAGTCCACTAAAAGGCTAAGAAAAAACACCCACACATACAAAAAACAAAATTCATGAGAAGAGGACACATTGTAGGTTCATGTATCTAACATTTGTCACCTTTTGTTTTAGGTTTTGACATTAGCAAATATGACAACAAGAAGTTTACTATACTAGGGGATTCCACTTGGAAAAGAAATGTTCCGTACTAATGGATTCAGGTTCCAACGTATGAGATCTCGTCTCGTAGCACTTACTGATAAGGCCCTATTGATTAGGTAACAGCAATTTCCGCAACCTGATTGACCCTATTCAAGTAACGTTGGAAAAACTGGGATTGGTTGTGGCATGGCGACACACAAATGATTCAACTAAGGGGTTCACCAGATGAGGAGCTTCATCCTTCAAGAATAGCAGAGAGGGTACAGGTCTTATATCAGTAAATTAGTAAAAGAACTGTAGGTGTTAAACCATCAGGGAATTCCTGAGAGAGACCTGAGGGCAGTGACCAACGTTTGGCAGGACGATGAAGTCTTCGACAGGATCGAATCTTTCATAGGATCTTCCAAGTTCAATAGGTTCCCATGGATCCTTATCACCCCAGGCTATTAGAACAGGACACTGAGAGCAGAATTGGAGAAGCAAGAGATGTCATGAATGGGGAATTTCTACATCAGTCAGGAAATATTGTGGTGCCTTTGTTGTGTCAGAAACATACCTTCACCTGAGGAAGTAGTTCCTCAGGAAGAGGGCCTCCTGAATAACAAATGAACTCAAGGAACACATCTGAAGCACCAGGTTCAAGTCCTGGAAGAAGGATCTTCTGAACAAGCTCATCTGTCACCTGGGAGTTGTCATGATAACACTGAAATGCAAAATATCAGAAACAGTCTCAGGACTGGGCGAATAAGATTCATATTATCTGAACTTGTCTTTAGACTTTTATATTGCTTCTGTACTATAAAGTTTTCAGTATTCCAATCATCTTGAGACATTTTCGAGAAAGTTTTTACAGCAACAACCACGACAAAAGCGGTTGTGAACCCTATGTTTCCAGAAGATCAAGCCTTTCCGGTTCCATCATATCATCAAATGCTGTTTTCTGGCAAGTAATCCAACTAACAAGAATCCTGAGTAGTACGGTTTATATTTGAATGATTATTTCTGCATATTTATACGGACCTATCTTACCTAGTTGTCATTGTAAATTGGCAAGCAAAGTTATAATCAAATTCCACTAAAATAACTTTAAGATGATCAAGTTCTTGCAACGTGTTCAGCATTATTGTACAATTGGTCTTTGCGATCTAAATATTTTTGCCTAAGAAACCAAAAGAAAAGCCCTGTCAAAAGTGAAAAACCTGGCAAAGAATTTTTTTCACTGATTCTGAACTGGCAACAGACTGGAAAAAGAATTTGCCCACAGCAGTATTCCTGCAAGAATATGATGACTATCACAAATTGAAATTTGGAAGCTTTGAAAGGTGCTCACTATCAAAAGGAACATCTTAGTCATACCTCAGCAAATTCTGGAATGATCTGATAAAAGGTTTAGCAAACCAGGGCTGCTTTGTTATGTGAAGCATACGTAGAGATATATTTAACAAGACTATCCCCTTGCATATGCGGGGCTCCGTAACTGCTGCCTGAAGACCAACGAGTCCTACATGAAGATCGTAGAGCTATAGATGTAAGTACAATGAAAGCTTTGAACAGGATACTATGCAAGTGACAACAAAATTGTAACAGAAAAAGAGCACTCTTACTTCACATCAGGGCCTTTTGGATTATACCAAAAAGGCGATATGTCAAAACTGACCAATGAAACATGGTAAAAATGTACACATACCAAGTACATCAAATAGCTAGAAGAAAGGTAGGGATTAGACCAACTTCACCAAGAACAGTTAAAAGATGGGAAATAAGAACCAACTGGCTACAAGCAATTACAGCAACCACATGGTTAAAACTTACCTCCTATGGAATTGCATATAAAGAATGCTTCATTTTTTACTACATCAACACAGAAGTCATTTAGCTGCGTTCCCCACGTCTCAAAGGTATAGAAGGGATTATCTTCAAGTTCATGAGGATTTGGTTTATCCGAGTAACCATAACCAATCAGATCAATTGCATATACCTTGTGTGATTTTGCGAGAACAGGTATATTTTTCCTCCAATGGTCACTGCAAGAGAGATAATTGCAGAACAATCAAGAAATAGAGAGATCAAAGTATAGAAGGGACAATTAATCATCAACATACACCTCATAGAAAAAAAATGCCTATCAGAACACATACAAGGAGCTATTATGGTGACTCTGCTACAAACTCGCACTTTCTCTTATACCGAATTGACAGAATTGTCAGACCCATTATCCATAATCTCTCTATACAGAGATTCTAAAGTAGTTAGCTCAATTGTTACATAGACAAACAATCCATCAAATAAACATATACAAATGTACTAAATGGACATCCTTATTCTGGAACCAGTCTTGACCATGACTATCTATACACATTATAACATCAAGACACCCATTACAACCATCAATCCACAAATTGCGATCTCCCATACCAAACTACTCCGTTCCATGTTATGCAAATTTGGAAAAAGCAACCAGAAACATCATAGTTTAGGAAGCAAGAGGCAATTCAATCATTAAATACCTATATCAATTAGCAAAATTTCAGTGATGTAGACCTGTTTGCTCCAAAACCATGAACCAAAACTAGAGCAGGACCACTGCTGCCAGAATATTGATAACGAATGGAATAACCTTTCCAGTTCCATGTACTGCAACAGAAAGATGGCTACATTTACGACATGATCAAAGCAAAACTTAAGTTCATCACTTCGTTTCTTGGATAAGGCAATACGGTCAGCTCTCATTAGCAACAATTTCCGTAAGCAAAGGAAAAGAGATTTATCAACAATGAGAACTTTTCGAATAAATTCAGGATCTTTATCAATGAACTACTAAGAAAAATACCTGTTTTTGACTCGCGGTTCGTAGTCTGCAGCGTTGGGTGTATTTTGCTTAATGTCACTCTGACTATCGGTTGAAAAATCATTTGAAAATGAACGCACAACGAATTTACTCGACTTCACAGCTGTAAACTTTGGAATTGAATGAGGAAATCTAAGAGAATGAACAGGGGATTTGCTAAAATGGCTAGGTGGGTGTGACACTACACCAATTCTGCTCTTTCTTCCTTTAAAGAATAGTGATGGGGTTTCTGGTTTAGTTAGGGGTAATGGAGAACTCAAACTCACCATTGCCTAAAACGAGGGAGACAGATTAGGCAAGAGAGTAGAGATTTTAGGAGGGCAAAAGCGAGTGAACCATAAGGAAGGGTGAGAGAGAATCAGAGAAAAGGAAAGTTTGGGAATTTTCGAGTGGTTCGGAACCATTTTTCGATTTGTGTTGGCCTTTGTTACACGTACCAACTTTGTGGTCAGTTAAGATCAGTTCAACCTAAGACCACCACAATAGTGTCCAAAAATTCGTTGCCGGATTCTTTACGAGTTGAATTTGGTGAAAACATGACAACCTTGTAAAACATGACAACCTTGTAAGCTGACACTTCTGCTTACGAAATTTCAGTTTTTTTAGACACGAACTGCAAGTAAGAATCTATCAAATGACTTAAAAAAACTCTTTAATATCCATGTCATGCTCCTTTTCAACAATTATTTGGTTAATCATTTAAAGGCTTGCATTGTACTTGTGGTTTTGAAAGATAAAGGTTTTAGATCTAGAGACATGGAAACATACCCAGTTAAGGCATTGATTTTGACGTTCTCTTAAGGTAATAAAGTTGACATCTCTGGCCTTCCCCAAGAGTACCCAAGAACTGTGGAGTGGGACAGTCGGGAAAAGCTCCCAATTACTAAGGAACACAGATGTGTTAAAATGGCAGATTTGTCCTTTGGCTGGTAGGCAGTTCAATTGCAAGGACAAACTAATTGGAGAGTGTGGCAAAGAAAGGTTGGTTTGTCTAACAAAAATCTGACCTTTCTGCTTCGAACGTTTGGTTGGTCCTCCATTGCCAATTAACCTGCTGAACCCGTAAACCTGACAGTAACATGCATGGATCTACCGGTCAAAGTGAACTAAAGTCCTGCATTGCCACAAGCTAATGTTGCTTGGATTACTGAATTGAAACCTACAGATGTCCTTAAACTTCTCAGTTTAAAAGAGAAAAGGGTCTGTTATTACAAGCGTTTTGGGGTTTGGAAAACTGAAGGGAACTTCTTCAAACACATCCTGAATACCAAAATGAAAGCTTTTGAGCCTTTCATCTTCTACTTTTTATCATCATAATCAAATCTCCATGACCCCATTTGATCATCATTCTCATCTTGTTCAAAATGCATTTCTCCAAAAAGGGGCTTCCTTTAGAAGTTCCACTGTAACAGAACAACCATGGCCCTGGTAAGTCCATCTTTATCCCTTTAAGTTACATCTTCATTTCTTTCTTTCCTGTGTGTTCTCGTCCTAGCTCATGTCTACTTTTATACAAAAGAGAGAGACAGAGAGAGAGAGAGCGTGGATGTTATTGTCTGTAACAGAAATTGCAATTGTGTAATGTGCTTCCATTTTCTTTTCTGATTTGGTTACATAAGTTAGCATAAACCCTTTGGTGTATGGATCAGAAACATTGATCATGAAACTTGTAATTACTTTATCTGATCAAAGTGTTTTGTTCGAGTGATACATTCAAATGAATATGTACTATATATCCATCAACTCATGTGTTCTTGTACGGACAAAAGGCAACACAAATCTTCCTTAACCTCACACCAACAATATTTCTCAACAAGAATGGTGATTCCATAGGCAAGTTCTAGGCGTTACAAGTTTAGGGAATATGAACATAAAAGGTTTATATATAACAAGAGCAACTATCATCTATATCCATAGACATACCTTTTAAATTTGCAGAGCATTTAGATGTTAGTAGTTATATCATAGTGGTGGATTGTTTGTAAAGTCCATGTCTTTTACTTGGAAATTGCACTTGTTCCATGATCATAAATCTAGCTACCAGCAAGTTCTCTAAAAGTAGGTTAATAACTTGATAGGTTGAGTCATTAGGTCAATATCATTTGATTGGTCTATATATATATTACGTTCATGTTATTTTGTTTCATAATTAATTTTTAACAAAATTAAAAAAAGGGTTTGGATAAAATTTTAAAAATTAAAAGGATTTTAAAGAATTTTAAAATTTTAAATTATTTTGTGCCTTTTACCTTAATTATATATGCACAATTCCAACGATAGGTCAAACTACTTCATAATAGCATTATTTGATCAATAGTTTCCTTGGAAAGTACAAAAATTTGGTAACACATATAGTAAACTTGTGATATAATATTATTATATTATTATTTATGCACTAAACATTAAATTTGTAGTAAGCAGACAAAATTAACAATGATTTGAATGATTTGTAGTAACAAGTTAAAATTTGATTATTTTGATATTGGTATATGAGTTTTATAATGTTTTGTAACATAACCTTTTACTTTCTTATATTATATCATCATCATTATCATTGCTTAATCCAAAATCCCGTAACAAAGCAGAATATGAGGAAGTCTGACAATTCACAATTATATAACAAAAAAAATATATAACAAGAAAATTGTTTGTTTATTTAATAATGTTATAAGACTCGCCAAAATTTATAAAATAAAAGTTATATAATTAGTTCGTATGTAATTAATATTACTTTAAGATTAATAGCATTCGAGATATATAGTTATATTAGGTGTTGTTTTTGTTGTTGTTTTATTAAAGGTATCGGAAGCTTTGACAAGTATTGATAACCTTAGTACGCATGATTTAGCGAGGTTAATTAATTATATTATATGGTACCCTCTATTTATTTATTATAAATCAAAGACTGAACGTTTGTCATATTGGATATATAATATTTTAGGAAAATCACATTTATAGTCGACAAAATCGTGACATGAATAAACTAATCTAGTACACATACCTGACGGCGGGGGAGGAAAGAAACAGAAGGAAAAGTCAACCATCTACCAATCAGACGGGTGTGATGGAAGAGTGGTAGTTGGAGTTGACGGTCAGATATCAGGAGAGGAGGTCAAACATCTAACCTCCTGTCTCTGTTTGTTTAATTATAAATAATAATAATAATAAATAAATAGTGATTTTGGACCAACCGAAAGTCAAACGGGCCACATAGGCAGTATTCTTGGGCTTTTCATAAACAAGAACCCATAAAGCCTTGTTTGGTGGACCATCAATACATTGGGCTAGTATAATTGTTAAATTTTAATAAATAATATAAACTACCTCTTAACATTTAAATTATTGAATCAAATAATATAATATTTAATTAAACACACAATATAAAGGAAAATATAAAAAAGTAAATATTATAAAATATATAATTATTTATTATTTTCTAATTATTTAAATATATAATATTTTCAATCATTTTGTATGTGTTTAACTATTTTTTATGAAAACTAATCAATCATTTATATTAAAATGGGATTAAATTTGAATATAAAAATAATTTCACTTAGGAATAAAAAAAATTCAAATGTAAGTGGGTTTGAATAGACAGATCCAAATTTATACTTATTTAGATATACGGAAAAAAACTCAAAATTATTTGTTAAATTGTGTTAAATCTTTTCAAGTTTGAATATAACTTTACAAATTCGTATAATCGTTAAAAATAAAAAATAAATTTGTTGATATATATTAGAATTTAAATTTTTAAAACTTTTTAAATTTAACTCAATTTCAATTAAGTCAAACCTGATATATTACTGGAGTGTTATTATTCTAGTTTATTGTAACTAAAGTGTCATGTACTCCCTTTTCAAATGAAAGCTAATGGAAAAAAAAGATTGTTAATGTTATAAATTTATGAGATTATTTGTTCTTTTATTTTCTGGATGCATGCAGTCTATATTGAAACATTTATTGGAAGCAATTCATATTCATTGTCTTCTTCCATGTTACTGCGTTTCAGGCTGCTTTTGCTAGGTTTTGAGCCACCTTGATAGCTATCTATAAATATGCATTGAACACGAGCTGTCTTCGTCAACTGGTGCTGTTGTTCTCCGTTCTTTTGTTCTAACACGTAAGTCCTGAAACTCCTCCATTTGCTTAGAACTACATATCTATATTCCAGTTGAATTTGCAACGTATGTACAGAACCTGAACTACGTGCATGATCTTTGAGTTGAAGTAAATTTAATGGCTCGATCTCTTACAGTTATTATAGTTAGTGAGTGGTGTCTTGATAGCCGGTTTTTACCTTTTATTGTTCATTTTCTTTTAAGCTACATCGGTTCCAAGGTTGTTGGATCAAAACACTTGCATGTATCAGCACTTGGATATAAATCTTACTGTTCTTCTGAAGAATGGAAGTTTGAACAAGTGGAATTAGTGACTAGGAAAGCTGAAGTTTCAAAGTAATGATCATGGCTCCAACCCTAGCTTAAGATATTTTAAGGGTAACCTACGATTTGGTTCAAGGTCAATGAAAGTAGCTAATCCTTCTAGTGAAATCAAGTAGATAAATTATTCAAGCTTCCATCATATAGTCAATCAATAATGGAATAAGTACATACCATGCATACAGCAATACGTATTCCCCTTATAATTATCATCTACAACGAATTATAAGGTTATTATTTAATTATACGAGTCATTGTAATTAATATTATTTAATTTTTTTTACATAATAATTAAATTGATTATGTGAAAAGGTAATTTAAGCAATGTTAGTGATTATGAGAATCCCTAATTTTTTTCTTAATACTTATCCATTATATAGTTTATAGCCATGCTTGAAAGTTAAAACTATTATCATGGAATGATCAAACAAATTAGGATCTCAAGGTACAAAAGTTCGATATAACACATGTTAATTAAAAAATTTAGGATTGTTAAAGCTTCCATCATGGTAATTAGATATAATCAATTATGACAATAGAATTAGTTGCTAGTTTTTTCCTTAATAGATATCCATTATATAGTGAATACATATGCTTGAAAGTTTGAAACCTTTATCATGAAATGATTGAGCAAATTAGCATATTGAGAAACAAAAGATTGATATATCTAGTATTTAGAAAAGTTTGAGCATCCAAGGGATATATATATATAATTAAATAAAAGTTAAAACTATGTAATTGAACTCTATTTCTAGTCTATTTCTCAATTTCTCTAGCTCTTAGGTGTAAAGTGTCAAATTAGATAAGATGTTGGAAAGGGAAAGAAAAGTGAAACTAAACAAGAAGTAATATACATGAAATCTTTTGTAAGACTCCTTCAAATATGTTGGACTTTTTTAATACTTTTGATCAAGAAACTTGTAGAATGCATTACAAGTATGAGAAGAAAAAATAGATTACATAATAGTTAAAACATCATTAAGTATATATAAATTCGAAACACTACACACTCAGAGTTCTCATTATATATACATTGCTCGTCTGTGACTTTGCTTACAAACAGAAATGATAAGAAACCTTTTGGAAATAATAGGATGATGAATTTTGTATATATATATATATATATACACACATAAAAGTTAAAACTATGCGATTGAACTCTATTTCTAGTCTATTTCTCAATTTCTTAAACTCTTAGGTGTAAAGTGTCAAATTAGATAAGATGTTGGAAAGGAAAAGAAAAGTGAAACTAAACAAGAAGTAGTATACATGAAATCTTTTGTAAGACTCCTTCAAACATGTTTGACTTTTTTAATACTTTTGATCAAGAAACTTGTAGATTGCATTACAAGCATGAGAAGAAAAAATAGATTACACAATAGTTAAAACATCATTAATTAAGCATATATAAATTCGAAACACTACACACTCAGAGTTCTCATTATATATATACATTGCTCGTATGTGACTTTGCTTACAAACAGGAATGATAAGAAACCTTTTGGGAATAATAGGATGATGAATTTTGTATATATATATATACACACACATATAAATTAAAACTATGTAATCGAATTCTGTTTCTAGTCTATTTCTCAATTTCTTAAACTCTCAGGCGTAAGGTGTTAAATTAGACAAGATGTTGAAAAGGAAAAGAAAAGTGAAACTAAACAAGAAGTAGCATACATGAAATCTTTTGTATGACTCCTTTAAACAGGTTGGATTTTTTCAATACTTTTGATCAAAAAACTTATAGAATGCATTACAAGCATGAGAAGAAAAAATAGATTACATAATAGTTAAAATATCATTAAGCATATATAAATTAGAAACACTATACACACAGAATTCTCATTATATATACATTGCTTGGCTGGGACTTTACTTACAAATAGGAATGATAAGAAAACTTTTAGAAGTAACAGGATGATGAATTTTGAACTACGAATAGATATAGCCTCTTCCATGTTATGGTTACAGGCTGCTTTTGCTAGGTTTTAAGCCACCTTGGAGGCTATCTATGAATATGCATTGAACACGAGTTGTCTTTATCTACTAGTGTTGTTTTCTTGGTTCTTTTGTTCTAACATGTAAGCCCTGAAACTCCTCCATTTGCTTAGAACTAATTATATCTCTTCCAGTTGAATTTGCTATATATGTACAGAACCTCTACTGCGTGCATGATCTTTGAGTTCTGAAGTAAATTTAATGGCTCGAGCTCTTACAGTTATTACAGTTAGTGAGTGGTTTCAAGATAGCGGCCGTTTCTATCATATTCTTTTAAGATACATTGGTTTCAAGATTCTTGGATCAAAACACTTATCAGCTTTCAGATATAACTCTTCTTCTTCTTCTGAAGTATGGAAGTCTGAACGAGAGTGGGAAATATATATAGCTGATTAATGACTAGGAAACGTTAATGAATATGAGAATTATTCTCTAACTTTTGCCTTAATACTTATTTATTATATAGTGTATAGACAAGCTGAAAAGTTTTAAACTTTTATCATGAAATGATCAAGCAAATTAGCATATGGAGGAAGAAAAGATGGATATAGCTAATGTTAATTAGAAAAAATTCCTTCTAGTACATGAACCCAAGTAGATAAATTGTTAAATCTTCCATCACAGTAACTAGATATAGTCAATCGATGATAGTTAAGCACATATCATGCATATCATGATACATATTTTTCTTATAATTAATATCCAAATTAGGTAATCATAATGATAATAGAATTATTTTCTACTTTTGTTCTTAATATACCTATTCGTTAATAGTGTCTACACAAGCTTGAAAGTTTGAAGCTTTTATCATAAGATGTTCAAGCACATTAGGATCTTAAGGAACAAAAGATTGATATAACTCATATTAAGAAAAGTTTGAGCATCCAAGGGGTAGATATATATACATATGATTACAAAATAGAAGAACTCCATTTTTAGTCTATTTCTCATTTTCTCTAGCTCTTAAGTGTAAAGTATCCAATTACACAAGATATTGGAAAAGGAAAAGAGAAGAGATGAGACTAAACATGAAGTATACAAACAGCTTGGACTTTTTCAATTCTTTTTATCAAGAAACTTGTAGACTGCATTACAAGCATGAGAAGAAAAAATAGATTACATTATAATCAAAACACCATTAACCATATATAATTTAGAAACACTACACACACACAAAGTTCTCATTATACATTGCTTGTCTGTGATTTTGCTTACAAACAGGAATGTAAGAAAACTTTTGGAAATAATAGGATGATGAAGTTTGAAACTAAGAATAGATATAGCAGCTGCCATGCAAACCCTAGCAATATTTTATGAACTGAAGAACTTCAAGTTCATGCTAGATTATGATCTGCACCCTTGGGATCACTCTGGTTTAATGCAGAAGACATGATTGCTGATTCCCAGCCATTGGCAAGGCCAAACGTTGAAGCTGTTACCGAGACCAAAGGATCAGAACCAGCTGTTGCTATCCCATTATTACTAGCTGGTTGCTGCAACTGATGATGTTGGCCTGCGAAATCTTCTTCGTTGATGAGTGAATTGAGAAATGAAGAGAATATATCGTCAGTGCAGTAGTTGATATCTTCATCTTCTTCATTAGTAAGGCCTTGAACAGTATTGTTTCTAGCAGAAGCATCAGAATTGAGCAAACTTGTGTAGCCATATCTTGCAGTAAGATTGTTCCCAACAGCTTGGTTGTTCTGATCCAGGGAAGAGTTGTGGAAGTAGTAAACGCCGTTCTCTTTGTTGCTGATGATTGGGGACTTTGGATTGGTACTGCCACTGGTAGTCTCTTCTAAACCAGAAGGTTTAGGACTTGAAGATTTGCGATTGGTTTTGGAAGAAGATGGTTTATGGACAAGTTGTTGAGCTCCAGTTGCAGATTCAGGATTGAGTGGCTTGTGGGTTCTTGGATCAATCCCTTGACTTATCAGTTTTTTACTTAGATGAGTGTTCCAGTAATTCTTTATCTCGTTATCTGTGCGTCCTGGAATTCTTCCAGCGATCAACGACCACCTGTTCAACCAATCACAAGCACATGAATTCAGGTAATAAAAGAGCAATCTGATAAGAAATCGACATCTTTGTGAGAAAACTAAGAGATCATGAAGATGCTTGAGCTAATCTATTGGTATAGTACTGAGCACTTGAGTTCATCAACACCCTGCAGTGAAACCCTAAAACTAAGAGCTCACGAGTTCATGTACATATCTTACAGTGAAACCCTAAAACTAAGAGCTTGGAGTTGTAGATACAATAACTGCAGTGGAATCTAAGCTACCCCAATTCGGATACGAGGAGTCTAAGGCAACGAAGATTAAGGAAACAGATCGGTATATGCTGTAACCTGTTGCCGAGGAGGCGATGGAGTCTGAGAATGAGATCTTCTTCATCGGGGGCGATCTGGCCTCGCTTGACGGAGGGACGGAGGTAATTCATCCACCGTAGACGGCAGCTCTTTCCACAGCGGAGGAGTCCGGCTTTCTTGGGAAGTGTCCGCCAGCGACCCTCGCCTTCTTTCTTGATGTAACTGGCTAGGAGCTCGTCTTCCTCAGGTGTCCAAGGTCCTCTCTTCAAACCAACCTTGGTGCAGCAAGGTGTCTTCACTGTACTCGCAGGCTTCGCAGAAGATGTTGATGGGTTTCTCATGGTGTGTCTTCTGATCTTTCTCTTCTTTATAAGCTCCTCTGAAATGGTATCAATCTGGTTTCTTGATCTCTTGTACAAAATCCTCCCTTTTCGTGTGGGTTTTTCTGCTTTCTCTCTCTAGAACCTGCTACTTTTTCTGGTTTTAAGACGAAAAAGATCTAATCTTGGAATGGAGCTATGGTGTATAGCACAACTGGTATGAGATGATTTGTGTTTTTTGGATAATGGAAGTACATGAAAATTGCTAAAAGATGAGGAATGACGGGGGTCCAGCTCCAACTTCCATTGTTATCACCATATCTCTCGCTCTCTCTCGCTCTCTCTCTTTTGTCTGTTTTTGATGTTTCATTACAAAGGTTAAGGAATGAATGATGTGAACAGTTTCACGCTCCTCTCAGGAGATTGGTCACACGCGCTCCAAGGTTTGGGCTTTGACTTGCCCCGATTACTATTATATTAGTCATCATCATCGTAATTATTAAATAAAATTATGTAAATATAATTTTAATTCCAATTTATTTTTCTTAATTTGCAAATGATATATTTTAATTATTTTATATTCATATTCTTTTTTTAATTATTTTCTCAAACTCCAATTGGCTAAAAGAATTATGAAGAAATGGATGGTGAGAGGATGTGGTAGGTACAATAAAGGAGGAACCAATGCTACTACTTCACATGGTTGGAGACATATGGTTCTATAAGTCAAACTATTGAAGGTTAGATACAGTACTACCTCCTCCTCCTCTTCTCTCTCTCTCTCTCTTCTCTAACTTATACCAATGTTCCAAGCATGTCTTCTTATTCAAATCATGTAAAAATAAAATAAATAGGTATTAAAAGTTTTGAATTTCCCAATCATACTCCATCATGATAGCAGATTTTCTGTTTAATGTTATTCTGTCTAACCCTTTCTAATTCAAAAAACGTCGCTGTTTTGTTTAAAAACTTATTTCCTTTTGTTATAAATTTTAAATTTTATTTTAATATTTTTTTATAATTTATAAATGTATTAAACGATTTTAATAAATTAATAAATTTTATATTAAAATTTTATTTTAAAAATTAAAATTAAAATAATAAAAAATAAATCATATTGTGAGCGTGACTTAAATGTCATGCCTGTGACAAAAATAAAATTAATTATTAATTTTTGATTTTATATTAAAAATTAAAATTAAAATAATAAAAAATAAAATTGAAATATATGTCACGGGCGTGAAACGTAAAACAAATGAAATCTTTTAAAACTTATTTTTATATTAAAAATTTTATTTACAAAATTAAAATCAAAAAATGTGTGACTAGCATTAAAATCAAGGCATGGCTCATTGAATATAAAACATAAACACTGTTCAAAGTTCTTTAACTATTGTTGGTATCCTTAGATAGATAAAGAATCAAAAACATCTTCACTCATCTCTAAGTGACTTTGAAATATATATGACTAAACACGAGATTGAAACTTTACATATCTTGTGTGGGTCACACCTAGAAAAAAAGCACCGAATAGTCATGGACTTAACCTCCTTAGGTTGGAATGTTGAGAGATTTCAAGTGCTTGTACTTCTGTTCTTTGTTGAAGATTACTGCAGTCTCTGCCAACCCTTCAGATAAGATGGACTTCAACGCAGCAACCCCCTCTGGTAATGCTGAGTCGATCTTGCCGTAAAAAAAGAGTGGCAAATATTATAGAAAAGTTTGAACTTTCAACACAATATGAATGAGTACATCATCATCCAGTATAAGCAAATGTCAATCACTAAATCAATAGTTTTGGGAATTGAAAACATACTTTCTCTTGAGCCTTTGTGTTGAACATCTGTAGCAGGAAAGCTTTGGGATCCATTTGACCAGGAGGCCTCCCAATTCCTGAAATGGATATGAAAAGGGTTCAAGAAAGAGGTAGTAAGTGAGTATAATGATATAGGGAGTTACACTAACCGATCCTCAGCCGATTAAATTCTCTGTTCCCTCGAAAATGGAGGATCACACTCTTTAAACTAGCAGAAGTAAAGTGAAACATGTGACAAGAAAAGAGTTGCATAGACAAACAAGTTAGTTCAATTAAGCACGGCTAGCTGCAAAGTCTTTTGCAGGTCATATATATAATTCATATCCACTGCAACTGATAAATTATTTGAGGAATACCAAAAGCCAACCTGCCTCGATCGACTTAATTGAGAAAAGATTGATAGAGTTCAATGGATATACAGTTTATTCAAGTTTTCATCTTTCTTTTTTTTTTCTTTTACAATATAACTCTGAACTATTAGAGCAGGATTCCACTTAGCATAGGTGACTAGAATCTACATTTTAGTCTCTAACAGATAAGGTTTGTCTATCCATACCCGTTGTGGCTTCCGTGGCCTCCTTTTGGTTGAATTCGAAGCACTCCACAAGGTAAGGTCATGTCATCATGAATCTAAGATTGCATAACATGATAAATTTAAGATGATCTAGCTTGTCAAATATCCAGTGCTCATACTACATAGCAAGAGCAACAGATAGCCAGAGCAAAATTTTACCACAGCAACTCGACTAAGAGGTAGCTTATAGTAAGCTGCAAGTGGTCCAACCTGCATTAGAAAAGATTGAGTAGTTATGACCTTCATGAGATAAAGACACAGTTTATCATGTTCTAATTAGATGAGTACTCGGAGATTGACCACTAAAACATTGAATAAAAGCACGTGTTCACGAATTGACGAACATTAATTGATATTTTTACACAATGATGAAAGAATTGCCAGAATCACTTACTGATTCACCACTCAGATTCATATATGTTTGAGGCTTTGCAAGAAGAACAGGTGTATCACCAACAAAACCTGCCACAAATGGTAAAACCTTCATGAGCTTCATGTCAGTAGGAGTTGCAGTATGCTTTTGTGCATCTTAGCTATTGTGCATGGAAGTTGAGAAGAAAATAGATCACTGGCCTTCTCCAAAGATGGCCTTGCAATGACTTCTATTTACTAGAATCTGTTGTGATTCAGCAAATGCATCAATCATCTGAAATCCTACCTGACACACACAAGCAACATTTAAGAATTCAAGAAAAAATAAGAAGCCAAAACAGACTCATTTTATGTGTATAAATATGGCGGCATACATTGTGTCGAGTTCCTTTATACTTTTGGCCAGGATTTCCCAGGCTCACGAAAAGCCATGGTTTTGCAGCAGCACTGCAGAAGCAACGGCTGTGAACTCTCTTAAGCATATTCCTTCATGCCCCAACTCCTCCTATTTGCTTGCAACAAATCTGAAACCCAAACAACTCTTCCTTGACCATCAGAGTACAAAGAAATGAAGAGGGACAAAAAGACTAAACTACTGCTAGTTTCCCATAATTTAGCATGTTCAAGCTGCTTCCAGATAAAAAAGAGTCCGATTTAAAGACTGTTTCTTCTCAATTTCTCGAAACTGTAATGGTGTGTGAATTCGATTGATCAACTGTCATTACTGTTTCCAGATAACAAAGGTTTGCAAGTAAGATCTACAGGATTTTGCCCAATTGGGTCAGTAGTTGGATGTGTCTCCTTCACGGGGTTTCTTCAAGTTTGAAAATCCCAGATTCCAAACCTTAAAACAAATATCGAAATATATCAAAAAAATGAAAAGACCCAACTTTAGTTTCACCAAATTCATTCATAACATTCTCTCAAAATTCAATCTGTGCTCCAACAAGAACGAACCATTGACACAAGCAAGAACTGAAAAACAGAGCGAGTGAAAGAAAGGAACTTACTTAGAATTGAAATGGAGGTAGTGGCAGCTTTGGCGAGGTATGAACTTGTTACAAGGAATACAGGATCATGAGACGTTGCTGTCTTGATGTTTGGTTAGAAACATGTCAATTAATGAACTGCAGACCAAAATCAACAAATGACACAGGAGGCGTTATTCACTTCTTCTTGAAGCTCTTCTGCATCTTACATTTCGCAACAAATTCCAAAAAGTTTGAAACTTTTGTTCTGGATTATGAATCCAATTGGCTTAGAATTCAAAGGATATAGTTTAGCATCCAACTGTAAGGCGACAAATATCATAAGTTGGTTGAGGCAATCAATCAAACAGGTAGAAGTAGGACAATACGTTGGAATTCTACGCCAAGGTTGACAAGAGAAATACAATTACTTAAATCATTAAAGAAAATATTTTAAAAATAATTAGTTAAAAATACAAAAATCAAGATTTATAAATAGGGATGTCAACGGGCCGGGTCGGGAAAATTAGCTTCGGGCCATTTCGGCCCATGGCCCGAGGGGGCCGCAGAGGGTCAGCCCGTGGCCCGGCCTGGTGGGCCTAATTGGCCTGAGGAAGTGACAGCCCGCGGAGAGGCCCATGGCCCGAGCCGCCCGCAAGCCGTTTTGGCTCACAATTTGAAAATAAATTTTTTTAAAAAATTGTTGTTTTATTTTTTAAAATTAATAAATTATAAACTTTTTATTTTATTTTTCATATTTACAACATA
>JAOQMS010000003.1:98975-197821 GCA_027563885.1 Erythroxylum longipes | reverse complement strand
CCAATCCACATTCATCTCCAACATTCAATCATTCATACAAGTTTAAAAAACGTACCTTATTAAGCGTTGGCTGGTTATTGGTGGCAGGAGTGATGGCGGCGATGAGGCTGGACAAGCCGGGAGTGACGGCGGCGACGAGGCGAGAGTGACGGTGGTGACTGGTGACACGGCAGTAGGAAGATGGGAGACGGTCCTGTGTGCGGGGTGCAGGGTGCGCCCGTGCAGGAGACGGGGGAGAGCTGGAGAGGGCGTCATTTTTCTCTTGAAAAAATGATGTCGTTTCTCTTTTATTTTGCAAGCTTGCAACCATAAAACGACGTCGTTTTACTCCTGAAGCAAAACAACGTCGTTTCACAACTTGGCAAAAATATAAGACATAAAACGACGTCGTTTCATGTGGGCGGGCCACGGCTGATCCGCGGGCCGGTTGGATCGGCCCGCAGTTCGGCCCCTCCACATGGTCCGCGGGCCGATTCGCCCCCCCCCTTTCAGACCGTGGCCCATGATGGACAGGTCGTGGCCCGGCCTGCCATCCTATGGGCCGGTTTGATCGGGCCAATTGCGTTGACTTTGGGCCGGGCCGGGCCATTATTGACATTCCTATTTATAAACTTTATTTTAATGATTCTATAGTAGTGAAAGACATGGGCTAAAAGGTCCTGTGTTCGAATCCTTTATCTATACTTTTTCGACGGTTGTATAGGACTTGTCTAGTGAAAAATACCCATTAACATAATTTACAAGCTATTGTGTCAATCTGAAAATTTATGTTCTAAAAAAAAATTCTACTGCTTTAGCTCATAAAATAATTTGTTTAAACTAAAGTGGCATATAAATTATTATGCATTCACACTTTAAGACCCAACTACATCCAATTAACACTAACCTTACTAGTTAATGCTACAAAAAGAGAACTCACACATAATATAATATACCTTTAATGGACAATCATTAACTAAATATTTATATTTAATACCAAAATGGGATATTTAGCATTTTGTAAATATTTTTTAATATTGTTATTATTAAAAATTAGTCCGTTTATTAACTAATTAATTAATATAAATTAAAATTAATTAATTATTTATGTTTATAACATACATCATAAATTAACTTTTAATTTCTTTATTTATAATGATAATTTTTAATTATATTTTAAAATTATCTTTTACAATTTTTATTACATATTAATTTTATAATAATTAAATATTAATTATATTTTTAAAATTTAAACTTGGAAAATAAGAGAGATAGAGAGGGGGGGAGAAGTTAAAGCAACAAATGTAAATTTAAGGCAGCCATAGCCAGCCATGAGCCACCTCAAGCTCCACCTTTCTTCGTCATCCTAGTTCGAAGCCTATAGCGATGGACAACTACGTTTCTCTACAGCAACAATTGGAAGTGATCCTCGGCCTAGACCCTGCACCTTTTGAAAACCTAATCTCCTCCCTCCTGTCCTCCTCAAACGACCAACGCTGTCATGCGGGGCTGCTTTTCGAACTCTGCAAACAAGCCCAACCCGATTCCTTATCCCTCAAGCTCGCCCACCTCTTACGGCATTCCCCTCACCCAGACTCTCGCGCCATTTCCGCTGTAATCCTCCGCGAGCTCCTCACCCGCGACGACATCTATCTCTGGCCCCGCCTCTCGCCCTCCACTCAGTCTTCCATCAAGTCTATTCTTCTCACCTCTGTTCAGCACGAGCAGACTAAATCGATTCTGAAGAAGCTGTGCGATGCCGTTTCCGAGCTTGCTTCCCGCATTTTGCGTGAGAACGGATGGCCGGAGCTGCTTCCGTTCATGTTCCAGTGCGTGTCATCCGATTCACCAAAGCTTCAGGAATCCGCGTTTTTGATATTTGCCCAGATGTCCAAGTACATCGGCGACACGTTGGTCCCGTTCATACCGCGTTTGCATGCCGTACTCTTGCAGTGCTTGGAAGCCCCCAATTTCGACGTCAAGATTGCGGCTTTGAATGCGGTCATCAATTTTATCCAGTACTTGGATAGTTCAGCTGATCGGGATCAATTCCTGGACCTGTTTCCGGGGATGATGACGACGTTAACCAAGGCCTTAAGTAACGGCAACGAGGCCACGGCGCAGGAGGCGTTGGAACTTTTGATCGAATTAGCTGGAACGGAGCCCCGTTTCTTCAGGTGGCAACTGATGGAGGTGGTTGGGTCCATGTTGCAGATTGCAGAAGCTGAGGGCTGGGAGGAAGGGACTCGTCATTTGGCAATTGAGTTTGTGATAACTTTGGCCGAGGCCAGAGAGAGAGCCCCCGGGATGATGAGGGAGTTGCCTGATCAGTTTATAAGCAGGTTGTTTGTGATATTGATGAGGATGTTGTTGGATATTGAGGCTGATCCTGACGAAGATGCGGGAGAGACGAGTAACTCTAGCGTTGGCAAGGAGTGTTTGGACCGCTTGGCTATTTCATTGGGTGGGAATACTATTTTTCGCGTGGCTTCTAAGCAGTGGCCGGCGTTTATGGCTGCTTCTGAGTGGCAGACGCGTCATGCAGTTCCCATTGCTCTTACTCAAATTGCTGAAGGTTGCTCAGAGGTACAGAAATTTTAAAGAACTATGACTAGGCTACCATGCTTTGTTCACTCTTTTTCTTTTTAATTCATTTTCAATTTATCCTAACCTGTAATTGAGTGAGTTAGTTAGTTGTCCAATAGCTGATATTTGTATTATTGCTAGTTCCAGTCTGCTAATTTGTATGATCTAGAAAACTCAGTATTTTCCGTTTATACCCAGGTCTCTTGGAGAGTTTGTTGTTAAAGTTGATGAATTAATTTGATATTGGGTTGTTTAGGCGGACTTTTTGCTAATGGACTCCTTGTAACCAGGACCGCTTGTTTTATGACGTATCAAGATTGATTAAAAATGGATAATCGATGCTGTTTTCTTTTGTAGGCAACAATAAATAATGTGGAGGAAGTAGTGTTAATGCTGCTGAATTCTTCCCACGATCCTCATCCACGTGTGAGATGGGCTGCAATTAATGCAACTAGGCACTTGTCTACGGATTTCGATCCATATTTGCGAATTCTATGGCCTGAGACGCAGATGATGGCAACGGATGACTACCGATGTCCTAGAGTACAGGTAAAGATTCTTTCGTTGCAGTAACTTGGTTAAGGGGAAAAAGAAATTCTTGCAGTATCTGGGTTTCAACTCAATTCTGGATTTCTTTTTAGATTATCTTAATTGACATGGATATGCTTCTTATAATCCAAATCTCATGATTGAGGTCTTGGTGAATTGTTAAGTGAGAATCAAAATTTTGATTACCTTATAAATATTTGCTATAGTGAATTGTTAAGCTATTGTACTTGTAATAATGGGGTTGCATGTTTGGGTTTGAAGGGTGCAGTTACTTGTAAAAGTGCAAAATCTTAAGTCCTTTTGGCTCTTGGATAACAATTCATCTCATGAATGAGTTGGGATAACCTACGATTATATTCTTGTTTCAGCTACCTCTTATGTGCTCTACATTCTACTCCTAGCTTACTTGGTTTCAATTTTGCTTGTCCCCTCGTTTTGATTGCAATTATTTTTTGGACCAACCAAACAATCAAGATTAGATTTAAAATGCTTTTCACTAACAGATTCTTTTGGTGTTTCTTATGCAACAGGATAGTGTTTGTCCGGTATTGTACGACATCATGATAGAACTCTGATTATGAGATATTGACATGGATATGAATACCTTATAAATGCTAAGCAAACATTTCATCACAATAGCTTAAGCTGTTGTGTGAGGTCAACTTAATTGGTTTTATATATTCTTTAATACACCTCCTCAAGTGAAAGCTCTTTAGGCTTGAAACTTGCACAGATGTACTTTACCTTGTGCTTAATTTTATAGGTGGGTGTTAGGATTCAAATTTATGATCACTTGATCATAGAGACTCTGATACCATGCTAAGCGACCATTTCATCACAATAATTTAAGTTTTTGTGTGAGGTCAACTCAATTAGTTTTATATATTCTCTAACAATAAATATTTGCTATAATGAATTGTTCTTGTAATAATGTGGTTGCATGTTTGGGTTTGAAGGGTGCAGTTACTTGTAAAAGTGCAAAATCTTATTCTCCGGTAAAAGTCCTTTCGACTCTTGGATAAATATTCTAATGAATTGGGATAACCTACGGTTACATTCTTGTTTCAACTACCTCTTATTTGGTTTACATTCTAATCCTAGTTTGATTGGTTTCAATTCTTGCCTCCTTGCTTTTCTTTTCTCTCTTTTTGACTCCAATTATTTTTTGGACCAACTAAAGAATCATAAGATTCTTTTGCTGTTTCTTATGCAACAGGACATGCTAGGTATATAATGGACAAAATAGTACCGGTAGGAGCGCATCGATTAGACTACTACTGTATTAGTAGTGAGTCTATATCAATCTCACAGGAAGTGTTCGGATAACTTATGAAATGAAATGAATTGGCGTTTAAATAAAAGGGGGGTTGAAATAAGAAAATAAAATGAAACTAGGTAATAAAAACAAATTAAAAAATGCAAAAAATGATAAAAATGGAAAATTAGTAAGAATCCGGTTTTTTGGTTCAATCTCAGTTTACACTCTAATTAAATATATTTCATTGATTTGTTGTTCTCAAAATTTTCTTAAAATTTTTTATTTTTCGGTTAATAATTAACCCAAGTTTTTTCTTAGGCTTTGTTTAATCAAGATATGATCGTTAATTAAACCTAACCATTGAATAATCTAGGACACGATTTTCAGATTTAATTAGGCAGTAGTAGGCTTGGCAAAATTTTGTCTGAACCAGTAACCCGACCTTGTTAGATTTAAAAAAATCAAATATGAGTTAGAATTTTTTCGATTGAATTTAAATTGGGTTAATTGATTTTTGTCCGAATTAAAATTAAATTTAGATCTGGGTTGACCTAATCGGATAAATGTCCGAATTTTTAAAATTGGTCAACATTGAACATTTAAAGTCGATTAAAATTATCCAATTGTTATATACATGTTAGCTAACGTGTGTCATTTTTTTTTATCGGATCATGAATTCTTTGGGACATGAAGAGTGGGATATGAAGAGTTTGAAGAAGAATGATTTGTTATTTCTTATATGTTTTATTTGGTTTGAATTTGTAGTATAAACAATGTGGTCTACTGATTTTAGATTTGATGTACTGTTGTGACTTTTTGCTATAATTTTATTGGAGACCTTGAATTTGGTGGTTGTTTTTTTGTTTTTTTGAATTTGATTGTAGACTTACCATTTGTTTGGTTTGAACTTTAAGACAACCATAATTTAGCTTTCTTTGTTATAGTTTTTTGATTAATTTTACAGAAAAAAAGAGATGCAAAAAAGATGATGTAATTTAATGGCCCTTTACTATTAGTTAAAATTGAATAAGCCGGTTTCGAATTGGGTTGTGTGTTTTTCATTCCCGTTCGATTCCGGATCAGCTTAGTTAAAAAAATTTAGTTTCAAACCAGTTTAGGGCCTTGAAATTTTTACCTTTGTCCGAATTGTTCGGAACCGGTTTGGTTTGAAACTGATTTTTTGCCAGTCCTAGGCAGTAACATTACTAATTAGGAAAACCGATTAATCAAGGTAATAATCACATATAATGTGTTATTTAACATAAGTCATATTATCTCTAATGATTACGAATCATTAGTTGCTATATACAAGTTTCAACATAACAATTACGAATTATATCAAAATTCTAACAATGGGTATGCGATTAAACGATTCAATAAACGCATTAAAATCATCTTTTTACAATCCCAATAAGTTTATACATAAATAACTGAACAATAACAAAAATACGATTATCCATACATAAAACTCAAATCAATTAACATAAGATAATACTATTAATTTTTAATGAGAGAAAGAAATAACAAAAATAAAAAAACACACTTAACCTAGGTCGTCAGTATCGATGTCACCTCTGAACCGATATTGGGACATTTAACCTTCCATAGGTCTCTTTTAAAAAAATACTTCAACCACATTAATATCCTTACCAAAAATCTTACGGTTCTTTACTCACTACGAAGCTTCTTCTCCTCACTACTATTTATTGATGAGACAATTAAACATTTGAAAATTTTTATCCACCGTACTATTCACTCACTTCTCTTCTCTCGCCTCCAAGGCACCATTCTTCTTCTCTTCGCACGCTCTCTACTGTAGCTCTACTGTTTTTGCGATTTGACAATTAAACTCCTTACTTCTTGGTCCACTGTTACTGTTCATCTGTTTATAATTTACAGACTTCTCCTATTAGCGTGAACGAAGACGTTTGCGTTAAGTGCAATCTGCATTTTATGTCCTGGTTGTTCCTCCTACGCTGCATTTTGGCGTGCTTCCCATCTATTGAACTGCTAGTTATGCGTATGCGTTTCATTCCCTTAGCCGTGTTGTTTTCTTCTTCTTCCTGTCTGTTGCAGCTCAAAGTATCTGACCCAACAATTAACCTTATAATTTAGTTACTGTCTTGAATTTTACTGTTTGGATATGTTACCATAACTATGAGGTAGCTAGTTGGTTGAGAAGCAGAATCTTAGTAGACCCATTACAAAGGTGTGTACTGACCGATTGGTTATTTTATGGAATAACAAACTCTCACTTTTCCTTCTCTCTTCTTCTTCTCTCTCTCCTCCTTTCCTTTCTCTGCAATTTCCGATCTCCTACTTGCTATAATATTGATTCTTAATTAAAGTTAGAGTGAGCTTCCTGCGTAATCCAAAACTTATGCATCATTATTGATATCAGAGCTACCGATTCTCGGACCTAATGGCTAAGGGCACGCGGTTCAAACAGTTGGAGGAGCAGCAGAAAAACTCAGCAAAGAATTCTCAAAAAGATCAACACATTCTCTACTTGGCAAGAAACGTTTGGTCAAAAATATGATCTGCTAGAGCAGTTGGCATTAGAAACCCAATCCTCCATGGCCCATAAAGAGGATATGGAAACTCTGAAGCAGATGTTGACGAATATCCAAGTGGGTCTAAGCCAAGTTGCTCAATCACAGCTCAAAGCTTCAGTTAGCAATGAGGATGGTCTTCTCAGTTCCAACACTCTCTCATCTCCAACGGCCACCACGACCATGGCTAGTTTTCCTTCCAGCAGTTCGGTTCAACTGGGAAAACAGACCATGGAAGGAGTATTGTCAGTGGATTCAGTTCCTGTTACTACAAGAACAAGCCCATTGTTTTTCTGTCCACCATATGGGCAACCGACATTGGCTCCCGTACATGTTGGATCTCCAGGATTTTCTTCACTACCTAAGCCACCCAAGTTAGATTTTCCCAAATTTCATGGTGAAGGGGTGTTTGATTGGCTTTATTAAGCCAACAATTATTTCGACGTTGCTAACATTGATGAGATGTTGAAGAAGTTGGCTTCGATGCATTTGGAAGGAACTGCACTCAAATGGCATTGTTCTTACATGTTGGGTAAGAAACATTTACCATTTGTGCCTTGGGAAATTTATACTGAAGCAATTGGGACGAGGTTTGGAGGAGGAGAAAATGAGTACCCAATAGCTGTGTTTAAACAGATTTTACAGCAAGGGGACTTCTATGAATATTTGGCTACTTTTGATGATATGAGAACTCGTGTTCCGGTGGATGATAACGCTATTTTACAAATGTTTACTAGGGGCCTAGAACAGGAACTGCAGTTTGCAGTGGTGAAAGGTGCTCCCAAGACATTGAATGAGGCAATTCGACATGCTGAGGTAGAAAACGCCAGAATCCACCACCGATCGCCCTTGGTAAGAAACAAACCCACTTCCATCACCAATAGCCAAAAAACAGCTTCGTATAAACTATCCTCAACCACCGTCACCTCAAAAACTGCCACATACAACCCTATAAAACCGACCAAACCACACTTTCCCACAACTCAAAATTTTCCAGCCTAATATAAGCTTACACCAGAAGAAATAAAGAGGAGGGATAGGAGAACGATGGGACTGTGTTATTGGTGTGATGAAAATTTTAATGCCAATCATAATCAGAAACAAATTTTTTGAATTGAGGTTGGAGGTAAGGAAGAAGATATTGGATTAGAATGGGTTAAGGAGCTAGATATTGGAAAGGAAGCAGAGAATGATGTGCAAATATCTGTCCACGCTCTTACAGGAATCCCTGGTTTAAAACTATGAAGGTCTCAGGTACACTAGAGCATCAACCGTTGTCTATACTAATAGACACAGGAAGTACCCATAATTTTATGGATGAGGATACCGCGAGGAGATTGAAATGTATGTTAACCCTTATTAAGCTGATTTTTGTTAAGAACGCTGATGGTAATGCCACAACTTGTTCTTTTGTTATTAGAAACTTGAAATGGGTCATGCAGGACCAAAGCTTTTGTGCTGATGTCTTTGTTTTGTAATTGGGAGGATATGGAATGGTCTTGGGAATTCAATGGTTGTCCACTTTGGGTGAAGTTTTTTGGAACTTTAAAGAGCTTCAAATGACCATCGAAGGCACTACTATTATCTTGCATAGGAGTGAACCGCTGGAGCTGCAGTTAATTGATGGGAGTAAGATGTCCAAATTGCTTGCAAAAACAGGGGAAAGCACTGAGATACAAATCTGCTCTTTGCGAATTGAATGGAAGGATTTTATTTCCCAAACAACCACTGGAAATGAGACGCATTGCTATAATACGGAGGCTCTTTCTTCATGGGATAAACAGCTGCAAGCATTACTCCTAGAATATGGTGATGTTTCTAAAGAACCGAAGAGGTTACCTCCTCGACGCAAGTATGATCACAGGATTGTGCTCAAAGAAGGTACCTCCCCGATTGGGATACTCTAGCTTACAAAAGGTTGTGAACGAAGAGATGGTTAAGGAACTAATACAATCTGGTGTTATTCAACATAGTTCAAGCCCTTTTTCAGCCCCAGTCGTCTTGGTTAGGAAGAAAATTAATACTTGGAGGATGTGCGTGGATTATCAGAAGTTGAACAAATACACCATCAAGGATAAATTTCCTATTCCAATCATAGAAGAGCTGTTGGATGAGCTAGAAGGATCTGCTGTATATTCTAAAATGGATCTACGAGCGGGTTATCATCAAATCCGCATGTGGCTGAAAGATATCCCTAAAACAGCTTTTAAAGCAGACGAAGGGCACTATAAATATGTTGTCATGCCTTTCGGCTTAACTAATGCCCCTTCTAGTTTTCAACATTTAATGAATGAGGTATTTAGATCCTACCTTAGAAAGTTTATACTTGTATTTTTTGACGATATTTTGGTTTACAGTAACAGTCGTGAAGAGCATTTGGAGCATCTAAAACTAGCTCTACAAGTCTTACGTGACAACACTCTTTACGCCAAGAAAAGTAAATGCTAATTTGGCATATCACAAGTTGAGTACCTGGGCCATTTTATCTTAGCAGCAGGAGTCTCTACTGACCCTAAGAAGCTTGATGCTATACTAAATTGGCCTGTTCCATCTTCACTTAAACAATTGAGGGGTTTCTTGGGATTAGCGGGATACTATAGAAGGTTCATAAAGAATTATGGAAAGATTTGTCAACCACTGACCAGTCTGCTCAAGAAGGGAGGATTCCAATGGAACAAGGAAGCTCAGGTGGCTTTTGATGAGCTAAAGGGGGTCATTTAGCTCTCCCCGATTATTCCAAAACATTTGTTATTGAGATAGATGCAAGTGGAACGGGAATTGGGGCTGTCATAATGCAACAAGGCCACCCACTAGCCTTTATCAGCAAAGGGCTATCTCCAAAGACTCAGTTACTCTCTGTATATGAAAAGGAGTTGCTTGCTATATTATATGCCATTAAAAAATGGTATCACTACTTAGTGGGAAGACCGTTCATTGGAACAGACCACCAAAGCTTAAAGAACTTGCTGGAGCAGAAGTTGACTACCCCCAGCCAATGCACATGGCTAGCCAAGTTAATGGAGCTGGATTATACAATCATATATAAAGAGGGTATTGAAAACAGAGCTGCAGATGCTTTATCTCGGGTTTCTAATCAAGAAATGCAAGCCATGGCGCTTTCGATGGTTTCATCCGACTTGTTGGAGCAATTGTAGAAAAGTTGGGAGTCAGATGTCAAACTACACCCTCTGATACAAAAATTGAAAGATGGGGACTGCCCTAAACCTTATTATACACGGCAAAATAACTTGTTGCGGAGAAAAGGTAGGTTAATGGTGGGTGATGACCTTTCTCTTAAAAGGCTAATCATGACACTCTATCATGATTCAGCTCAAGGAGGCCACTCTGGAGCTGCTGCCACTCTTAAAAGAACCAATGCTGTGTTTTATTGGAAGAGAATGCAAAAGGACGTCAGGAACCACGTGCGGGAATGTGATATTTGTCAAAGGTGCAAACCAGAAAATGTAGCTTACCCAGGCTATATTCAACCTCTACCAATTCCGCAAACACTTTTCTCGGAGGTAAGCATGGACTTCATTGTTGGGTTACCAAAGTCCAATGGTAAGCAGGTGGTAATGGTCGTAGTGGATCGACTTAGTAAATATGCACTTTTGTGGTACTATCGCACCCCTACAGAGCTCCGTTGGTTGCACAAGCCTTTATTGATTATATCTACAAGATGCATGGTCTACCTGAAGTGATAATAAATAAGTGATAGAGACCCATTATTCTTGAGCAACTTTTGACAAGAATTTTTTAGTTTGTTGGGGGTTGAATTGCGCATGTCTTCTGCTTAACATCCTCAAGCGGATGGTCAGACATTAGTAGTGAATAGGTGCTTGGAGACATATTTGAGATGCATGTGGGGAGATGCTCCTCATACTTGGAACAGATGGTTGCCTTTAGCTGAGTGATGGTATAATACTAATTACCATTCTTCAACCAATATTACTCCATTTGAGGCTGTATACGGTCACACACCACCAGTCCACACACCTTATTGCTCTGGGGATGACAAGGCGCTAGCAGTTGATAGAATGCTAATCGACCGTGAAGCAGCTATCAAATTAATGAAGCATCATTTGCAGAGAGCTCAAAATAGGATGGTGCAACAAGCTAACAAGAAGCCGGCTGATAGAGAATTCTCCATAGGCGATTGGGTCTTCTTGAAACTGCCTACAGGCAGCAAACAATAGCTTTCAGGCCTTCTCAGAAGTTGGCGGCAAAGTACTATGGACCTTTCCATATTGTAGCAAACGTGGGAAGGGTCGTATACACTCTTAAACTTCCCGAAGGCTCACAAATCCACCCCACCTTCCATGTTTCGCTGTTGAAAAAGGCTTATGGAGATTCTCTACCCAGCTCATCTATTCCATTGGACCTGCAAAATCCCAACTTGAAACCCATTCCAGTGGCAATTTTGGATAGAGCAATGGTGCAGCGTGGCAAAAGAGCTGCCACAAAGTGGCTTGTCCAATGGTCGAATGGAGGACCTAAAGATGCTATCTGGGAATATGCTCACGATCTAATGGAGAAGTTCCCTGAGTGCAACCTTGAGGATAAGGTCTGAAGGAGGGAGGAAATTCATGCAACTCAAAGTATCTGACCCAACAATTAACCTTATAATTTAGTTACTGTCTTGAATTTTACTGCTAGGATATGTTACTGTAACTATGAGGTAGCTAGTTGGTTGAGAAGTAGAATCTTAGTAGACCCCATTACAAAGGCGTGTACTGACCAATGGTTTGTTTTATAGAATAACAAACTCTCACTTTTCCTTCTCTCTTCTTCTTCTCTTTCTCTTCCTTTCCTTTCTCTGCAATTTTCGATCTCCTACTTGCTATAGTATTGATTCTTAATTAAAGTTAGAGTGAGCTCCCTGCGTAATCCAAAACTTGTGCATTACTGTCATTGATTTTTTCTTCATTTTTTCTGACAATCACTTTTAATTCTTCTTCTTTGTATTTTCAATTTTTTTCCTTGCATTTTAATTTTTTTTCTTCTTACTCTATGAAGACAGTAAAAATTGATCTTCGAAAAACAATTCAAATGTAGTACTTTTGACTCACCTTAATTTCTTTACTTTCAAATTGTACCTAAAATCATATACGAATTAAAATGAGTATCTTAAGCAACTTTATGTTAATAATCACTAAGTGTAGATAATTAAATTTATCAACAAGTAATCAGATATCCTCGGTAATTATTATAGAAAATATTATAGAAAAGTTTGAACGTTCAACACAATATGAATTAGTACATTATCATCCGGTATACGCAAATCTCAATCACTAAATCAATAGTTTTGGGAATTGAAAACATACTTTCTCTTGGGATCCATTTGACCAGGAGGCCTCCCAATTCCTGAAATGAATACGAAAAGGGTTCAAGAAGGAGGTAGTAAGCGAGTATAATGATATAGGGAGTTATACTAACCGATCCTCAGCCGATTAAATTCTCTGTTCCCTCGAAAATGGAGGATCACACTCTTTAGACTAGCAGAAGTAAAGTGAAAAATGTGACAAAAAAAGAGTTGCATGGACAAACAAGTTAGTTCAATTAAGCACGGCTAGCTGCAAAGTCTTTTGCAGGTCATATGATTCATATCCACTGCAACTGCTAAATTATTTGAGGCATACAAAAAGCCAACCTGCCTTGATCGACTTAATTGAGAAAAGATTGATAGAGTTCAATGGATATACAACTGGAATCTACATTTTAGTCTCTAACAGAGAAGGTTTGTCTATCCATACCCGTTGTGGCTTCCGTGGCCTCCTTTTGGATGAATTCGAAGCACTCCACATGGTAAGGTCATGTCATCATGCATCTAAGATTGCATAACATGATAAATTTAAGATGATCTAGCTTGTCAAATATCCGGTGCTCATACTACATAGCAAGAGCAACACACATAGCCAGAGCAAAATTTTACCACAACAACGCGACTAAGAGGTAGCTTATAGTAAGCTGCAAGTGGTCCAACCTGCATTAGAAAAGATTGAGTAGTTAAGACCTTCATGAGATAAAGACAGTTTATCATGTTCTAATTAGATGAGTAATCGGAGGTTGACCACTAAAGCATTTTTTTTAATAAAAGGAAGTGTTCACAAATTGACGAACATTAATTGATATTTTTACACAATGATGAAAGAATTGCCAGAATCACTTAGTGATTCACCACTCAGATTCATATATGTTTGAGGCTTTGCAAGAAGAACAGGTGTATCACCAACGAAACCTGCCACAAATGGTAAAACCTTCATGAGCTTCGTGTCAGCAGGAGTTGCACTATGCTTTTGTGCATGTTAGCTACTGTGCATGGAAGTTGAGAAGAAAATAGATCACTGGCCTTCTCCAATGATGGCTTTGCAATGAGTTCTACTTACTAGAATCTGTTGTGATTCAGCAAATGCATCAATCATCTGAAATCCTACCTGACACACACAAGCAACATTTAAGAATTCAAGAAAAAATAAGAAGCCAAAACAGACTCATTTTATGTGTATAAATATGGCGGCATACATTGTGTCGAGTTCCTTTATACTTTTGGCCAGGATTTCCCAGGCTCACGAAAAGCCATGGTTTTGCAGCAGCACTGCAGAAGCAACGGCTGTGAACTCTCTTAAGCATATTCCTTCATGCCCCAACTCCTCCTATTTGCTTGCAACAAATCTGAAACCCAAAAAACTCTTCCTTGTCCATCAGAGTACAAAGAAATGCAGAGGGACAAAAAGACTAACTACTGCTAATTTCCCATTATTTAGCATGTTCAAGCTGCTTCCAGATAACAAAGAGTTATATTTAAAGACTGTTTCTTCTCAATTTCTCCAAACTGTAATGGTGTGTGAATCAGATTCATCAACTGTCATTACTGTTTCCAGATAACAAAGGTTTGCAAGTAAGATCTACAGGATTTTGCGCAATTGGGTCAGTAGTTGGGTGTGTCTCCTTCACGGGGTTTCTTCAAGTTTGAAAATCCCAGATTCCAAAACTTAAACAAATATCAAAATATATCAAGAAAACGAAAAGAACCCAATTTTAGTTTCACCAAATTCATTCATAACATTCTCTCAAAATTCAATCTGTGCTCCAACAAGAACGAACCATTGACACAAGGAAGAACTGAAAGACAGAGTGAGTGAAAGAAAGGAACTTACTTACAATTGAAACGGAGGTAGTGGCAGCTTTGGCGAGCTATGAACTTGTTACGAGGGAGACAAGATGATGAGATGTTGCTGTCTTGATGTTTGGTTAGAAACATGTCAATTAATGAACTGCAGTCCACAGAACAAAATCAACAAATCAGTTAGATGACGCAGGAGGCGTGATTCACTTCTTCTTGAAGCTCTTCTGCATCTTACATTTGACAATAAGTTCCAAAAAGTTTGAAACTTTTGTTCTGGATTATGAATCCAATTGGCTTAGAATTCAAAGGATACAGTTTAGCATCCAACTGTAAGGCGACAAATATCATAAGTTGGTTGAGGCAATTAATCAAACAGGTAGACGTAGGACAATACACAGGAAAGCCAAAAAAGCTACTTTTCTAATTTATTGCCAACCAACCATAGAATATAATAGACAATATTAGCCTATTAGGTTTACCAGAGATAGCTCATAAAATCATTTGTTTAAACTAAAGTGGCATATAAATTATTATGCATTCACACTTTAAGACCTAACTACATCCAATTAAGACTAACCTTATTAGTTAATGGTACCAAAGGACAACTCACACATAATATAATATACCTTTAATAGACAATCATTAACTAAATATTTATATTTAATACCAAAATGGGATATTTAGCATTTGCAAATATATTTTAATGTTGATATTATTAAAAATTAGTCAATTTATTAATTATTTAATTAATATAGATTAATTATTTATGTTTAATAACCTACATTATAAATTAGCTTTTAATTTCTTTATTTATAATGACAATTTCTAATTATATTTTAAAATTTTTATTATATATTAATTTTATAAAGATTTAATATTAATTATATTTTTAAATTTAATTTTCTTACTTACTAATATAATTTTTATCTAATTTTTGAATGACATGTGCATTAAAAGGAAAAATTAGTAAATTACAGCTAATCTCCAACATTTTTATTATTTTTTGCTTTAATATCATAAGCTCTCCTCTCACTCTCACTCTTGCCTACTCACACACTCTCTCTCTCTTCCTCTTTCTTAGAAAAGCCCTAATTCAGAAAATAAGAGAGAGAAAGAGAGAGAGAGAGGTTAAAGCAACAAACCTAAAACTAAGGCAGCCATATCCAGCCACTTCAAGCTCCACCTTTCTTCATCACCCTAGTTCGAAACCAATAGCCATGGACGAGGCCGCTCTTCAACAGCAACAATTGGGAGTGATCCTCGGCCCAGACCCTGCACCTTTTGAAAGCCTAATCTCCTCCCTCATGTCCTCCTCAAACGACCAACGCTCTCAGGCTGAGCTGCTTTTCAATCTCTGCAAACAAGCCCACCCCGATTCCTTATCCCTCAAGCTCGCCCACCTCTTACAGCATTCCCCTCACCCAGACGCTCGCGCCATGTCCGCTGTCCTCCTCCGCAAGCTCCTCACCCGCGACGACTCCTATCTCTGGCCCCGCCTCTCTCCCTCCACTCAGTCTTCCCTCAAGTCTATTCTTCTCACCTCTGTTCAGCACGAGCAGACTAAATCGATTCTGAAGAAGCTGTGCGATACCGTTTCCGAGCTCGCTTCCAGCATTTTGCATGAGAACGGATGGCCGGAGCTGCTTCCCTTCATGTTCCAGTGCGTGTCATCCGATTCACCAAAACTTCAGGAATCCGCGTTTTTGATATTTGCCCAGCTGTCCCAGTACATCGGCGACACGTTGATCCCGTTCATAAAGGAGTTGCACGCCGTATTCTTGCAGTGCTTGGGAAATTCCCCCAATTTCGACGTCAAGATTGCGGCTTTGAATGCGGTCATCAATTTTATCCAGTGTTTGGATAGTTCATCTGATCGGGATCGATTCCAGGACCTGTTGCCGGCGATGATGATGACGTTGACCGAGGCCTTAAATAACGGCAACGAGGCCACGGCGCAGGAGGCTTTGGAACTTTTGATAGAATTAGCTGGAACAGAGCCCCGTTTCTTGAGGAGGCAACTGGTGGATGTGGTTGGGTCCATGTTGCAGATTGCAGAAGCTGAGAGATTGGAGGAAGGGACTCGTCATTTGGCGATTGAGTTTGTGATAACTTTGGCGGAGGCCAGAGAGAGAGCCCCTGGGATGATGAGGAAGTTGCCTCAGTTTATAAGCAGGTTGTTTGCGATATTGATGAGGATGTTGTTGGATATTGAGGATGATCCTGCATGGCATACTGCGGACACCGAAGACGAAGATGCGGGAGAGACGAGTAACTATAGTGTTGGCCAGGAGTGTTTGGACCGATTGGCTATTTCATTGGGCGGGAATACTATTGTTCCCGTGGCTTCTGAGCAGTTGCCGGCGTTTTTGGCTGCTCCTGAGTGGCAGAAGCATCATGCAGCTCTCATTGCTCTTGCTCAAATTGCTGAAGGTTGCTCAAAGGTACAGAAATTGTAAAGAACTATGACTAGGCTACCATGCTTTGTTCACTCTTTTTATTTTTAATTCTTTTTCAATTTATACTAAACTGTAATTGAGTGAGTTAGTTGTCCAATAGCTGATATTTGTATTATTGCTAGTTCCAGTCTGCTAATTTGTATGATCTAGAAAACTCAGTATTTGTCGTTTATACCCGGGTCTCTTGGAGAGTTTGTTGTTAAAGTTGATGAATTAATTTGATATTGGGTTGTTTAGGCAGACTTTTGGCTAATGGACTCCTTATGACCAGGACCGCTTGTGTTATGACATATCAAGATTGATTAAAAATGGATAATCGATGCTGTTTTCTTTTGTAGGTAATGATAAAAAATCTGGAGCAAGTGGTGTCAATGGTGCTGAATTCTTTCCATGATCCTCATCCACGTGTGAGATGGGCTGCAATTAATGCAATTGGGCAGTTGTCTACGGATTTGGGTCCAGATTTGCAAAACCAATACCATCAGAGGGTGTTGCCAGCACTTGCCTCGGCAATGGACGACTTCCAAAATCCTAGAGTGCAGGTAAAGATCTTTCATTGCGGTAGCTTGGTTAAGGGGAAAAAGAAATTCTTGCATTATCTGGTTTTCAAATCAATTCTGGATTTCTTTTTAGATTATCTTAATTGACATGGATATGCTTCTTATAATGCAAATATCATTATTGAGTTCTTGGTGAATTGCTAAGTGAGAATCAAAATTTTGAATACCTTGTAAATATTTGCTATAGTGAATTGTTAAGCTATTGTACTTGTAATAATGTGGTTGCATGTTTGGGTTTGAAGGGTGCAGTTACTTGTAAAAGTGCAAAATCTTATTCTCTGGCAAAAGTCCTTTTGGCTCTTGGATAACAATTCATATCATGAATGAGTTGGGATAACCTACGATTACATTCTTGTTTCAGCTACCTCTTATGTGCTCTACATTCTACTCCTAGCTTACTTGGTTTCAATTCCTGCTTCCTTTTTTTTTTCTTCTTTTTTTTTTACTCCAATTATTTTTTGTACCAACCAAAGAATCAAGATTAGATTTAAAATGCTTTGCACTAACAGATTCTTTTGGTGTTTCTTATGCAACAGGCCCATGCTGCGTCGGCAGTGCTCAACTTCAGTGAGAACTGTACTCCAGAGATTTTGACACCTTACTTGGATGGAATTGTGAGCAAATTACTTGTGCTTTTGCAGGTAAATGGAGAAGTATCAATAATTTCTTTGTATGAATTTTTTATTTCATTTATGTAAAAAAATCTTCTTTATATGAATATTGCACATTCGCATTGCAGAATGGAAAACAAATGGTGCAAGAAGGAGCCTTGACCGCCTTGGCTTCAGTTGCTGATTCTTCTCAGGTTAATTATGGCAGCTTTTTCCATTCTTGCAAGTTTGTGCTGTCTAAATCTAAATCTATCTCAAAAATATCTGTGGTTTATAGGAGCACTTCCAGAAGTATTATGATGCAGTGATGCCATACCTGAAAACCATACTGGTGAATGCAACTGACAAGTCCAATCGTATGCTTCGTGCAAAATCTATGGAGTGCATTAGTCTGGTTGGGATGGCTGTAGGCAAGGACAAGTTTAGAGATGATGCTAAACAGGTTAGCAGATTTAGGCGTGGAATCATCCCTAATCAATTATGAATGTGCACTATAACTAGATGTAGGATTCTTAACTCTTACTATGCTATAAATTGTGCAGTGGAACACCATCTTTGAATCAATGGAGAATGGATGAATTTTGAATGATTTATCCTTGTGTTCATACTAATTGGATCATTACCAGCATTTTCTGATTATTTGTCCACTCTATGAATATTTGATTTTTCTCTGAAAACTTCCACTTATCTGTCTTTGCAAGGTTATGGAAGTGCTTATGTCTTTACAAGGAGCTCAAATGGAGACAGATGATCCAACCACAAGTTACATGTTACAAGTATGTTTTTAATATGGGACATTGCTTAAAAAACTTATTATGAAATCTATGATCAGACTTTCGTTCTTTTCTGACTGATATGATCATACTTAGGCTTGGGCCAGACTCTGCAAATGTTTGGGACAGGATTTCCTTCCTTACATGAGTGTTGTTATGCCACCTTTGCTTCAATCTGCTCAACTGAAGCCTGATGTGACCATCACATCTGCAGACTCAGATAATGATATTGATGATTCTGATGATGAAAGGTATACTCTTTTCTTTAGAAATGCGAAAATGACATCTCTTTCATGTGTTTGTTCATTCATGATCTTAATGTCTTCATTTATTTTCAAACCTAATTACCTACTGGCAAGTTTATTAAAAAAAAGGAAATGGCAATACAATGGTGTGAGTTTTACATCTCCTTTTTCTCATCTTCTCCATGTTCGGACTTCTGATTATGTTGCACACGTTGCATTGAACCTGTTTCTTTCTCTCATGCATACTGAAATACATGCATTCACATTTCTGAAGCATGGAAATTTTTTAATCTTGCTAAGAGTTGTATCTTTTGCAGTATGGAGACCATTACCCTTGGGGACAAAAGAATAGGAATCAAAACTAGTGTCCTGGAAGAAAAAGCTACTGCCTGTAACATGTTATGTTGCTATGCTGATGAACTTAAAGAAGGATTTTTTCCATGGATTGATCAGGTCTCATTTAGTTGTCAATATATGTGGATATGTTATTATTTACTTGAGAACTTGTCAATAGTTCCTATCTTTATGACGCCGGTATGGTTTTTATTATTTATTGTAGGTTGCTCCAACATTAGTTCCTCTTCTCAAATTCTATTTCCATGAAGAAGTTAGGAAAGCAGCTGTTTCAGGTAATAAATGCAGAATGGACATTGCAAATTGTCATCCTTTGTTCTTAATTTTTCTGGTGCGCCTGAAACACCAATTTGACTGGAATTTTTTATTTATTATTTCTAGCCATGCCGGAGCTCCTGCGATCGGCAAAATTAGCTGTAGAGAAGGGTATAGCTCAAGGTCGCAATGAGTCCTATGTAAAACAGTTATCAGACTACATTATTCCAGCTTTGGTTGAAGCATTACACAAGGTCTCTATAAGTTCCACATTTATTAGGATACCTTAATTTACCTCCTACTGGTGCAAGTTTTCAGCTAATATGGTATGGTGATTAATGGTTTTCGATCACTGCAATTTGCCTGCAGGAGCCTGATACTGAGATCTGTGCAAGTATGTTGGATGCATTGAATGAATGCTTACAGGTCTGTTACACTACAAAAAATACTAACTATGCTATTTTTGTTATGTAGTCCTATTTATTGTGTATTCATGGTTCTAGAAAAGACCAAAATCACACAGCATTAGATATAATAATTCAAAAACTAGCAATTGCTGGTCATTATATCAGCAGGATTTCTACTGAGTATTGTTGTAATTGGGCGAACTTACAATGTCACAATTATTACTTTCTGCTGAGTGTTTTTGCACTTCCCACTTTCTTTGTTGCTATTGTTAGTTTTTTGTCAGCAGCTGATTAATTTTCATTACTTTTTTTAACTCTAATACTTTTTCCTTACATCAACTTCCCTATTTTCTTTCAGATATCTGGACCTCTCGTTGAAGAAGGACAGGTACGATCCGTAGTTGAAGAGATAAAGCAGGTGATCACAGCTAGCTCAAGTAGAAAGAGAGAGAGAGCAGAGAGAGCCAAGGCTGAAGATTTTGATGCAGAGGAGGGAGAATTGATTAGAGAAGAAAATGAGCAAGAGGAGGAGGTGTTCGACCAAGTTAGTATATGCCACATAATCATCAATCTTAGAATTATCTGTAATATGTGTTGTTTATCATTCAAGTTATCACTTCTTTCAGGTGGGTGAAATCTTGGGAACCTTAATCAAGACCTTTAAAGGCTCATTCTTGCCTTTCTTTGATGAGCTATCATCTTATCTAACTCCTATGTGGGTAGGTACTATATAAGAGCAATTTACTGAAACTCATTGATCTGAGATGTGCTCTGATTATGTCTTCCTACCATTATTTTTGTGGTCTTGACTCGATTTGTTATCATGCATCTAGGGCAAAGATAAGACAGCTGAGGAGAGAAGGATTGCAATTTGCATTTTTGATGATGTTGCAGAGCAATGTCGGGAGGCAGCCCTCAAGTAAGTTCTCTTTTTGAATGTCATTTTTGAGCGTTTTGACTTAGAAGTGCATTTGATCCAATTTTGGAACAGATACTATGATACATATCTTCCTTTCTTGTTGGAGGCTTGCAATGATGAAAACCCAGATGTTCGACAGGTAATTACTCTGATTTTTCTACTTACCTGATTCAAATTCAGCCATGTACTCAAGCTAGACGGAAAATTTTTTTTACAGGCAGCTGTATACGGACTTGGTGTTTGTGCTGAGTTTGGTGGGTCTGTGTTTAAACCCCTTGTTGGAGGTATTTTTGCCTACATTTCTTGGGAATCTTTTATTACAGAGTAGAGTTATATTTATTTTCCATTTGAATAACTTTTATTCATGGTTTTGTACAGAGGCTCTTTCAAGACTGAATATTGTTATTGGACATCCTAATGCCAAGCATTCTGAAAATGTCATGGCATATGATAATGCTGTTTCTGCTTTGGGGAAAATTTGCCAGTTTCATCGGGACAGTATTGATTCAGCACAGGTACTTTTATATGTTTACCAGGAAAGTTGAGCTACTATCTTGTACTTCCCCATATACGCACATAAGTGGCAGCACACTACCTTTTATCTTTTTGCAGTGTGAAAACACATGGTATCCACTGCCTAGTTATGTGGTATCTGTATTTATAATAGTGGTCGCAATTGCCAGGTCGTTCCTGCTTGGTTGAACTGTTTGCCTATAACAGGTGATTTAATTGAGGCAAAAGTTGTTCATGAACAACTATGTTCGATGGTGGAGAGGTAAGGGAATAGTATATGCATCCTTTTCTTTGAAATTTTACTTGTACATCATAATCAACTGTTCTGACCAATTTGTTCGTTATCAATCTATAGGTCAGATGTTGAAATTTTAGGTCCCAACAATCAGTATCTTCCAAAAATAGTCTCAGTTTTTGCTGAGGTTAGTTGCTCTTTTGTACCTGTATGGATATAAGTTTTAAGCCATTGTGAACAGACTATTTGGAACTCAAGATTTCTTTTTTATGTTATTGGCATTCTGTTTTCCCTATAAATGTAGCCAGTAATGTTAGATGAAGACCTATTGGTAATATGGACTCTTACAATCCTTTGGAAGAGCTGCTTTTGACTTCCAAATATATTTAGGAAACACATGATGTTATATCATTTATTATGAATGGCATAAGATGGCATTTAAGTTAGATGTATATAAACACCCAACAATTCAGCTTCAATGACTGTCATTAATTTGAAGGCTATATATTAATTGATTATCAATTTCCTTGCTTTATGAATTCTGTGGTCATTGTACAAACTATGATTTTCTTCTCGTGTTTTGCAAAATAATTGTTAATAGAGGGAGGTGAGGCAATTGCAATCATACTGTTAAAATACATATTTTTCTCATACTAAGAGAGAGAGAGAATGATCATGCAGGTTCTGTGTGGTAAAGATCTAGCAACAGAAAAAACTGCAAGTCGAATGGTTAGTCTGCTAAGGCGCCTTCAACGGACCTTGCCACCCGCAACCTTGGCCTCAACTTGGTCGATGTTGCACCCACAACAACAGATGGCGTTGCAGTCAATCCTATCATCATAGCATTTTGACTGGTGGAAATTACAATATCGAAGTGTTGGGTGTGTATTGATTGCCCATTCTTTGCATCAGATGGTCTACATCCAATGGTTTTCTGCATGTTACAACCTCTTTGGGTCGGTTGGATTGAGTGTGAAAGGTCTTTGGAATTGAGACTGAATTCCTTTCTTTGTAGAATGTGTATATTATTACAAGTGTCGATTCTATAGTTATGAGTCAAGTATGAGAAAAAGAAAGTGAAGGTGTCCATGCCATGGTTTTGGGGCCTTTTTGTTTTTTTGTTTTAAATTTTTTGTTGGTGCATGAGCTCTGGGGATTGTCAGGGAGGCAATTCTCGTCACAGTTTTGGTTGTTGCATCATGTTTTTGTTTCAAGTGAAAACATCTTGATTGTGATTTATGTATGAACCCAAATTTTGAATGGTGATTCTTTCATTATTTTTGCAATTTTCCCTTGGAAGAAAATTATTTACGAATGGGGAGCCATACAATTGAGTTAAGAAGTTTGCAGTTTATTTCAGTCGTCTCTTCTCCAATTTGAGTTTGATGTCCTTTCTAGCTCTATATAAAAGCAAGTCTCATGCTTAGTATCCAGACTTCGTCCAGCAACTGAATCAGTCGAAGCATGAAGCATGGCAAAAAGACACGGGACTGGTTTAGTTTAGCCCGATTTGTCATTAACGGGTTAAATTTGGTTTTGCCGGGTTGGATTCAGGTATTCGATTCAGGGCTCAATTTAAAGTTATAAGAGTAAGTTTAATTTGATTTGAGTTTAAACTTGACAGGCTTTCCGAACTGATCAATAATAGGAAATCCAACAGGCCTGACTTGAAAGAGCCGAAATAATTTTGATCGATTCTTAGTTTCGGCTCAAGTCTTGAACTGAAATTATTTTCATCGGTTCAGGTATTTAGAGATCTGGTCCGATACTAGCCCTTGCCATTGCCGGCTATTTAATAGTTTTCTGCTGTAACACAACAGTCAGGTTTTTATCTACAGTTTTATTTTCCCAAATGAGCTAAAACTTGGTAATAATTCATGTCTTTAAAGTGAATGTGCTTGTACGATAATGTCATGGCAGATTCCAACAAACTCAGATTCCCATAAAAAAAACAGTTAGTGGTTAGTATCAAGTTCTTAAAACATTTTTATAAATAGAAAGTGGCCCAATCCTGGTCTTCCTTGCAGGCGAGGAGTCCAAGTGTCCTGTCTCCGTGCCTCCCACCACCATTCATACCAAAATGGAGTTTACTTTAGCATTCTGGCCTGCTCTTCATTCTTTGTTATATTATGTACAGGTTTCAACTCATGTCTACCCTTTTGACTCTTGTTTGTTTTTATACAACCTTTTATGGCCTCCATGTAAGAAATTTCTTTGTATATATATGACTTTGAGATATCAGTCAGCACCAGAAAACAACAAATCCATAAGAACATGGTGGCAAGAATTATAAGACGAGACTCCCACTAACATATCAGTCAGTCTTGTCTTTCATCTTTCTGTCTATATATATGTGTTTGCCTTCTTCTCCTGTTCTTGCCACTCACTTCTCTAGCTTCCATTAATTTGCAGAATGGAGAAGCATCAGTTCTATTCCAAGCCAAAAGAGGTGAAGGTGAAGCAGAGATCATCAGCAGGAAACAGCAGCAACACCAAGTTTGTTGGGGTGAGACAAAGGCCTTCAGGGAAATGGGTGGCAGAGATCAAAGACACCACACAGAAGATAAGAATGTGGCTTGGCACTTTCGACACTGCTGAGGAAGCTGCTCATGCGTACGATGAAGCTGCTTGCCTTCTTCGAGGTTCCAACACTAGAACCAACTTCACCACTCATATCTCTACTAATTCTCATATCTCTATGAAGATCAGGAATCTCCTCAATCATAAAATGAGTTTGAAGAATAGATCTTCCTCAATTGCTACGTCAAAATCTGAGGTCAAAGCGACTACTGTTGTTGGAAATAAGTGTGAAGTCAACAACTGTTTGAGTTTTCTTTCCAATAGTGGGAATGATCTATCCAGTATTACCAAGATAGATTCTTCGGGCAACGGCAGCAAACAAGAAAACCAGATGCTTTTTGATCCATATCGACCTGACTTGAGTGGCTGCATTGGGGGGCTTGAACTGGGGATATCTCAGTTCTATCCTTCATGGCCGTTTCAGACTGGGATTGATCAGCTTCCATTGAATCAGGAAGGTATGGACCTGTCGAAGAATGTGAGCTTGTTGTCTGAAACATCTGCATTAGTGGAAGATGAACACATGAAGGTAGAAAGGCAGATATCAGCAGCATCATTGTATGCGATGTGTGGATTGACTGAATTCCTGGAGAATGCTTACGAGACAAATGATGCTCTCTGGGATTTTCCTTCTATTGCCCAAATGTTTTGCAGTAGTAGTTAAGTGTGACGCCTATGACAATGAATTTGTTAAAGTTGACGATATGAAAGGTAGAGATAGATAGATGCAGATTTATCGGATGGATTCAATACTTAGGAAAATTATCATGTTCCTTCGAGATGATTAATGAGAACTTGATAGGTTTTTTTAGTTTAAGAGAGTGTTTCATGTTCTTACACAAATTCCTAACATCAAGAACTGATGAAAAATTGTCTGATATTGTCATTTTAAGCCTTTGAAACAAGAATTCCTGCTACCTCCTTGGAATTAAGGTATCAAGAACAAGCAAGTTTCACTGTGACCTTATCGGTAACAAAACCTACTGCATATTATGTTATGGTGGTTTAGATGAAGTTTTGATCAATGGTAGGTGAATTTGAGTGACAGGCCATGAAGCTAAAATCTCATGCAGTGTGACTCTTTGGTGTTTCTACAGAAACATACTGAAATAAGCTAAAATGTCATGTTGAACCAACTCTTTGATGCATTTCTTCAGCTGCTCCGGCATAAATGATTTGTGAGGAACAGCTATTGCAAATTTCATTTTGTTGCGACTCGTGAAAGTGGCTGGAAAGAATAAAACTCGACAAGTTGGAAGGAGAAGCCAGAATATCTTTGGAGGAAAGAAAGATTTGAAACATAATCTTGGTTGACACCAACAAAATAAATTCAGCAGCAAACAGCGAAATTTGAGAATTTAACAAGCATGTGACAACACAATGGTGCCAGACATCATAAACTTAAAAACAATCGAAAGTTGATATGATTGAGGAAGGCAATCCCCAAACCTTAGCAAACAATATCCAGGCATTGAGTCTTGAACTTCTTATCAATAGTCTTCACCTTCATCTTCATCTTCTACACCTTCAGCACCAACTTCTTCATAATCTTTTTCGAGGGCAGCCAGATCTTCACGAGCTTCTGAAAATTCACCTTCTTCCATGCCTTCACCAACATACCAATGAACAAATGCCCTCTTGGCATACATGAGATCAAATTTGTGGTCAATGCGGGAGAAAACCTCAGCCACTGCAGTGTTGTTGCTTATCATGCAGACGGCACGTTGCACCTTGGCAAGATCACCGCCAGGAACAACTGTTGGAGGCTGATAATTGATGCCACATTTGAAGCCAGTAGGACACCTTTTCAATTCAAGTAAGAAAACTTCTTTAGACATATTTCAGATTATACATCACATAAGAGAAATGAGACCATAAAACCGTTAAGGGTTGATATTTCAGGTGGTGTCTACATACTAAACCCAGATCAGAATTTCTTGAAGGATGTGCAGTATAGTTAGCAAACACAAGAAATACTCTCTCAAGTAAGCTGAATGAATTATTCATCCATCAATTATCATGTAGACATTGATACTTGTATCTTACCAGTCAACAAATTGAACAGTCCTTTTGGTTTTAATAGTGGCAACAGCAGCATTAACATCCTTCGGAACAACGTCTCCTCGGTACATCAAACAGCAGGCCATGTACTTCCCATGACGAGGATCACACTTGGCCATCATGCTTGCTGGCTCGAAAACAGCATTTGTAATCTCAGGAACTGACAACTGCTCGTGATATGCTTTTTCTGCTGAGATAACAGGGGCATATGAAGAAAGCATAAAGTGAATGCGGGGATATGGTACAAGGTTGGTCTGGAATTCCGTGATGTCCACATTAATGGCTCCATCAAACCTTAATGAAGTTGTCAATGATGATATGATTTGTGATATCAATCGGTTCAAGTTGGTGTAAGTTGGCCTCTCAATATCTAGAGATCTTCGGCAGATGTCATATATAGCTTCATTGTCTATGAGCACTGCAACATCCGTGTGCTCAAGAAGAGAGTGTGTAGAAAGGACACTGTTATAGGGCTCCACTACTGCTGTTGAGACCTGTAATCCAAGATTAAAATATTATTGAGCTCAAAATTTTCTTTCACGGTTGAAATTTTCAGTCTGCTAGACTACTAAGAAAAAGAAAAGCAGAAACAAAAGGTCTATATCACTAATTTAAGTTAAACTCGTAAAGTAGCTTTCACTAGAAAAAATACCTACAGACTGTTCAAACAGAATAATAGCACCTGAATTCGTTTGAACATGTGTCAAATGGTTGTACAATAGTCGGTAATGTGAATAAGTTAACGTTATGGATGTAGAGAGAATTATATTTTGCTAGAAACCAAAAAAGGATAAATGTTATGTACCTGAGGAGAAGGATATATGGTAAAACCAAGCTTAGACTTTTTTCCATATTCTACAGATAAGCGTTCCAACAGCAACGACCCAAGACCGGAACCAGTTCCACCACCAACAGCATTGAAAACCAAAAACCCTTGCAAGCCAGTGCAATTATCGGCTAGTTTTCTCACTCGATCAAGGCAGAGATCCACAATTTCCTTTCCAACTACAGGCCATGATTATATCAACTTAATCCCCAACTATAAGTTATGTGAAAAGAAGATTTTGATATGATGCGAATAATTCTCTTACTTGTATAGTGCCCCCTGGCGAAATTATTAGCAGCATCCTCCTTCCCGGAAATGAGTTGTTCCGGGTGGAAAAGTTGCCGGTAAGATCCAGCCCTCACCTCATCAATAACAGTTGGTTCCAAGTCAACAAAAACAGCTCTAGGCACATGCTTGCCTGAACCAGTCTCACTGAAGAAGGTGTTGAAAGCATCATGTGCAACACCTACTGAAGTGTCACTGCAAGGAAACCAGATTAACAGTTATAGGCACCAAATTTAGGAGATCTACAAGCCCAAAACAAAACCCTACACAAACTCATCAACCAGAAAAAGAAGAAAGAAAAAGAAACAGATGGATCACTCGAAACATTTGATTCAGATAAAACATCCATGCAATTTCCACACGAAAAAGGAAAAGAGAAGAAGGAAGAGCCACCAGCATACGGATAGATATGCGAGAACTGAAGCACCATTAACGAAAGGAAGGCATATGCGATGCAAAATCCGAACTGGATTAACCGTTTCTAAACCAGTAAAGGGACAAGTCTCAGAGCAACAAAAAAACAAACCCAGATCAACCAAGCAGCGTGAGGAAGACGGAGTAACAGAGCCTCATTGTCGTTAAAAGAACCAAATTTAAAACCTCTTTTGATAAAAGAAGAAAAGAAAAGTCACGATAACCAATAATTCAAGTACAAGTACAGGGGTTACAGGCAGTTGATAATCCATATACGAAGAGATAAAAGGAGAAAGCTTTTGGATCAAAGAAGAAAAAAATAAGTTACCTGGACATCATCCCATCTGGATTGATGCCATGTTCAAGGCAATAAAGCTCCCAGCAGGAGTTCCCAACCTGAATTCCTGCCTGTCCTATATGTATGCTTATTATTTCTCTCATCTCTCTTTCTTTCCTAAAGCTTCAATCTTTTTCACCTTCTCTTTTTGTTCTTCTGATTTTGTTAGCCTCAATGGAAGAGGAAGGATCCAAGAATAACTAGGTCAGGAACTGAATGAAATTGAGATGGGACGATGGGATCATCCGATAAAAATTGGTGCCAGCCTTTTTTGGGTCCTTCACTGCTTTTCTGCCATTGACTATAGTGACCCTGCCCTCTTCATAACAGTTAAAGAAATGGAGGGATATGATAGGTATATCAACTGATTTTGGTTATAAATAATATCTTCTCCACCTTCCACAAATTCACAAAAAGGTAAGAACTAAATTTAGCTTTATCTTTCGTTCTGTGAATTATTGGGAAGGTGGTAAACAAACAACACCTACTGCATGTTCGACCAATAAAAGTTGATTGTTTGTGAGCTTTGTTAGTTGGTCTCACATGTCTATATTTGCTAGTTGGTCTCACATGTCTATATTCTTCTCCAGTGAGGATAAGACTCCGTCACCTACTGTGTTTAGTATCGTCATACTTGGCAAGGGATACACGTATATCTGCTGAAGAAGAAGAAGAAGAAGAAGAAGAAGAAGAGGCATTCATTTTAAATCCCCTTTCTTGCTTTTTATTAACTTGTTAAGTATATCAGAACTTAGCTGTTCATTTCATTTTCAATAAGTAGAGCAGCACATGAGATGCCTCTGTGGAACAGAACAGAACAGAGAACAGAACAGAACAGTACAGAGCTCAGTAAAGGCCATTCCTTTCTTTCTATCAAGTACACATAAGTAGAGTTGCTTAACCATAACAACCTCAAGTGGGAATGAAATGAAAAATAAACACCATATGCACTACATTACATATTATGAATAAGACCAACTTGGCATTGTTTTCAACTTTTGTGCATAAAAAAGCCTATTCTTGCTTGGTGCATTTTCTTTCATGTTAAAGACACTTGAAATGAAATGGATGGATCCATTCCTTCCCTTATATTCATCACAAGGGTCCTTATCACCTTATTTATTGTATGGTTTTCCATATCCAACACCCAAACCAAAGATACTAATAAAGGGTGGTGTGAGTGAACCAATAGATAGATAAGGCCTTGAGATAAAGCCAACTTAACAAATATAGCTCAAATTCATTAATTATACATTTATATATGTTAGGGATGATAATTAACAAGCAAAATTTGAAAGGAACTCAATATATTAAAAAAAAAAGAATTTTTGGACATAAACCTTAATATAGTAACTTGTGCTTAAGCATGCCCAAATTCTCACCATTAGGCCTTCTTTCTATCCACCAACTTGCTTTTTTATTTCATAAACATATAATTTTTTAAAATTGAAATATAATGAAAAAAAGAAAGACGTATTATCTTTTAAAAACTAATATTCAAAAATTAAGTACGTAATTATTAATTACAATATTAAGAGTTTCAATCATTTTAACGAGAAATTAAAATTTTCTACTTGAAAATTGTCATTTGTCTTATTTTAACCCTCTAATGAGTAATGATTTTTTCTTAATTCCATTTATTTTAGTAGGCTGTATATGACACCAAACAATACTAATTGCAAGCTTATTACTACAAAGTTGACATGTTAGATTGTTAATAATATTGAATGTATCCCTCCCATTCAACTTCCTATGTATCTACATCTCTTGTTGAGTTGGTTTGGTGTGACAAAAAATATTGTTGTTTATAATACGTTTTTATTACATAAAATCCAATTTGTTCTCCCACAATCACAATGTCAAGTAGAAAGTTGTGACAATTTCAAAGAGGGACATGATGCCATGTTTTGCAAATTCATAATGGGTTAAAGGACAAAATCGTCAATGGGCCTACTTCCTTAGAATCTATTGACATTGAATGGTTGGGCCCTCGTGAATCGAGCAACATTAATGTTCCCTAAATACCCCTATTGACTAATCTCTTGAAATATTGAAGAACTAATTAGAAAGCCTCATTAATTTGACGAAAATGTGAAAAATACAAGAAAAAAGAAGATTTAAGGAAAATATTTCCTTTTAAACTACTAATTTATTAAATTTTTTTATTTTAAATACTTAATATATATGTTTATTTGATAAAAAATAAAATTACAAGTAATGTGAAAAGAGAACTACGAGGAGGGTAATATAGTACATTCACTTCTTAGAAACCATAGGATCTGACTCATACACAACAAATCTTATGTCATACACAAAAATATAATTAGTTGTAATAACAATATTTGAAAAATTAGGTTTTCTGATACATATCTTAAAAGAGTGCAATTTGTAATTGTATGTGCTTTAAATTGCCTTCTCTTTGGTTTCTCCTCCTTCCATTACACACCTAACTCCTTTCTTTCCTCCTTCTCTGCCACTCCTTTTCTCTGTGTCTAAGTAAAGAAAAGGGCAACCAAGAAAATGGGAGAGGAGAAGAAGTCTCAGTCTGCAGGTGTGTGGCCTACTGTTAAGCCTTTTGTTAATGGTGGTGCCTCTGGCATGCTTGCCACATGTGTCGTCCAGCCCATTGATATGGTCAAGGTATGCCCTTTTATGTGTTCCTGTGCTGAAAATGAATGTTATGTAAGCTTGTGATAGATGGTGTCTTTGTTGTGAACTTGTGATGTCTTAAAGTTTGTGTCTTTGGGACTGATACAGTGTGGTTTTTGGGTTTAGATCCAGGGTTTGATGAGTTATGCAATGGATGAAAAGGGTTTTTGTTGTTTTTGGACTGGTGTAGGTGAGGATTCAGTTGGGTCAGGGATCAGCTGCTTATGTCACCAAGACCATGCTGAAGGACGAGGGACTTGGGGCCTTTTACAAGGTTTGCTTCACTTATCTGATTTAACTTTCCATTATTCTATTCTATCCGCTTCTGCTCTGCTTTAAGCACTGAGTTAGATCATATAGTCTTAGATTTGTGTTAAAGGATGCGTCTTTATGATCGTTTGGTATGCGAGTTCAAAGTGTAAGGTTTAAGTTCGCTATTGAACTGTTTGATCAGTTGGATCCCTTTTCACCATTATATGTTTGAAGGTTACTATCAAAGCTAAAAAGTAAAAACTGCTGGTTATGTTATCCATCAGGGGAAAATGATTTGACTGAGGCCAAGAGATTCTGTTTTATTTATAAATTTTAAAATTCTATTTTTATGTTAACCTCGGAGCTTGTAATGTAGATTTCAGCTGTGCTATATCGTATCTAAATTGCATTAATTTGAGCAGGGGCTTTCCGCTGGACTGCTGAGGCAGGCTACCTATACCACTGCTCGACTTGGATCATTTAAGTGAGTACCTGACATATTGTTGTCAATTTAGAGCATTGCTGTCCATACTTCATGTCCTTCTATAACTGTATATGTCGTGATTGCTGCGACTCTTTCTAACTGTGGCAATATTTTCTCATTCACTACTTTAGAAGTTTATGTTACTATCCTAAATAACATCTTGGGTTTCTTTTCTAGGATTTTGACTGCTAAAGCGATTGAAGCCAATGACGGGAAACCTTTACCTCTATATCAAAAGGCTTTATGTGGGCTAACTGCTGGAGCTATTGGAGCTAGTGTTGGCAGTCCAGCTGATTTAGCACTTATTCGTATGCAGGCTGATGCCACTTTACCTGCTGCTCAGCGGCGAAACTACACAAATGCCTTCCATGCACTCTATCGAATTGTTGCAGATGAAGGGGTTTTGGCTCTTTGGAAAGGTGCTGGGCCAACTGTTGTCAGAGCAATGGCATTGAACATGGGCATGCTTGCTTCTTATGATCAAACAGTTGAGTTCTTCAGGGATTCTCTTGGTTTTGGTGAAGGCGCCACAGTTTTAGGTAAGAGTGCATTTTGAGATTCAAAATATGGACCTAAATAATTTTGACATTTGTCTAAGGATTATTTTTATCCTTATTGTTGTCTTCTAACTATTATTCTCAGCTTTTCTTTGTATTTTAAAGTCATCCTCTTTCTATTTGGCAGAAGTATGCAAATTCCTTATTTTTTGTAACACTTGGATTATGTTGCTTTAACAACAGTTGGATGTGAATATCTAATAGATTGGTAAAGATTTGGTCAAGTTGTGAAAGGTTGGCTTCCTGTATGATTACTAGTTGGAACTATCTCCAACAATTGTAAAATTTATTTCTGATATTTTTAGTGAATACTTCTGATTTTGAAGTTTGTTGAGACCTTTTTTTTTTTTTTTAGAACAAAGGGTATCTGGCTGTACAAGCTTGGATATATGAAATAATCTCTAGACAGTGTACATGTAGAAACTAAGTTGTTAAATGGACTATGTTGATTGTGAATGTATGGGCAAACTATGAAGGTTGTTGTTAGGTGAATCTTTTTCTGATGCTTACTTTGCTTTTTGGTAGACTTTTCTGCTTTTATTTATGAGCTCATTTCCATGCCGTATGTCTTCCTTTCTGTCAATAGAGCGTGACTTACAGCTTTTTCTCCTTATCTTCAGGGGCAAGTGCTGTTTCAGGCTTTTTTGCCTCAGCTTGCAGTCTTCCTTTTGATTATGTCAAGACTCAAATTCAGAAAATGCAACCTGATGCTCAGGGAAAGTATCCTTATACTGGTTCCTTGGACTGTGCCATGAAAACTCTCAAGTCAGGAGGACCATTTAAATTCTACACCGGATTCCCTGTATATTGTGTTAGAATTGCTCCTCATGTCATGGTATCCGCATACGCTCACGTCTGCTGTTGTTTGCACCAATCACCTGATTAAGTTCCTATGAAAGATCTGACTTGTGAATATTTTTGCTTGTGCAGTTGACCTGGATATTCCTGAACCAGATCCAGAAGTTGGAGAAATCTGCGGGATTGTAGTTCAACCCAGCAATCAGAAATACCTTTCACCTGGATATGAATAATAACAATACTTTGGCTGCATTGTTATAAATTTTATATTAGGCACACTTTTGAAGTGAAACTGATTAGTTTGAGCTTTTAAGAATTCGATTGAAGTAGGTATATGAACATTTTTAGGGGTGACTAGAATTTGGACTTATAAAGCATCCCATTGACAAGAACTGTTAAAAAATTTTTCGAGAAAGAGATTATTGAGGAGGGGAAATAAAAAGTTTTGTACTTGATAAACCAAACAAGGTTGTCATGAATCTTTGACCCTCTGTTTTTTGGTTCTTTCTAAGATTAAGATACGGAGATTGTCATTTTCTTTGAAGCTTTGAGCCATCTTATGTCTTTTTCTGTCTAACAAGCACTTAGGAAAACTTCATATGTTCTCATTTAGCTACTGAATCCATCTCCACAATACTGGAAAAATTTGAAGAGTTATAGATCTTAAAAGTTAGATATATTTCATTCTTAACGTTTTTTGGTGTGTTAATGAAAAAATTTGATATTTTTTGCGTGTATAAATAAAAAAATTTAATCTTTCATTACTTTTTTAGTATACAAATAAAAGAGTTTTCATCTTTACTCAAGAATATATTCTATGAACCAAATAATTTATAATTTTTGGTTGAATTATTTAAATCAAAATTATAAATGCAATTATATGAAAGGCTTTTAATACAAAACTAGGTAAAAATTAAGAGAAGATAAAGTATAAAAATTCTTGAAACAATGAATTATTAGACTAAAACTATAAAAAATAGTAACATTTTAATAATTTTATGGAAAATAATTAATAAACTTGAATAACTAATCAAAATAAGATATTTACATTGATTATTCAATAAAAAGGAAACTTACATGAATTAACTTATCCTCCAACTCATTAATCACAAGAAAATAAAATAAATACTATAAAAAGTGGGTGGGTCATTATCCGGTTGAGTAACCGGCCCATTAACAGTGCCCAATCAATTTGTGTAGTAATCACGAAATCAATTGAGAGTGCGAAGAAGAAAAAGAATTGGGCTTTCTCTTCAAATACTTGATTCACACTCCCCAAAAAGATTCCATCTTGGGGTGTCTCTGTTGCTCTTTTCAATTATCATAGACAATTCCTGCCCAATTTCCCGATCTTTGTATGTGGTTTTGTGTTGCAAATCCCAAGTTTTCGATATTCAGTATGAAGTTGAATCTCCACTTGACGTGGTTTTTCTTTTGAATTTGTATATGACGGAGCTTTCTGTTTGAAAGTTGTTGACTTTATCATGTAAATTGTTTTCACGTGCGGGTGGAGATATGCTCTCAGAATATTTTCTTGGGGGCTTTGCTTAGTAGCAGTAGCAGTAGCAGTTGGCCAAAGGGGTTTGAAAGATAATAAAGAGCTCTCTCCTGCAGAGCGCTAGCTGATCCTTAGTGATGTGGACTAATGTCTTTAAAATTGTATGCCTTTCCTTATTCGTTTTTACTTTCTGAATGTCTAGTTGTTTTTGCTTGCTCTCTACTCGGTTGCTCCTTCTCTGGTTGGTTTTGCTGATTCGTTTCAGTTTTTCGACTTTATATCTGCTTCCGTAAATGATTATGGATAGACAACGGTGGCCCTTCCAGGTGAAAAATTGTGGAAGTTGATCGGAGTTGTTCTTGAATGTTGTTGTTTGTTCATTGTGATTGCGTACTGTGACTTTGTTCAAGTTATGGACTTTGTGAAGTGACTTTTTTTTCATCCTATAATCAGTATGAGTTTTAAAACCTCTGACTAAACGGACCTAATTTAAAACCCTAAGTACTGCATGTATTGCTTCACTGGGGATTATTTAGCGTCTTAATTGCATATTCCAAAACGAAACCCTTTTGCCAAAGTAGATTTCCATAGACAGAGTTTTTGACATTAGTCGTGCATGAGTTCTGTTCTAATTAGCTGGAAATCTTGTATGTTGCATAGGTTGATGTGCCTAAAGATGTTGTAACCTTTACATGATTGTTTTTTTGTCCGTGGGACATGATCTGTTGCTTATCCATGTCATATGTAATCCATTTTTAACAAACCTTATGTAATTAACCATCGTCACAGGGAGGTCTTCATCATATATCATGGTTCCAGCTTCTTCCTACTGAATCTGATTTAAACTCTCTTGTTGACAAAAGGTTAGAACTGTTGTTTCTACCTATTTTCTTTTTGAGAATAGCTAACTGAGAAATTAACTTGGTTTACCATGCTTGAAACCACTAATAAAGTAGGTATATTTTGATGTTGTGACAGTGTAAAGATAGATCAGAAAGACGCTGCTACATATTTGGTGCTTTCATCTCATTTGCAGTTACAGGAGGGGGGTTTTCTCAGCACATGGACCAATTCCTTTGTTGGACCTTGGGATCCATCCCAAGGTTTGCATAATCCTGGTAAGGAACAAGAATTACTATCTATGTTAGTAATTTTACGATGTTCAGAATATTAGGAAAATAAAAATCAGTGAGTTCAGTTATGTGTTGACCTTGTCTGGTTTTAAAACTTTCTCACAGATGAAAAGATCAAGCTCTGGCTTTTTCTTCCTGGCCGTCATTCTTCTGTTGTTGAAAGTGCTCAAGCTGCAATTTCTAGATTAAGAGGTAGATACTGCTCTATTTTCTTTTCTCTTTGTTTCAAAATTCCCCTTTTTTATTGCAGACTTTGGAAAATGCTTAACTATTATTCTGCTAAATATTTTGGATTTATTTGCCATTTTCCCTCAAGTTGTTGCATCTGGAGTTTGGATAGCCCCTGGGGACTCTGAAGAGGTTGCAACAGCCCTTTCCCAATCTTTAAGGAACCGCATAGAAAGGTATTCTTTTTGCAAGTTCTGGAGTCTAAGCATTATTGTTTTGCTTTTCTAAGTGAAAATTCATGTTGAACAGAGCACTCTTTAAACTTTCCTACATGAGATATGGAGATGTATTTGCAAAGTGTCGTCCATCTCAAGGCGAAGGACTTTTCAGGTCTGATAGCTGTTTCTTAGTTTTCATTTGACTCTATAAAGAAATAACCTTTGCTGTTGAATTTCCTTTTTCCATTTCTTAGAAGTTTTTGGTAGTATTCTTTTTTTTTCATTTTAATAATATATCACTCAAGTAAATTTTGCTAGTAATCTGATATTTTAGTCTGCTTATGGGTTTTTGTCTGTTTGTTTATATATTCTTTCCAGGAGAGGGTTGCCTACAGTTGAGTTCATCTTTGCTGCCACCGAGGAGGCAATCCTTGTGCATGCTATAATTTCTGCAAAGTTGGTGAAATTTTCAGATCTTAGTTTGCTTTTGTTTCATGATGTTAAAATATCTTTGGAGTAATGGTTGAGTTTTTCCTTGCAGTCATTCTTACTTAGTTTTTTTTAGTATTATTTAATATTTTTTTAGTATTATTTAATCTGATTCCCTGATCAATACTCATGATGATAAAGGATATATACCTTATTCTTTTCCAGACACATTCGAACTCTTTCAAGTGGTGACATAGACAGAGTATTGAACTGTTCTTCCAAAAATTCCTCTTACAGACTTCCGGGTTAGTGGCTGCTTCATAGTGGAGTTACCTTAACATGACTGTTTGACTACTTCTGTACTTCGTTTCTTTTTTTGTTGAAACTGTATATCATTCAAGATTCTTTAGTTTCAATGAAAATGATTCAGAGAAATTGAGGATCCATAATTACCTTGTTCATGCTAGTTGCTTTCTCATTCATTGTTTAAAAGATCATGTAACACTGTGTTTGGATGGGAGGATTTTTTTAAATATTTTCTGTGATGTAAGCATGGGAAAAGTGTAAATGATAATGTTAGAGTGGAACTCTAGAATGGTAAAATTTCTGAATTGGGGGTAGTTCTCCATCGGTCTTGTTTCAGTCCTGATAACAACCATTTCATACAAAGATGCGAAGATTAGAACTGTCTCCAAGTCAGAATCTCTGTGGTGAACACCAGTTTGATTGGATGGTTTACAAACTTCTGTGAGATACCTTATGAGGAGGAATATGAGCTGTTTATGGATACCCAACTTAGCTTGCATTCTGAATGAGTTGAGAGTTGCTTTATACATAGTGTTTATGCTTTCTTTTCCTGCAAGACAGTTGTTATCCCTTACATACTCGACCTTCCTGATGGTGCTAGTTTTCATTAGAGGTTCTAGTGATGATCAAATCAACTAGTAGAGGTAGTGAGGCTTCTGGACTAGTGTTTTGTCCATGTGTCCATTCATATATTGGACAATCAAACCAACCTACCAGGCATACATGCACAAGTATTAGATTGATGGGTAGAGGGAAAAATATAATTTCCAAAAAAAAAGAGGATTACCTCAAAAGGTTCAAAAGGGCAGAGCTGAACTTTTGATTAGTTTACTGTTAGAGAACTTCAATAAAAAGGAAATCAAGGCGAGATAAGAATAATATAAAATTATGGCAAGTAGTAGGAGTGAAGAAATCAATATTCACTTCAAACTTCTAAATGGGTTAGTGGAAAGGACTTGATTAATTTCTTTGAAATAGTACTAGGAATAAATTGAAAAAAGTTAAAGAGGACTGTATTAGGAAAACATTATTAGTAGGTGGGCTGAAATTTTGATTGACTTAACAAGAATTATGCAATGTTGTACTTTTGAACATGAGAAATAAGTTGGATTATGCAACCTTTGGTGCCTTATAGCCAATTATACGTCTTTTTCTGCCATGTCTTGCAGTTATTGTATCCCCTCATGGAATGCGTGGTTGGCTCACTGGATATTGTCCAAATGATCTTGTTGAGCAAGTTTATTTTGGGTAACTAATTTTGCATGTTTATTGACATTTTCTCTTTCCAGATGTGTACATATGATAATAAAGGAGTGTCTGGCCTAATAGATTCTTCTCCCATTGCAATCTTTTTTAACAGTTCTGGCAAGTTTAGGACCTCAAATGGATTTATTGGTCTATCAAATAACGTTTCCCAAGGATTGGGTTGCCAACTTCGTGGTCAAAGCTGCTATGTTGAAATCACTCTTGGTTGCCCACAATCTGATAGTGACAAGGCATTGCAATCAAACTCAAATTCCACTGTAAATATACCCAAGAATCATGTTGTGGAATCTTCTGCAATTGGGAGAAGTGATCTCAAAGTATCATCGGATCACTTGCCATCACATGAGAAAATATTTATTTATCCAGTTGAGGCAGTCGTTGTTCCAGTCCTGCAAACTTCACTTGCTAGATCTTCTCTGAAAAGGTATATTTGAATTCTAATTATTATGAGTGTGCTTCAGTTTGGCACAGATGTTTGTGGAACTAATTCATAATTGAAAGCTTGTTTTATGCATTGTATGAGTTTGAAGTGTGGTTAGGAACTTTGAAGGAGAAGGTGATTATTTGAAAGATCTTTCCTTACTGGCATAACACCTCGAATTCCTTCTTTTACTTGTTGCAAGTACATGCATTGCATGTACCAACCTTAACACAATAATTCCATTATTGTTGCTGTTTCTCTTTAAGGTTCTAGATTTTTTTGTGCATTACTTCAGTTCCTTTTTGGTTTTTCCATTATATATGGCTTTGAATCATGAACTGACTAGTCGTTCACTTGCAGATTTTGGCTGCAGAATTGGATTGGACCTTCATTACACGGATCATCTTTTTATATGCAGTGGTTGGTGAATCTTCTTTTTTTAGTTTTCTGCATTCATACTTTTGGGGAAAGAAAATAGTTGAAATTAATAGTTGTCTGATTGACTTGAATAGATTTCACAACTTCCAGTGTTTTGTTTTATGAAGGTAATCGGAACATCTGATACTTTATATGGATAACTGAGTGGAATTGGTCTTTTTTGGTCTACTTATGGAAACATATGTTGGGGTTATGGAAGCTTTAAACTTAATTATCCTGTCTAAACACACTGCAAGTTGCTTTGTCTTTTCCTTGGAACAATAAAGTAACATGTTTAAGCTTATATGCTCATTGAGAATTGTTTCTGGAATCCTTAAATGTAACTAATCCAGTAAAAGCCAACAGTTAGACTCCATCAATTCTATACGTTAAATTGGCAGTTCAGTACTTTGTTGACTTGATTTCAGGCGCTATCTTGCTGATGAGGTACTGTTTTATTCTATATTGACGAAGTTGGGTATCTTTCTGGGACCTAATGATAAATTCAAGATGTTGAAGAATGTTGCACCAAATCTTTCCTGTTTTCTTGCTGATTGAATATATCTTGTCATTTTGTACAGGCCTTGAGTCATCTTAGTCTCTAATGTTGTTTTTCTTTCTTAGTGGTGGTGACGCAGATAATATGGAAGGATCTTGGATTGATTCTAATGGAATGCGTACCCAACATGACTATAACAGTAGTGGCAATAGCAATACTAGCAGTATCAGCTCCATAAGTAGCAGCTCTAGTGATAGAATGACCACTGAAGCAGGTGACCTTGATGCAGATGCAGATTCATTGTTATGTAGACAGTCTGGCTTATCGACTAGTGATCAGATGGAAAAAGAAAGCAACAAGCTGGTATTGCATTCTGTATGGGTTGTGTAGTTATTCTTTTGTTTATAATGATTATGGTGAAATGTTATGTTTTCATGACTTTGAGCTCACAGGTTCAAGTCATGGAAGTAACCTTTATGACTAATAGGAAGTATGATGTGGATAATTGTTTCGTGGGTTCAAAACGTCGGGGGATCCTTTTGGGTTTGCCATTATCAGTACTATTGCTTCCAATCAACTTTGAATTTGTGCATGATCTATAGACCCAAATGAAGATTCTGGGTTGGATAAAAGATTCTCTAAGTATGAGTACTTGCGAATTGTATTTGCCTGTATTTGAAGTCATATTTTTGGGACTTGTATTTGTTTTGATGCCTGCATTTATATATCTAAACAGAATAGAGAATGTTGAAGACTGGAATCTATAATTTTGGCATTGCACCTGCCACTGTTATATGGGAAAAAAAATTTCCTCTGTTAAGAGGCATTCAAATGTAAATATTTTCTACATTGCCTTACCTACGTGGTTTGAACTATATTTTGTATTTTATTGGGGTATGTTGTATGTTTTTGTATGGAATGCCCTCAAAATCACACCTGAATATGTCAATGATTATTGGCTTCAAATCTTGGTTAGGATTCATTTGTAGAGTAAAAGAACATATTAGGATAAAGCAGCTATTTCTATACAAATGTTAGTGATGCATGTTGTAAAGATGTATTTCAATTTTATTAATATGGTAGCACAAATTGTTTCTTGAATGTGCTCTTTCTGAATATATAGTTGGATTTGATCCAATGATTTTATATGAGAATTCACAGGATACAGAAAAATAACTTAAACTTTCACTCTTATGCAGGGTTCTAAACGTTCTCGAACAGATATGGCAGAATCATTTGGTCAAGTGGGTACAACGAAAAATGCTACACACGATGCTTTCAAAAGCGATTTTGGTTCTATGGAAGTTAATAATTCAGCCATTACAGGAGTTGGAAATGACCAGATTGGATCTCATTGGGACTGGGATGATGATGACAGAGGCATGGGCATGGATATCCAAGCTCTTCTATCTGAATTTGGAGACTTCGGCGACTTTTTTGAGAATGATGTGTTGCCCTTTGGAGAGGTAATTTCTTCATATTAACTTAAGAGAAGTAAACTGAAGAACTTCAAAAGGAGTTATGGTGTAACTGATAGAAACTAACGAATGGCCTTTAAATCAAGTTATGGAATACCAAACATCAAATGTAACCCTTTGAGTTTGTTAGTCTTTTGGTCTGTGAACATGAGAGTTCCTTTTCTTCTGCTCTTTTGGGGAGAAAGATAAGAATTAAGAAAGATAGATACAGAAATGTATAAATATGAGGAGTTTTTCTGATCAACGTAGAAAATGGTAGGCATTATGAAGCTTGTCTGAATTTTAAAATGGCCTTTTGTCTTTTTGAAGCCCCCAGGAACAGCAGAGTCACAGGCTCTTATGTTTTCTACTGCTGATTGTGGAGAAGTTGCAAGCAGTCCAGTAGGGGTGATGGATGTTGCAGATCAGATGCTTTTGCCTATGGATTTCCCATCTTTTGAGAGCTTTAACCCACCTCCCACTGCATCCACGGATGAGTGTGTCAGCAAAAATCAAGAAACTGTACATGGTAGTCTGACATCAGCTCCATTAAGTTATGCTCCACCACTGTATAATGGCGAGTTTGATCATTTAATCAAAGCTGAAGCTCTGATGACATTTGCTCCAGAATATGGAGCAGTTGAAACTTCTCCAACTGAATTCTCATCATCGATTTTCAGGAGCCCATATTGTCCAAAGTCTCGCAAAGTGGAGAGCTCAAATTCAAGCCAAAACAGTTATACTTATGGTGCAACACTGCCGTCTTCCCCTTGCTTTGATACATCTGATGAAAAGACTAGCATGCTGCTAAATCCAAAAACAGGTTCTGGAAGGCATGATAAAAAGAAATATTACACTCATGTGGAATGTGGTAGGGAACAACATGATAGGAAGTTGTCAGCACATAATGAGTACCATGTTAAGAGTGAAGGCACAATGCTATCTGCATTCCCTACTTTAAACTCTTCATACGCTGTTAAAACTGTTGAGAAGAAAATAAATGAAGGCATACAAGGAGTAGAAAACATCCTACGTCCTATGAGAACTTCACTTTCTACCGAGGTTGAATGCATTATGTTCCAAGCTACTATGTGCAAGGCACGGCATGTACTATTGTCATCCAACAAAACTGCTCCCATGGGTTTGAGTAGGTTGGCTGGAAACACTGTTTTGAATCAGCTGCCAGGTGATGCAAGGACTGTGACGGACAATTTATCTAACAGGTATGAGGTGAAGAAGAAAGAGACTATACCAGTCAGAATAGCTGGTGATATTGATGGGGCATTACTAGACGGGCACCTGAATGCTCCTGCAGGTGTTTGGCGCTCTGTTGCAGCTCCAAAAGTTACAAAGCCTGCTACACCAAGTATTGATGTTAGCACATCCCTGCCTTATCATTCATTCAATGATGAAGGAATCCTTTCGTATGGGCAAAGACGGCCACTGCAGGAGCTACTTGATGCCTTACCATTTCTTGTACAACAAGCTACTTCATTTGTTGACGTAGCTCTGGATGCAGAGCGGTGTGATGGTCCTTATGGTTGGCTAGCATTACAAGAGCATTGGAGGCGTGAGTTCTGTTGTGGACCATCCACAGTCCATGCGGGATGCGGAGGTACTTTAGCATCTTGTCATTGCCTGGACATATCTGGGGCAGAATTAGCAGATCCAGTTTCTGCTGAAGTAAGATACACTTTCTTTTGCATTGATTCTTAATGATTTCCAAATAGATAATGATGTTTTGCATCTCATATTGTAATGACCATAGTCCATGCTGTTCTGCTTCACAGATTCTCGCTTCCTCTGTGCTTAGTTTGCTGCAATCTGAGATCAAAACAGCTTTGAAATCTGCTTTTGCGAACTTGGATGGTCCATTAACTGTAATTGATTGGTGCCGAGGTCGGAGTCAGTCAGGTGATGGAGCAAGCATATGTGATGGCTCTTTTTCTGAGTCTACTCTAAGTGAATGCAAAGATTTGTCAAGCACTGGAACATTTTCTGTGATTGAACCAATGAGCCCAGCCCCATCTTCTGCTGCCGGATCATCTTGCCTTAAAGGTATGGTAATACGTCTACTTGATGTATGTTGGATTCTTGAAAGTTTCAACTCTATGGTTTTTGTTGTGACCTTTGCAATGTCCTTTTGCGCGGGTGAAATCAAAACAGATGAGACAGGCCAGAAAAGATCAAACCAAGACATGGACTTGGAGCAGCTATTGTCCTCCAACTTGAGGCCAACACTTCTTGTCCTTCCATCCCCTGCTCTACTTGTTGGGTATGCCTCTAAACTAGTGCAATTTGCACATCATGCCTTGTTGGAAGTAATCTTTTTGTTCACATATTATAGTACAACCTAAAATTCTGCTTTTCAATTTCTTATTTTTCTGGTCATGCGTCTCTGTTTTCTTAGATTACTAACAATTCGTCCATAGACAAATTTAATCTCTGGCGTATTATAATCACTGCCTAGAATTCCTATCCTTGTTTTGGCTGCAGCATACAATCCATTTTAGTTGAAGTAATTTTAGTTCAACCCAGGTGTAAATGTTAGTCTTTTGGCATTTAACTTTACTAATTGGATTCTCCTGTTCCAACCTATTGCATATAATATAGGTACCAGGATGACTGGCTTAAGACATCGGCAAGCTCTTTACAACTATGGGAAAAGGCTCCTTTTGAGCCATATGCTTTGCCAAAACCTGTAAGATTCTTGAATCAATTTCATTCATAAATGTTGATGTTCTAACTGATTCATCCTTTATTTACTACTGCTTTATGAGTTTTAGAGTTCGGTTCCCTCATTGATAGTTCTGTAAATCTATTGGTCGTTGATAATTGCAGATCAGTTACTATGTAATATGTCCAGACATTGATCCTCTTACTTCAGCTGCTGGTGATTTTTTTCAACAACTTGGAACTGGTGAGTGTTTTTGTACGCTGTAGTTGTATTTATATGTCTGTAAGCAATAGGCTCTAGTTCTAATTGGATTTTGGCCTTCTGAATTCAAGGGGACGATAGCTGCACATCATTTGGTAGTCTGACTTGTGTATTCTTTTTGGGTGTGGATGCTATCAACTGAAGTTTTATGCACAACAGATGACATTTTGACCTGTGCTTCACATAATTGTGCTGTGCACTCACAGATTTAAAGTTTAAGCTGATAGTTATGACAGAAGAAGCTTTGATATTATGTGATACACAAGATTTTTGTTCTCTTTATATCTCTTTCTTGTCCAAAATCATTATGTTTCAAGGAAGCTGAATCTTATTGTGGGTTTTTATCCAGTTTACGAGACATGTAAACTAGGAACTCATTCACCCCAAAATGCTGGAAACCAGATGGAAATAGACACAGGAAAGTCATCATCTGCTGGTTTTGTGCTACTTGATTGCCCTCAATCAATGAAGATAGAAAGCAGTAATGCATCTCTTGTGGGGTCAATAAGTGACTACTTTCTCTCACTCTCCAATGGCTGGGATCTGACAAGCTATCTTAAGTCTCTTTCGAAGGCTATCAAATCTTTAAAATTTGGACCATGCCTATCAACTGGTCCAAAAGAAGGAAATGGAGGTCCTTGTACGGTATGTGAGACCTCGTATTTTTATTTTTACTACTTGTTAAGATATGTTTCCTAGTTATTCTGATTTTTTTAGTTATGCAAAATTCAGAAAATAACTACAAGAATAAGAAAATGTCTTGTCCTTACGTAATTTAGCATTGCAGGTATTTTTATCAGAACAATGTTTGTTATTATGGCTTTTTCTTATCAAATGGTGCTTTTTGGTAATTGAGAAGGGTTCTTTTTGCTAGCTGATTTCTACTTGTTTATGCTGTTGGTGTTTTGTATTTAGGTTATCTATGTTGTTTGCCCATTCCCTGAACCTACTGCTGTTCTGCAAACTGTCATTGGATGCTCTATTGCTATTGGATCAATTGTTTCACACTCCGACAAAGAACGGAAAGTTATGTTCCAAAGTCAGGTTGGAAAGGCATTAAGCTGCTCAGCTGCAGTGGATGAAGCATCAACATCAAATGTTCTGGTACTCTCAGGGTTTAGTATCCCAAAAGTTGTATTGCAAATTGTGACTGTGGATGCCATTTTTAGAGTTACTAGTCCAGCTCTTAATGAACTCGTAATTCTCAAAGAGACTGCCTTCACTGTCTACAACAAGGCTCGACGTATGTCAAAGAGATCTTCAAATGATGCCAATTCATCTTTAATATCTTCTAGATCACAGTCAACATTGACACAGATGGCCCCGATTCCAGCAATGTGGAAGGATTGTGTTGGTCCACGAATTGGAGGACCCTCCCTCCCAAGGGAGGGTGAAATTGATGCTAGTTTGAGATCTGGTACTTGGGATAATTCCTGGCAGACAACAAGGACTGCAGGGTTAAACTGTGATCCAAACAGAAATGGTGATTTTTTCCTTCAAGAAGAAACTCGCTACATGTTTGAACCACTTTTTATTCTGTCCGAACCTGGTTCCCTGGAACATGCAGTTTCACCAACTGCTTTTGGTAATTTAGCATCGGAGTCTTTGAAGATGTCTGATGAAAGTAGTGGAGGATATATGCAAAGTGCAAGCTCAGCAGGGAGTGTAGATACTGGATCAGGCTCTCAGCTTGATGGAGCTGACTCAGATGGATTTGGATCTAGCTACCTAAAGTCTCTTCCTAGCCTGCACTGTTGCTATGGATGGACTGAGGATTGGCGTTGGCTAGTATGCATATGGACAGATGCAAGGGGAGAATTGCTTGACAGCCATATATTCCCTTTTGGTGGAATTAGCAGTCGGCAGGACACAAAGGGTTTGCAATGTCTTCTTGTCCAAGTTCTGCAGCAAGGCTGTCAAATACTTCAGGCATCCTCATCACCTGATGTTGGTGGGGTGAAGCCTAGAGATTTTGTAATTACACGCATTGGAAGTTTCTTTGAGCTCGAGTACCTAGGTGCGTTGACTACCTTTGTTTTAATCTTTGTTTATTTGATTTCAATAACTTAATAGAAAGTTAGCTTTCAACTTTTGTAGTACAGTTGGCAACTTCTTTTAAACCAAATGCATTGCAAACTGTCCCAGCTTCTGATTTAAGTTAAAAATTAACTTTATTTATGCTTATCCCTGGCTATGTGGTTAACAGAATGGCAGAAAGCCATTTACTCAGTTGGGGGATCTGAGGTGAAAAAATGGCCTTTACAACTTCGAAGATCTATGCCTGAAGGGATGCCTGCAACTGGTAATGGGGCTACCTTGCAGCAGCAGGACATGAGTTTAATTCCAGAGAGAGCTTTACCCTCTTCACCAAATCCACTCTACAGTCCTCATTCAAAATCTTCTAGCTTTATGAAGGGTGGGTTGGGACAACCTTCTGGAAGAAAGCAGCTGATGGGTGGTCACACAGCGGTTGACAATTCTAGGGGGATGCTTCAGTGGGTGCAAAGCATAAGTTTTGTTTCGATTTCAATTGACCAATCTTTGCATCTTGTGTTTCAAGCAGATTCACCATCGCCTGGTAAACTATCATTTTCCTGTTCATCCTCATTTAAGTTGTTCTCATTCAGTTTCTCTTTTGATTTTGGCATTGTTTGACCTGAATTGGATGTGTATAGTTTGGATTGACTTGTAAACTAATTGTCCTTATCGCCATTGGCATCATGATTTATCAATCATTATGTGACTAGTAAAGATCTTGCTATATTCCAAAGAACTTGAAGTGGAATAGCTAGTCTTAGGTGTCTTCTACTGGGTAATTTTTGCTAGAACTATTGGACTAGGTTTTCTACCATGTACTTGCAAAGTCATGGTGGTAAACAAGGTTCTTTTAGTTGGTTGTATGCATTAAATATTTGTGATGTTGTTTCATATAGTTGTTGGTCACAGGCATCTTAGATGATTATTCTAGTTTGTAGGTGTACTACAATATTTTTTGAAAGATTGTTGCCTCCAGTTACTTGTATTGGACCTAGAAATTGTAACTACACAACTAATCAATTAAGAATGCTGTGTAGTAGGAACCCAAAGTGGCAACGGCATCAGTGCATCAGGGTATCTGGAAGGCTTCACCCCTGTAAAATCTCTTGGATCAACTTCTGCATCTTATGTTTTAATTCCATCGCCCAGCATGCGCTTTCTCCCTCCGACACCTCTCCAGTTACCAACATGCCTCACTGCAGAGTCCCCACCACTTGCACATCTCCTTCACAGTAAGGGGGCGGCACTTCCCCTGTCAACTGGTTTTGTAGTTTCCAAAGCTGTACCATCCATGAGAAAAGACTGTCGGAACAATTTGGGAGAAGAGTGGCCTTCAGTTCTTTCAGTGAGTCTCATTGATTATTATGGAGGTAGCAACATTGCTCAGGAAAGATCTTTTAAGGGGACTATGAAGCAAGGACGGTCTTTAAGTTCAGATGCTAAAGATTTTGAGATTGAGACACACTTGATTCTCGAGTCTGTTGCAGCAGAGCTTCATGCCTTGTCATGGATGACTGTGAGCCCAGCATATATGGAGCGACGAACTGCTTTGCCTTTTCACTGTGATATGGTTTTGAGACTCAGAAGGCTGCTTCATTTTGCTGATAAACAACTATCTTCTCATCCTGACAAGTCAAAGGTGTAAGACAGCAGTGAATGGCTTGTTCTTTTTCCATCCAAGGGTAGACAATTATCAGAGGAACGGCATTAACTGCCCAGTCAAGTCTGCTTCATTTATTAGTGTACCATAAAGCATAAGTTCCAATTTATGTAGATTATTCTAGCTCGCAGATTATCTACGATTCCTTTAGAAACTGCAGGAAAAAAACTAAGACAATGCCCGAAGAAACAGTCTGATCTAACTGATACAGTTATGACCGCAGCAGATGCGAAAATGTAAATGAATAGGACAGCCTATAGATTGGTGTAGAGAGGCATGAGGTGTAGATTATATTCAGGTGAGACAACATGATAGATTAACCACCAGTTTTCGAAGCATTTCAGTTTTGTAGTCTTTTTCTCATCTTCTTATTACTGTATACTAGTCTTTTAAATGAACTATCTCAGGACCTTTTTCCCTGTGATGCTGTTGTTTGCAAGGGGATGTCTGTATGTGCTCAATGGATTTCTATTTGGATACGTTGTTTTTGCCTTACTAGCTTGTACATGAGTATCAATTAGTATGAATCAGTCTCGTCTTGAAAACCTCTGTTTTGACTTTTGGGTATTACATATAACTTTGCAATGTCAAGCATGAGCTGATACTTGTCACGAATTCTCTGCACTTCTGGTGGTCCACTTTGTCTTTAATATGTAAGCCATATCAGGCAATGTTACAGCAGACATTGTTTTCAGTAAAATGCTCCAAACATGAGTTTTGTTTTCTTTATAGAAACTGACTTTTCATAGTGTAAAGTTATCTCGAGAAAGCATCTGGTTCAACAAGGCACAGCATAGACACAAATGTGGAAAGCTTAAGGAAAAATAGAAACTTTAGTTCTTGAAATTGAAGAAAGAGCAGCGACTTGCCAGTTGCCAGAACCTTGGTCATTCAATTACAAGAGGCATACGGTGACTTCACGTGATATTCGGTGAGTATTCCAAAACAAAATGGAGTCTTGCAACTAAACGCCATCAATGACCTGACTGCCTAAAGCCACACACTGCACAAGAAGACGACTTGGCGGTCACCACTGATTCACTAACCCCACTATATATCACCTCAGGGAACAAAGTGTGAAAGAAAGTCATGTTGTTGCCCTTTCCAGGTGTTGGCGTATAAACAAAGCTTTGGGCCACGACCAAACCACTTATAATAATACCTTTGAATGATTCCAATGTGCAGCGCATACGATGTTGTCCAAGCCAAATTATTATGTTCGAAAACTTTTTCTGGTTGATTCTACGTGTCAAAAATATTATGGATGTTCTTTGTTTAATGAATCATTCATTGCCACATTAATCAATGAGTTAGTGCCAAATTCAGTGCTCAGTACAATTAGTGAGGTTTAGAAAGCTCAGTATTTAAGGAACTGCTTTAAAAGGATGAGCATCACATTCTTGGCCCCATTAAGCATGTGCCATTTGTTAACAAGTTCACATCACACCTGCTCTTAATTCTCAAAGATTTCTAATATCCTCTCCATCACTGGTGTTGGGTAAACCGTTTGAATGAAATAGGAGGTTTAGAGCTAAAATCAAACATATCAGCTTGTCCTGTTCACTAGTTAATTGTTGGTAGAAGTAAAATGTTAGGCGAAATGCATAAAGAACTATAGTTTCTCTTTCCTGGCAAGTGGATGTGATACCCTCAAGCACATGATTTGAAACCATTAAGAGAACAGAGACACATGTTGATTTAACAGAGAAATTCTGTCAATCTTACAACCGTCAACATCAGGCCAAATTCATTACCAGTCTTGTCTCTCAAGTTCAAAATGGTCATATTCCTTACGAATCTGGCAGCTTCCCTTCTTCTTCCAAGAAAATGAGAAAGTAAATAAGAGTCAGCAGGATTGAGATGGGGGTGGTGTCATTGCAGGGCATTTCAGATAGTGACTGCAACAGGTACTGGTACTGGTTCCTTAGAATCAATGAATAGATCATTGCAACAAGACATTCATCATTCCTGATGAAAACCCAATCAAATCCTAATGATATACTCTCTTTGGTTATGGCATCCATTTGCCTGAAACTCTGGCACTTGAATCAGGAAAAGCTAATGCCAATTGTAACTCTGCAGACCCTTTCTCTGCATACGAATCCCGTTCCTGGATTTATCTACAGATTCACCATTTAACTCAAATCCTAATGCATCTTCTGTTTTCAATTCTATCTTTTTTCTGATACGTGTATGAGACTACATATCTATCCTTCTCATGGTAGGCCCTTCCAGCAACCATCACCTTTGGAACTTTCTACTTCACAATGTTTTAACTACTTCCCCACAATAACAACAAAGCTTTAACCTTTAGAATTCATTCATTCATGTAATGAAGAGGACAAATTTGTGAAGAGGGAATAGAAGATTAACTAAAAAGAACAAGATTTATTACTACAATAAATCACAAGTACATGTCAGAGAAGCTCAAACCCAGATAAGATACATCAATAGATAATCCATCCCTGCCCTTATTAGACATATGATCCAAACCCACATCCCATTAAAAAATGAAGCAAGAACTATACACATATGGGTCATCATAAATAGAATACAGAAGCTATCAAACACATAAATCACACTCCAATACATCAATAAAAATTAAAATTAGCAACAACAAGAGGAGAAAAAGAAAAAAGCCCCAACCCATATCCTCTCTCTTACTAGTATATCGCTCACAAGTCCCTGAAAGAACCTAAGCAAAAAAGATTGAAAGGGAGAAAAAAGACCACAGACAGTGATCCTAAAGAGAGAAGGAATGGGTAACGGAGACAAATGAAAAAACCATAATACATAATGAGAATTGGCTCAAAAGAGGAAGCCAAAAGCAATAGCAGCAAATGATGCAACAAATGTGGGAACAAAGACAGAGGCATCTGACGTTGGGCTCGGAGCCGGTGCTTCAGCCGCTGCCGCCTTCTGCATGGTGGCGAGAGCCATCAACACAACCATCAACACAACAAAAAGATTCATCTTCATTGCCTCCATCTTCTCTTCTTAATCTTTCAAAAAAAAAAAGGCACGAGCTTTTGAAAGGAAGAAATGGTGCTCCGCAATTACAATCCCTCTCAAAGATGAATTCTTTATGTAATGAGAGTGGAAAGGCAGAGAAACAATTAGAGTAGGGAATGGTTTAAGGATTAACGGGCGGTGGGTATATATAGAGGAAGGGAAATGAGAAAACCCAAAAAAAAAAGGCAAAAAAAGAAAGCTTAAAATGGAGTCTTTTTAGAGAGAGAAAGTAGAGGGCGTGGAGTTAAGACAGGGTGGCAAGGACAATGGTGAACCATAAGATACAGCTAGCAACAAGGTCTGTCTGTTGTGGGCCGCCACCTTTTTCTGTCTCTCTTCATCTGCTGTTTTTGGAAGCGCATACTTTTTCCTACATTTGTTGCAAATGAAAAATTAAGTATGAATGAATTAATAATAATAATTAAAAATTTTATTTAAATTTTATGTAAAAGATTAAAATAAAAATTACATCTTCTACCAATTATTTTAAGATTATACGAATATTTGTCATATTTAATTACAACATAATATAAGCTATATTAATAACTCATTTATTAAAAAAATTATTAAAATTTTTGTTTTATTAAAATATAATATAATACTATAAATAAAGATAAATATTAATTTGAATTTCTTACAAAATATTAAAGAGTAATTTTTACTTGCCAGGTCAATTTTGTATTTTGGGAACTTACCAATGCTTTTTCTTTCATCATCATCATCAACCTTCCCCACTCCCCAGTAGTTGTTGAGACATAAGAAAGTTGCAAAAGATTTGAGAGTAATGAGCTGTTCTGTGATGTAATGGGTGACAGTTTCTAAGGTTGTGTTGATTGAGGATTCCCAAGGCTAACCTAACATGTGCTGGGTACACATGCATTGTTAGGACTTTTGAATTATGAACTACCATAAATATCTTTATTTTATTGGTCTCTCGAACCACAGAGCAATTTCATGAACAGGAGTCCATTGCATTGACGAAGAGTCACTTAATAATATCAGAACAAGACAAGGCTTAGTCTTACTGATAAAAACCATTGAGAAAATGCATTCTAAGACTAGGCAATAAGATATTATTACTGATAAAACAATAATGTTTTGGATGAGCCAAAGGTTACTGATGTCACATACATGGAAGCCTGACTTTTAGCAGCAGCAAAAGAAAGAGTCTAATTAGCTGCTGCATAATGCATTCCCAATAAAGAATAATAGTGATGTAACTCTGAAAGGAACTGTTTCTTGGGAATTTGACGCGAAAGTACATTCAATCCAATGATCTTCTTTTCAAGTTTAACGGGAAATGCTTACTCAAATAACCCAATTAAGGATTCGAGTTAATGTCAACTTGGCTTACAAAACAAGTAGGTTAAACAGGAGTTCATAACTTTGCCTAACAAGTTGTGTGGTCTACATCAAATGAAATTTACCATGTAGTTAGTGTCTTTGCTTCATTTTCATTGCAAATTAGGTGTTCCATTCAAGTTTCATTTACCATGTAGTTAGTGTCTTTGCTTCATTTTCATTGCAAATTAGGTGTTGCATTCAAGTGGTTAGTAAGTTCGAGGGTATGTCAAAGGTTGACGAAGGGTAGCTGTTCAAGTTGTCATCAAAACATTCCAAAGCATTCACATTAAGGCTGGATAGAATTGAGTGTGAATGAATAAAGCCTGAACTTTGAATCCAAACAAGAGAAAGAACCAGCCTGACTTGAGCCCACCAAAAATGTTCAAGAAAATCAACAACCAGGACAAGTACACATCAAAGGTAGAACAAAAACATGGAGCTGCCAACTCAATAATTGAAAAAGTACGCTCGGAACAAATTATTACTCCTGACCCCTTGTTAATGAAACAAGAAGAAGTGAGCCAATACATGCATATGGAATATCAAAAAATTTTAAACCAACGGTGTGCACTGCCTTTGTTAGAACAACCTGATCGTTGGAGAAATTTGAACCAAGTCAAACAGGTTAGCATCACAAAAAGGTAGGGATGATGATGATGATTAGAACCAAAGGTTACACAAGAAAGGAAGAGCTTTGGTGAGACTTTTTGGCTATGAAGAAAGGTGATGAGTATGTTTTATCTTGCTTTTTAGGTGGTTCGTTTGATATGATAATGGAGATTGGAGACATCTCGAGATCTAGTAGTTAGCTCACCCAACAACACAGACTTCTGTGTTCCGTGCTGGAGTCAGAAAAGGTTAACTAGGCAAAATTGCTCCAAAACCATCCCTTTTAAAACATTTAGACAGTAATTGTGTTCAAGACGATTAACATTAGTTAACCAACTCTTCCCAGGAAAAAAGTAGTTGCTTCTGGTGTGAATTCTGAACAAAACGACAGAAGGTGCTCGTCTTCACATAACTGACAAAGTTCAATACTTTCAAGGATAAATTAATTTAGAAGATGAAATTATTGGGTAAAAACATAACCAGAAGTTTCAAGTTCCTTGAAATTGACAAAGGTTGGAGGAAGAACTCACATCAAAACAAATCCAATTTAGTCACAAGGAATCCACCAGAAGAGAAAGAGAGAGAGAATTGTTATTCAGTTCTTAAAGATGAGAACTTTAATAAAATTCCACACACAACCATAGTACTATCCGATCCAAACACAAATTATCCAAAGTTGTATTCTTTTCCAATATAAAGGGGCGAACTTTTGTGATTTGCAGCTATCATGCAGCAAATTCTTCTTGGGGAGGAGGGGAAGATGATGAGACACACAGTGCGTACCTTAAGCTCATGTCACGAGTCTAAGAGGAACGAATCCTATCTTGAAGCAACCAAGACACCCGGTTGGAGGGAAATTCATCAGGCCATCAGTTTGACATCAAACGGCCATTATTAAATGTCTAAAATAACTAAAAATGAAAATCCCAATTAAAAAGTCAAGAGAAACAAGGCTAGTAAATAAAGAGAGAAGTGAGAGAGTTCTGGTGAAGATAACTGCAGCCAACAGGTAAAAGGGCCGATCTTTTTGAGTTCAAAAATCCTAACAGACCCTCAATTCTATCATCTTTGCACTCACTCATTTCCTGGAAATTTTCATCATTTTCTTCCAAACCAAACAAAACACTTAAATCTTTCCAATTTCTGCTGCTGTTGCCGTTGCTACTTGCTCAACTGTGTAATGTGATCAAATCTCCTCATGTAATCTCTACCAATGTGTTTCCATCTTTTGGTTGTTTCAGGCTTGCATGAGAATAGAATTTTGGAGGATACTGAATCCTGTCTTGCTCTTGTTATTTACTCTGTAAAAGGCTGTGTATTAGGTTTATTTTCTGTTTGTGATTGATTGACTTATTCATTTATCTTGTAATTTCCAAGTGGAGGATTATGAATGATGATATTGTTTTAGCTTCTTTTGCATTCACACTAGATCTTGGGTCGAGTTAATATCTTTTCCAGAATCTCTTTTTCTTTGTATTTTCCCGGGAAACATCCAAATATTTCCTCATTTTCCTGTCTCTTTACTGAATTTCTCTTCAGTTCCAACTCATGTTCTGCTTCAAGAAATGGAAATAAAGTTATATTTTTGGGTTCTTTTTTGAGAGTTGGACTATCCAAGTACTGAGGAAATAAATCCAATTTCGTTTAGTTTTTCGTGCTCTTTGGGTACAGTAAGAATGACGTGTTTTTAGTGATAGTCATTCCATTTAATTTCTAGTAAATCTATGCTTAACCTGGCTTAGAAACTTGCAGAGAAGGAGAGAGAATGGAGAAGGATAAGAAGAATCAAAGAAGTGCAGATACTGATTTTGTGTTACAATGGGGTACCAAAAAGAGGCTTAGATGTGTGAAGATGAAAAGAGATCAAAACTTGGGCAACAAATCCAAACCAACCAATTCACTACTGAAGAAGAGGCTCACATCTCGGGTTGTTACTGCTGATAAGGAATCTCCTTCTCGGCACGCCAAGTAAAAATGCTGAAACCCTGTTCCACAAACAGGATTCTTTTTGTTTTGAGAATGTGTGTCTGGTAAAAGATTAAACATAGGGTGTCTTCCTTTTGGAGTTCTTATTGTTCATTTCTAACTACCGAAGACATCAGGCAAGGAAATTTCTGTTTTGGAACTAGAAAGATACCTGAAATATTATGATTGTCTCATTTTTGTTTGGAAGTAAGAATGGAAGCTTTATAACTTGGTCCTATTGATGCAACAATGTAGGAAAATCAACCCGGCAAGTTGAGAATTTTCTGGTTGAAGTACTGATTCTTAGATGAGAAATTTTCTTTATTCTTATCTCTAGCTTCATTGCTTCTCAAAATCTGAGATGAAGTTGGAAAGAAATTTCTGTTTGAATTTTAGGAACTCCGATTTGTCAATGAACAATAGGAAGCCGTCAGTGTTGTCATCGGAGAAGGAAGATCGATATTATACAACATGGGGATCACTGGTATTGGATGACAGTGGCAAGGTTTTGGTGGAAAATGTGAAGGAAGAGAAAACACTTGTTTGGCGAAGACTGTTTATAACATTGTCTAACAAAGAGAAGGAAGAGGACTACATGGCCATGAAAGGATGCAAACCTCCTCAAAGACCTAAAAAACGAGCCAAAATGATCCAAAAGACTATACTTGTAAGTCCTCCTTATTGTCCTCTAGGAAAGTTTTTGATCAAGTTTTAACTTTTTTTACACATTATTGTTTGCTTAGGGTTTGTTTATGCTTGCAGTTGGTTAGTCCAGGTGCATGGTTATCAGATTTGTGTCAAGAGAGATATGAAGTAAGAGAGAAAAAGACTTCCAAGAAGGTGCCAAATTCACTCTTTGGATTATTATACAGTCATGAAGATTGTTTAGTGTGTATGATTCTGCATGAATGTTGATAAAGAAAGTGTTCAGGTTTGGTTCTTTCTGCTTCACAGGTATTCTTATTGGTTTTGGTGGTTAATTAATGCAGAGACCAAGAGGATTGAAGGCAATGGGAAGTATTGGAAGTGATTCAGAATGAAAGGAAGATCTTAATTTTGATAGTTAGGAGGGATAAAAAAGGTGGTTTGATTCCTTCTGGTTAGACTTGTGAAGGGGAGCAGAAACACTGGGAAAGTTTTCTGTAGCGATGCATTATTCTTTTTGCTGAATATCATTTGATTTTGGAATATAACTTTTATACATAATTTCTCATTAGATCCTTTTCAACATCATGAAACATGTTCTTATGTCTTTTTGTGATTCTTTGCCTTTTCTTTTACTTGCATTCACGGGTTCGTCCTTCCGAGCGATTGCAAGAAGCATTTTTCTTAGTCCGAGGACATTTATAATCTGAAAAAGAGACACAAACAGTCCAAGATCAATGTTAAAGCTTGTTTCTTTTGTTTTGTACATGGATAACTAATGCCCCCTTTTATCCAACATGATAGGGACATGCAAGTGGTTACAAAAAATCCCAATAACAAAAGGTATGCCAAAATCTGATTTTTTTAGTTTAAGAGTTATGCAGTTGAATAACAGGTTATGACGAAGAAAAACTAGTTCATCATTCAGATGCATAGAGTAAAAAACTGTTGATTGACAAAGGAATCCATTCATATGCATACTTGAACTTTGCCATTGTGTTCTCCACCAAAGCACGAGTGAATAGGATGCCAGCAGAAGCCATGGTAACTGCCAAACCAACAATGTTGTGGCCTAATACAAGCTGCCAATGGTGAGAGAAAACGACAAAGTATATGCAGCTGAGAAGGCCCATCCAACATATATGGAGCCATTTTCTGGTGAAGATCCAACTGAAAACAGAAATTCCAACTAAATTTAAGAGATGAGACAAGACACGATTTAAACATCCTTCTTTGCAGAAGTTCCTGTAAATCCTCCAAGGTCTCCGATTCAATATCCACAGAAGCCAAACCCACAACAGTTAAAAGGGTGCCTGAAATTTTCAGAAAGTAGATAATTGACCCCCTCTCCGATGACAAAAAAAAAAAGAAAAGATTTCTTTTTCAAGAAAAAGTTGAGACCCAGCTTGGGTAAAGCAATGCAGAGGGAAGTGGAAATGAAATTTACCTACTTGAGTGAAGTGAGCTTGACGGGCATTAACAGAATGGTCTGAATTCAGTACAAAGAAGGCATTCTGAGTAAACATGGGTTAACAAGGAAATGGGTTTGAAGTCCTGAAACCCAGTAATTGAGTTTCAGATAGGAGCTGAACGTTTTGTAGCCAATGGAGCCAAGGAAGAAGACGAAAGAAGTAAAAAAGTTAAACTACTACAGGGTCTCTCATGTCCAGTTCGGTCTTAATTGATTAGGTCCGAGAATTGCTATGCTCCACAGTATGAGAGAGTGTAAGAGAGAGAGAGAGTGAAGTTAAAAAACTATATAAAAAAAAAAAGGATGAGACTTTCAGTCTTTTCTGAGAACATCTTTTATTGGTTCAATCTGTCACATATGTATTTCCTTTGAAAACTTAAATCTGAGAAACTCACTACTGCACAAGAACAAACAGAAGCAATCATGTCCTTGCCGGGATCGATGGATCAACCGGCAACCAGACAAAAAATGTTGGAAGAACAAGCTAACGGGTTACGAGAACAAGAAATGCATCGCCTTTCAACTCACAACATGTCTTTTCCAAGTTTCAAGACAGTTTACAGTTTATGTTGAACTCCAGATAATCCATTTCCTAGATGAAGTAGCAGTACTCATAATCCTTATCAAGATCACCTTTTGAATGTTATGTACAGATTTACTGTTCTAACACGGATTGCGAAGTCAACATTCAGATCATTGTGGTTAGTTAAATTGAAAATGATTAACCACATTATTAAGACAACATAAACAGCTCAAAATTCTAATGGACTTTTTGGTAATTGCAAGTTAGATCAACCAAATGGTCCCTTTGGCTAAGGTTAAAGATTTAGAAAAGAGCGTTATCTGAGGAAGTTCCTTTGGTACACTCCCCGAAACCACAGACCTCATGATGCCCCTTTAGTCGGTGTTCAACCCGAAAACTTCGGCAGAACAATGCTTACATGTTTTTAGACAAGGCAAAGTTTCATCAAGCAATTTTCTTGTTTCTGATACGTCCAAATCTTTGTCCAACACACTCTCAAATCTGGACTTGGCTTTTGGTTTGTTGATCTCACACTATTGCATAGTATCAATTGACAGTTGACAGAGACTGCAAGACCAAAAATGGAGTCACATGCATAAGGACCAAAATTGGAGTCACATGCACCTGTACATATATATCAACTTGTTTAACGGTATGTATTCCAAGGTAGTTTACACACAATAATGTCATCCACTCAAAGCACCGTCGTCATTGACAGATCCTTCAACAATAAATATGCATTCAATCAAACACTAGTCAGCCACTCTCTCATCCTTTCCTTCAGCACAATATATTATAAGGAAAGCAGAAGAAATTGCAGAAAGATGAATGAATAGGTATTGAACAACAGTAAGAAATTGACAAAGGTTTGTACAAGTACTAGGACAGGGGAAAGTAACTGCAGCGTACAACTCCAAGAAAGGAGTTTACAGTTACAGGCAATTAGATTACATTACAGAGAGAAAGTAAACGAGGCCTGTTTCTTTCAGCTTTTAAGAAACTTGGCCACATCTCCAACCACTTAGATGGGTGGGGAGGGAATCTTTTCGTAATAGAGTCAAAACTTCCCACTACACAGAGGGAGGGTCACATGTCAGTAACACAACCTAACAGTAAAAATTAAGAAAAAGATGTTATACACCAAAGGGCATTTTACTACATTGAATATGATACATAAGAGAGTTTCCTTCATTTTCATCTTCAAGGGCAATTAGGGTTTTTACCGGGGCCTCCATAGTAAAAGTAATGGCCCCAATCCCCATTGTTGCCAGTTTGAACATCATAGCAGTTAGACTGCTCAGTGAAGGTACCAAGGTCTTTAGGGGCTTTAAGGTTGTTGGAATCATCAACGACTTGAATATTCCTGAAGTAACTTGATTTTCCAAACCCTTCTTCAGGAAAATGTCCACTTCCCATTTGTGTAGACGTGTGCTGACCACCTGGCTCTGAGTTCACCACTTCACCACCCCACTCAATCATGGAAGCACTGTCTGCTAAGTATGAGAACAGGAATGAAGGCCAATATCCCAACACGTAGTCATTGCCAAATTGCATCCACCAGTGCCCCTCCTTTGGATCCTACAATATCCAACAGATTATCATTACAGTTTAATAGTATAGATTACAGTTGAAAAGCAATTGTTACTGGTATTTATCATTGAAGTTTAAACACGTTCAAAGAAGTGATCAGAAGATAATCGAAGATTCCCAGTATCTGCATCATCAAGTTACCACTTCAAATCTAATTTAGCAAGTACAGCAACATTAAGGATCGCATGCAAATTCGGCGGTATTAGCTAGAACGAACTAAAAAACTTGGATATTGTCGTTTAACCTAGAGCAGAGAGTGAGCAAGTTGTCTATTTTACCTTCCAGATAAGTATACTGATATCGTACTGAGAGTTTCTGTATGCAGACACAGGAGAGATGCTTGCACCCATTGCTATCTCACTGTTGATTTGAATAAAGCCTGAGCAAAGAAGATTATAGCAGCCAGTAGCTTGGTATGCATCACTCTACAAAGTTTTTTTCAAGAGAAATGTTGAATTTGAGAAAAATCCTTTCGAAATAACAAACGCAGAACTCAAGGGAATATAACAATTTGGGAGCTTACAGTCCAGTAAGTGAAAAGCCTTGTGTTGTTATCACCATATAGATCTGGACTGACCTGCACACGGATCCAAGTTCAATATTCAAAACAAAGCGATGATATTGTATGAAAGCTGGATCAGACATTTGTTTCCATTACTAAAATGATTATTTCTGTAGTAACACCTGCCAACCAGCTTCAATGCTGTTAAGATCTTCACCAAAAGAACCTCCAAGAATCCATAACTGGGACAAGCTGAACTCGTTAGGTTGCTGTATCTTAGGTTCCCACACATTAATGGTTGCTTTTGCTCCAAAGTACTTGCCCCCCTCCACATAAGCTATTGCATGCTGACCATCCCAAAACATAAATAACCAAAAGATGAGTAAAGATAACCAAGTAAAGCATTTGCAAATTTCAACAAAGCAAAAGAGCAAACTACTTTATCCCTCTAAAGGGGGAAAAAAAAAAGCAGAATACTTTACCTGGTGCCCACTTTGATTAATAAGATCAGGATCCGCAGACCTGGGTTTGGGAATTTGCCGAGCACCTTTCCTACCGTATCTTTTCACTGAGCTAGCTCTCAATACATCATCTTGTTTTGTTCTTCTTATGGGAATAGTACCCTCCGGGCATTTACCGTTCGCGTGCCACAGCTGTGTGATCGGGTTTGTTCGTTCTTTCACGGTTGTAGACACCTTGTTATCATCAAACAGCCCTTCTGGATGATAGCTAGGCCTCATCTAATAATAAGAACCAGAATAGCCCAATAAGATAACAGCAGTCACAACAATCTAAGCAAACTCAAGACTTGATAAAACTGAAGTGAACCTGAATCTTGTGATCTTTGAGGAAAGGGTGATCAAAAGCTGGCTGATGAGACATGTGAACGCAGTCTATAATATCTCCATCTGAGCTCTGTTATCAGACATAACCGTTTCATTACTTAAAACACGAAATTTCTCAGAGAAACATAATCATCAGAACAAGCAGCAGAGACTGAAAGCTTCCAAAGAGAACTCTGGACAAAACATACAAGAGGAGATCAAAAGGTTCATTGACAACAATTAAACATCAAAAAGTTCATTAACAACAATTAAACAACTACCTTCCCGTTCATAAACCTCTTTGGTTGCTCATAAACTACATTGTGACAGAAACTCATTTGCAGTGTCATTGAAACTTTTTGCCCCAAGAGAAATCATTAGAACGACAAGAAATAATCCGAACATCATTGTTGACTCAAAAGTCCACATCCCACGAGAGTAGAAATATTTTTCATGTAAAAAAAGGGGGGAGAAAAGGAGAAATTTTCCCATTGATGACCTTAAAAAGTTACCACGTATAATGCAGCAACCGAGCAAATGAACAGATATCATAACGAAAAAGGGGCAGAGGATAGGATTCCTAAAACAATGTTGTATTATTCAAGGACCTTAACTTTTCTAACACTATCCAAATCTTCCACTAAATCCAGTAGGTCATCGAAAGAAAAGAAAATAACAGAGCAAGACCAGGGTCCATGCTCCTTCACTTTCCCGGTTACCAAACAAGGTCCAAGTATCTCGGGAAATCGAAAAGTCACCTGAATGCTCTGGACGGCAGGCTTGTTTAAGCGTTTTAAGTGTTTTTGTACCTCAAGTTTCTGTCTTGAAACACTTAACCTAGTGGCCCAAGCAATCGAGAACAGACCCCAGAAGCAGAAAAACACTACAAATACTTGGCTCCTTCTAAAATGAGCAACACCACCCATTTTTACTAAAACCCAGAAAGAATCCAAGCAGTTAGCTATTAGTTTTACACAGCCCACGAAGATTAGAGCTTAAACAGAGAGGATGCAATACAACCATGCGAACACACACACACACACACAGAGAGAGAGAGAGAGGGGGGAAGAACAGAGCAGAGGTAGAAGTTTTTTCTCTTCCTCTGCTTATCCTACGCACCCCCGCGTTGAGCTAAAGTTTTGAAGTGGGAGCTACTCTGTTTCCCTTAAAAATAATTCCAACGAAAACTCTGCCCACCTCTTCACTATCAGACAGACAACCTATCTCTCTCGTGCAATGCAACTTTAAAAAATGTCCTCTTTTGTCATACTCTCTGCCTCTCTCCCTCCACTTTTTACGATAACAATTGCAACTTTTCGCTCTCTAATTAATAACAGTAACCCAACTCTCTCTCTCTCCTAATAATTTCCACCATTTCCTTCTCTCAAAAGAGCTCTCTTTTCAAGATTTTAAATTGGTTTTTCTTCGGGGGTCAGATTTTTTGCAGGAGGAGGAGGAGGAGGAGGGGTAGGAAATGGGGTAGCCAAGAAACCAAAGATGAGAGTCTTTCTATGAATGATGTGAAATGGTTTGGTGGTCAATTTCACTTGTGGAAAACTACAGTGTGCACATGAGGTCTGTTTGTCGTTTAAAGGCTGCTTCTTTTACGGACAACCACCCTTGCCCTTCCCATCCTGCCCTTCCCTCCATTTTCAATACTATCATAAAAGTTGTAGTTTTTCTTTTCGGTAAACTGGTAAAGAAAAGCTCACTGTTTGCTCGATATAAAGTGCCAGACTCTAAGATAAGATGTTATTAAATGGTGATCAACTGCTCTTGAATAACATGTCTTAAGCAGTTACGAGAAGTATCCATTATTGAAATGGGTTGATTAATCATTAATGGCTTGGTCTTCTGTTCTCCCACATCACAAAGTATGATAAAAAGGCATCCAATGCAGATTGAGACCTTTAATATTAATGGTTTACAACTTGGAATCTCATCCTATTTCGCCACCACGTTTGTGTGTTATTCTGGACAAAGATTCTTCTGCCATGATCTAAATTATGAATTTTCTAATTGTCATGTGTTTAGCAGAACAGTAATGAGTGTGATCTTCTTGCATATTATAAGGTCAATGGATTGGAATTATGGAAACAACCCATATTTTACATTAAAAAGCCAATCGAATCACTGGTAAAAGTATTTGACTTACTGTTTCAGAGCGGTTGGTATGGCTCAAATAACATGGCTTGGCCTTGTTTAATGAAACTATTTCAGGGTCCGATGTAATGTTTTTTTCATGCCTAGGAAGAGAACATGTTTGTAACACAGTTGGAAGGAAATGTCTTCTCTTTCATTCACATTTACATTCACATTCACAGTCCATGTTTATGTGTGAGTGAGTGTTCATTAAGTTTGACTACAGTGCTTCATGTATAACAGGAACAGGATCATCTCATCTACATTGCAGAACATGGTTAAAATGTTTACAAAGATGAAGTCACGAGGTTTCAATTCAATGGCGGATTAAGTTTTACAAAAATGGTGGGAACAAGTACAGAGCAGGACCAACCAACGGTCATATTGTTCAAAAGTAAAAGAAAGAAACAAAAACTCCTGTTCCCAATGTGACTTCGTCGTCTTCAGCTCCGTAATTACTCCTCGTTATTTGCCAAGCTGTAAGCAATATAAGTGTGATTCGTTCATACCCGTAACTCGTGTGATTACATCATCGACCGTACACATGTAACCAGGCCAAGTGATTTGACGAAAAGAGAATCTAATGGTTTAAATTTGGTCAGTAAAGCCAATCAATAATCTATAATCATAGACTATCTATAGGCTCCATTCCATTTGCATGTGCATGCACATGGAGGGGTAGTGTGGAAGTGTGTTGGGACTCTTTGGTACTTTTGTGTCAGCGATTCAAGGACTTATCTGTCCATTTACATGTGTCTATAACTACACTGCATTACACCACACCACACCACATCATCATCTCGCTACAGAGACCTATCTTTTCCACCGGGGGTCCAAATCTAATACCAAGATTTTGCTTAATCTAGAGGTTAGTACTTGGTAGTAGTTGATAGTAGTGTTAGTAGACGGTGTAATGATGGCTGATTTGCTATGTAGTAATGTATGTTGGGTGTGGTTGAGTTGGGTATAGTTAGGCATCTCCATCAACATTTACTGGTGATTGTTGCTATCTGTTGGCCTTTTCAACTCCTAGTACAATCATCCAATTGAAGATTAATTGCACCACACTTTGTTTTCTTTTGAAAGTATACTGTAAGGTGAAATTGGAAGAGATTACTAATAAATTTCTTAATTGGTTATTTTTGGTTCTACAAATTCCTTAAACTTTGATTAAAATTATTATTTAATTTTTATTAGTTTACTAAACATGATCATTAATTTTATATGTAACATTTATGTAGAATTTGTGTTATTTTTAACATTCTACAGCTATTGCATGTATAGACCATCTTAGATAATGAGTAATGCACTAAACATTATATTACTTAAACACCATATATAATACCGTCCAAGTTGAAGAAATAATAAAATGAACGCTTCTACAAGCAAAACGACTACTCAAAAGCTTTCAGGTTTTTTCAACGTCTTCTTACAAGAACATGCAAAGTTTCTAACTACTAATTAACTATGCTGAAGCTAGATATAGGTCGAGATCTTGAGATTTACAAGAGTCACTGACTATGTTTTGTTCATCACAAGATTCACATGCAAAACCAGTGGATGATGACCAGAGAGTTATGGTGGTTCGATCGTCGGTGAGCTAAGTGGACGAACCCCACAACTGGCTCAGGCAATGGGACCGAATTCAATTATCATCCCTAGCTGTGTTGTGCAGCGATGGAGGGTTTCGACGAACAAATGGACACCCTCCATTTATTTTATTTGTCTTGACCCTCTCTGTCTCCTAATCTTCTTGTTCTTCGGGTTAGTTGTGCATAAGGGAAAAAAGAAGAAGAAGAAGAAAATCTCATCCTGCGCTTTAGCGGGACCCATTTTGATTCACTTGTTTTATGTCTTTTATTCATAATCTGTAGGTTTTGAAGCACAACCTTCTCTACGTCATCCGTGGAAGACGAATCACACGTCTTTAACGAATGCTTGTTAGTAAGGTTGTAAGCTGCCTTGTGTTTGTCCATGATTTTGACATCAAAGGCACCTGTATGTATGGACTAAGCACTAAGTACGTTTGAGGAAGACAAAAGCCATCAAACTAAACCAAACTATTATAGTTTTGACGATCCATTGATTGGTCCAACTTGCTTGTAACTATGTATTTGCTCCAATTAACAATACCCTTTCTCCCTCTCGTTCTTCTTCATTTTCTTCTCATCATTATAAGGAATCTTATCATATCCTTATATATATATATGTATAACAGCTAAACTTTGGAACCAAATGAAAAGTTGGAAAGTGAGTGATCCAGCATTATCGTCATCATCATTGCATGTTTTTTCATAATGGGATCAATTCATGAATTAGCTTTTGATTTGGTCACCAAAAGATAGGTGGAGCCTTTGCACCTTTCTCTCTTCTTTTAGACTTCATTATTAATATTGTCTTGTATCTAAAAAGCTCGATGTAGGATATCACTACCTAGTAGCTATACCACACCTTTGAATTGGATAAGAAAGAATTTGATGTTGGCAAGTCGTACCTAACTAGTTTCTTATCAATTTTTAGCTTTGCCTGGAGTATATTCTCGAGTGGAGTGGTGTGGAGTGGTGTGAAAAAGACAAGTTTTCATATTCTTTTTAACGTAATTTAGAGAGGGTAAATTACATCAAGCTTAAACTTAACGTGTTAGATTTGAATCGATTGGACTTGATGACAGATCCGTGTATATTGAGTCGGATATGGGTTACAAGTTAGAGGAGCCGGGCCGGCCCATTTTCAACCTACGCTCATCTTTTGTTAAGAAACGTCCAATAATGAGAACCTCAAAGAATAGAAAAGAGCGTTGTTCTTGTGTTGTTTAGGATAGAATGAGGCTATCGGCCTTTGTGAGTCCAAATGTTCACCTTCTGACACTAAAAGCTTAATCCAGAGAGAAGTGGCAGTATCCTAAGATCCGTTCCTTAGTTTAACTAAAAAACCTTAAGCGTACCAAATCCTAACAAACACTTAAGTGGTTTAACACTTAAGTGGTTTTAAGCGGCTCCCTTAAAGCCCCAAGTGCGGATAAAGAAGAAGAAGAAGCAAAGCAATGGAGGCGTTGAAGACATGTACACTGACTTCAAAGCCATTTAGGCATCTCCTTCACTTTGCCACTAAACGACCCTTTTCTGCTCTCGTTATTAACTGCTGCTTTTCCTCCTCCTCCTATGATTCGTCGACTACGACCAGGCCCGCCGGCCGCATTCGTCGTTCGTTCTCTTCTACTTCCTCAACATCCGATCGTGATGCTGTTCGAGCTATTCGATTAAAAAAGGTTTTTAAACATTCTAATTTCCTTCAAAAATATTAAATTTGTGCTATCTGCTCGTCTTGGTTTTCTAAAAATGATATTTTTTAGTTCATATTAGAGCAAAGATTTGAACTTTACGTCGTGGAATGCTTTTTTCATGCTTGAAAAATCATATGCCTCCCCCCTTTTGAAAACTTTTATGGGGATTACGAGTTTCGCGAGTATGCTCCGGGAGCTTATTACTTTCAAGGATTTTGTGCTTTCTTTTTTTGCGTTCTCAGTTACCTTTGTTAAAGAATCAAATTGTTGATTTTGTAGGTTGAAGAACTGAGGAGCAAGGGCTTTGAGCCCTATGCGTACAGGTGGGATAGAACGCATACTGCTAATGACCTGCAAGAGATATACAGGTATCTTGCAAATGGCGAGGAGTCAAACGCTGAGAATGATAATGTATCCATAGCAGGCAGAATTATTGCTCGCAGAACTTTTGGGAAACTTGCTTTTCTGACTCTAAGAGATGACTCTGGGACAATTCAGGTTTGCCTAATGCTGGCTACGAGTCCCACCATGTTAAAGTTAGCTTGTTTGATGTTTGGCCGTGCAATAGTATTCATCCAATGCACGTGGAGGAGGTTTTTGATGATGTGGAAATCTTTAACATCACCTTTTTTCAGCTTTTTCTTGCTCTTTTTTGGTTACGTGGATGCATTCAGTGTTTATAATTACATTTGTTATAACTAACTAATGCATATATGAAATAAAAGAAAAGTTCTGATTTCCTGAATTAAGATATGTTTAGTTAAGACTTGGAAGTCTTTTATTCGCGTAACTGTTTGTGCCTGAATCCTTTTTCAAAGCTTGTGTGTGGCTTAATCATTTAAAATATCAAGTGTCTCGACCGTGTTCTTGTATGTTTTAAAGCACTAGCTCGCTTAACTTATTTCTTGTTCTTTTTATCTTGTTTATTTTTCAGCTTTACTGTGAGAAGGAAAAGCTAACTAATGAGCACTTTGAGCAGTTGAAGACACTTGTTGATGTTGGTGATATATTGGGTGCTAGTGGCTCTATGAAGCGGACAGAGAAAGGTGAAACTTTCAGCTTATACTTAGCTTTTGGAATCTTTTGACAAACTCTCACTGAAAAGAGTATCTTCCAACTCTACGCTGTTATGTTTTGTGCTCCAGAGCAGGTGGCATTGCAGGAATCTCTTGCTCTTGCATTTATTCTTGAATCTGCAAATGCTGCTTATATCTTTGTTTATAACTATGCTCATATGCAAACTCTAGTGGATCTACATATTAACTTTTCATATACCCTTCAGGTGAGCTTTCTGTTTGCGTGAATTCGTTTTCAATACTCACAAAATCACTACTTCCACTCCCAGACAAGTATCATGGTCTAACTGATGTGGATAAGCGTTATCGTCAACGGTGAGCTCTTGTGCCATTTCTTTTCTTTTTTTGGAGTTACATCTACTATTCATTTTATTGCATGGTATGTGCAGAACTTTAAAATGCATAGTGCTCAGATGTGCAGAACAGTTTTTCTATTGAATGAAATTGGAGGGTGTTCTGTTAGTCAGTTTTGTATTACATGTTCAATCTTTCTTATTGTTATGTAGTTAAATGATATAGACGTTTAAAATTTTTGACATTACAAGCTTCTCTGCTTGTTTCCTATGTGCATCTCACTGATATTTATTGAGCTTCGGTTTCTGTGGTGATCTTGTCAAATTTTCAGGTATGTTGATATGATCTCAAATCAGGAAATAGCTAAGGTTTTTCGTAAACGAGCAAAGGTATGCTATGTCTAATTTAGTTCCAATTTTTGTTATATGTATTAATGAAATCAATTTTAACTAAAATTTGGCAGATTGTTTCAGAGATTCGCAAAACCATGGAATCGTCAGGTTTTGTGGAAGTTGAAACTCCAGTTCTGCAGGTTTGTCATCATCTCCAAAGTGCTTTTGGGTCTAGACATCTCTAATTTTACCTTGGGTTGAACTATTTTGGGATGCAAGAAAATTTTGTGGGTTTTTAAGAAAAAATAAAGTTGTTTTCTATTGGTGTGACTCTATTTTTGTTGTGAGGTATTCCTAGCTGTGATGCTAAAATTGTTTGTTTACTTTCAACAAGCGCCAACGATTAGGAGACAGGTGTGAAGATAAGGGCTGAGTTCCAAGTTGATCTTTTCAAAACGTTGTCATTTGTATTTGTTTTGTAAAGTTCCAGTGGTTTATCTAGATATATGTTTTCCTGTTCATTTTCTGAAGTATTGAAATATTTCTTCTCTTTTCCTTTGCGAATATTGTCTGCTTCTGCAACTTGGTTTGTAATTAATTTGATTCTCTAGGGAGCAGCTGGTGGAGCAGAAGCTAGGCCATTTGTGACATATCATAATTCACTTGGAAGGGATCTTTATCTTAGAATTGCTACTGAGCTTCACTTGAAGAGAATGTTGGTGAGGTTTGACCCCTTCTAAATCCTTTATAGATTTCTAAAACTTATTTAGTAACGTCGAAAAAGTGCAAAAAGATGTGCTAGTAATATGGTGCATTGGATTGGATCTACTCGATTATGTACAAATTATGTCCAATCATCGCTACCCTCTTTGTCTGTTATCAATACCGATCATATTAATCTTGCTTTTAGGCCTCTATTCTGAATGAATGTTGCTTTCTATGCATTTTCTTCTCCTTTATTATGTCCATCTAGAAAAATCATATTTGCAATGACAGGTTGGGGGTTTTGAGAAGGTATATGAGATTGGTCGAATATTCAGAAATGAGGGCCTTTCACCCCGACATAATCCTGAGTTTACCACTATTGAGGTAATCATCTATTGCTTCTTATGTCCAACATTCTCATGGTTTTGAAGAGGACCAACAGAACTTGAGAAATGGTGTTTAGGTAAGTTAAACTACATGAGGTGTCCTTTTGTGGTCACAGAATGATCCCTCCAGTGATAACATGGCCCTTTTGGTAACCTAGTTTGACACTTCAAGAATTTTATGCTCCATTCCTAGTTTTCAGTTCCATTAAGTGAAATTCTGATGAATTTTGGTATTAGCTTGATTCTAGATATATGAAGCATATTCAGACTACCAAAGCATGATGATCATGGCAGAGGAAATTGTTACTCGATGTGCTCTTGCTGTTTGTGGGAAGCTTACAATTGAATATCAGGTGGTTTTTTTTTAATGTCTACTGTGGTTAAATATCACTCGATTGGAACTCCTCGGTTCTCAAGTGATGTACGTAGGCATATTTTGAATGCTCATGAGCTTATAAATTAATTCAGGGAGTAGAGATTTCTCTTGAGCGTCCCTGGAGGAGAGAAACAATGCATAATCTTGTGAAAGAAAGTACTGGCATCAATTTCAGTGAGCTTGGAGATGATCTTAAAGTTGTTAAAGATACTACTTTGAAAATCCTTGGACCTGAACTTGAAGGTAAAGACAAATCTGCAATCGAGGCATGCCCTTCAGTTGGCCACCTACTTAATGAGGTAATTAGCTCCGCTTTTGCTTTTGTAGCAATACATGCATAAATATTTCTGTGCTACCTCCAAGTTCCAGGTTGCTATCTCGATAAATGCCTTTGTAATCATTTCTACCGATCAGTATCTGTTTGTGAATGCTAGATGACTTTGATGCATATGCTTGGAGATTTGTTCATTATTTTATTTTGACAGGTATTTGAAATTGTTGTGGAGCCAAAGCTACTGCAACCAACATTTGTTTTGGACTACCCAGTCGAAATATCTCCTTTAGCTAAACCACATAGAAGGTATGAACTTTTGAGCAAAATGGTACAACCTATTGAATAACATTTTGTTATTTGTTTATTGATTATCTTTTTCTCATCATGCATGAACTTCGAGCTGTCTAATTTCGATTTGTCTTTTAATCTCCTAATTTTCTTCAATACTTGGCAACCCATTAGGAGTCTAGGGTAGAGAACAACAATAATCTCCTAATTTTCTTCAATACTTGGCAACCCATTAGGAGTCTAGGGTAGAGAACAACAATTTTACTCTCGTAAGATTTGGCTCTTGTCAGACTACTTTTCATATTAAAATGACTCTCGTTGGATTTTAGAACCAAAAACTTACTAAAAAAAATAGAGTAGAAAAGAGGTAATGCAAGAGGCAATTTATTGATGGGTGCACTTTACATTGACACTAAAAGCCTAAATATATAGGCAATGAAATAACCAGCTTAGCTAATATCTCGGTAAAGATTAACCAAACAAATAAAAAGTTTGAAAGTTTAAATCCTAACAGATAATAACTTTATCTTAATAGATAAAATTTTATCTTTTAACAAATAACATATCTTATCTTTACTACCTTCCAAATTTAATCTTTAAACAAAGACTACATTTTTAACAACTTTGAATCATTCTCCTTATTCCCTCTTGATTCAAAGTTGTAAGAGTTTTTGAATTTGATGATGTACTTCCACCACCCTTCAATGGTTGGAGCACATCTCTTTGCAACTATTTTCTTTGGAGCACTTCCCTCCAATCTTCTCAATAGAGCACTTCTCTCTATTCTTCAACATGAGCACTTCTCTCATTACTTATCTCCATAGAGCACTTCTCTTTATGATCCGTCTTGGTACACTTCTCACCAATTAGAAGAGGTTGTCTTCTTCAATCACTTGCACTGTATTTGCTTGTTCTTCATTGTTAAACTTGCAATCCTTTTTCAAATATCCAAATCGTTTACACCGAAAGCATCGAGACTTCCCTTTATGCTAGCAATCTTTCTCTTCATGACCAAACTTCTTACAATGGCCACATTGAAGAATGTTTCCTATCTTATTTGATGATGGAACCTTTGCTAAATAGGGTCCCTCCACCATCTTTTCACTTTCTTGGTTTCTCATTGCCTTTCTTTTCTCTTGAGCTTCATCATCACACCTAGTCCGAAATCCCGCAACAAAGTGGAGTCTGGTGAGGTCTAATAGTACGGAGCCTTACCTCTACATAGTAGAGAGGCTATTTCTGGTAAACCCATATGCAGATGTGACATAATAAAACAGTGATGCAGATTAAAGAGTAAATAAGCAAAACAAGCATGCTAAAAGATTATGTAAATAAAATTAAAATAAATACATAAATAAAAATCTAAAATATAACTAAAGAATATACCTGATATGGTGTCTAGATCTGCTAGTACCTGATAGGCTGCATAGTCCGAATCTTCTTGTCTCTAGTCAGGCTAGGAGTCCTTGCTCAGAAACCCTGTGGGTATGACAATCTTACGGTTTAAGATGGCCTTGCGGGATCTTTCCCCCTACACCTATCCTGAAAAGCCAAGTTGTAAGACAGAAAGCTTTGTCCACGACTTGCAACTAGAAAAGACAGATAGGACATTGGGTTGGACTTCATACGCGGTAAATACGTTGAGCAAGTGTTAAAGTAAACATCTCCTAATAACTTACTCAACTGTTTTGGTGAACTTTAAAGGGTATCTTTTACCCTTATCTGATCACGTCAGACTTTTCTATTTTTGGCCACTTCTCCAGTAAAAGCCAACTCTGTCATATCTTTCTTGATCACTTCCCTCCAGTTCTTGTATGGCCTTCCTTTTCTCCTCTTGTAGTCACTAAGGGTTATTTTCTCACAGCGTCGTACCAAAGCATCAGAGTACCTCCTGCGCATATGCCCAAACCACCTAAGCCTGGTCTCTCTTAACTGTCGGCAATACTAGCCACCTGTGGTCTGTCTCTCACCACACGATTCTGGACCTTATCCCTTTTGGTAATGTCGCACATCCACAGAAGCATACGCATTTCTGCTACCAACAACTGCCTTGTATGTCTAAGTTTGGCGAGCCAACATTCTGCCCCATATAACGCGGTTAGCCGAATAACCATTTTATAAAACTTCCTTCTAAGCTTTAAAGGAATCTTTTTACATAAGACCCCTAATGCGTTTCATCATTTGACTCATCCAGATTTGATACGATGGACTATATCAGCATCGATATTACCATCTTTCTGAATGATGGACTTGAGGTATTTAAAACTCGATTTTTGTGGTACGACGTCAGTATCAATTGTTACCGCCGCCTTATGGACCACCTGGCTTCCTGAAAGTTGCATTCTAAATACTCCGTCTTAGTCCTACTTATTCTAAATCTTTTCGATTCTAATGTTTCTCTCCAATATTCTAGCTTGAAATTGACCCCTTCCTTGGTCTCATCCACCAGGACAATATCGTTAGCAAACAACATACATTAAGGTACCTTTTCTTGAATATGTTTGGTAAGTTCATCTAATACTAATGCAAACAAAAAAGGGCTTAAGGCGGAGCCTTGGTGTAGTCCAACATCTATAGAAAACACTTCTGTGTCACCACCTATCGTCCTTACACTAGTCAATGCTCCTTCATACATATCCCTAATTACGTGGATATAAGTCATAGGAATGCCCTTTGCCTCCATACACCTCCATAAGATTTCCCTAGGAACCCTGTCATACGCCTTCTCTAAATCAATAAAAACTATATGGAAATCCCGTTTTCATTCCTTGTAGCATTCCATTAGCCTACGGAGTAGATGTATTGCTTCTGTCTTGAATCTACCAGGCATAAATCCAAATCGGTTGGCCGAGATAGAAGCAGCTCTCCGGACTTTCTTTTCAATATAATAGCATGGCCATCAAGCGCAGCTGAAATCATTTCATTTGTTTCTCTTTGAGTTTTCGCTTTTAGAGAACTTGGGGAAGCAGTTCAGATAACTGCAAAGGGAGTTAAGGAAGAAAATTTGGGACGGACTTGGGTTTTGAAGACACCCTCATCCTATGCTAAATATTTCTGAACAACAGCAGTTATAGTTGTTATGCAGCTATACCAAGAACTTCCAACATAGAGATCAATCATAGCTTCACTTATATACACATCTAGCAGGAAAAAAATGGTTCTACTAAAGACCAAATGACATGCTCAATGGCCTTTGATTAGTGATTAATCATTTTTAAAAAAAAGGCAAAAGGGAAGAAATATAAAACTACTAAAAAGAAGTTCAAAATGGAATTAGTTGAATAGTAAGATTCAGGGATGGTTAGACAGGTACCATATAACTAAGGCTGCAGATAATGCCTCAACACAAGATAGCTCACATGGCCGACTATAATTTACTGGATTTGCTGCTACAAGCCATGGTAATAATCGAGGAGCAGCATTAATCACTCATACGTCCCTCAAGATCTTTGAAACTAATTGAAAAAAAAAAGTAGAAAAAAGGTATGCAAGAGGCAATTTATGGATGGGTGCACTTTACATTGACGATGAAGGCCTAAATATATAGGCAATGAAATAACAAACTTAGCTAATATCTCGGGAAAGATTAACCAAACAAATAAAAATTTTAAAAGTTTAAATCCTATCAGATAACAACTTTATCTTAATAGATCAAATTTTATCTTTTAACAAATAACAGATCTTATCTTTACTACTTTGTCTTAGTACTCTCAAGTTTTATCTTTAAACAAAGACAACATTGTTAACAACTTTGAATCATTCTCCAACAACTCCTGTGTATATCTGATCTGATTTACTAGTTTTTGAACTCTAAAAGTGTATACCCTTTTTTTAAACTGGTTATTTATACACTAACATCTAGTTTGCCTCTTTTACCAACTTATAAGCTACTTCTGCAAATAGATAGCACTTGAATATAGTTTTCTTTTGATTACCTGTTCCGACAACCTACTTTCTTCCCTCAGCAGACAGGTAGGCTTGACTGAGAGGTTTGAACTCTTCATCTGTGGTCGTGAGATGGCCAATGCATTTTCTGAATTGACGGATCCTATGGATCAGGTAAGTATTGCTGTTGTTTTTCTTTTATTTTAAACTCTTTATACCTCCCCAGCCACCAGGTTAAAACCTCTAGTGAGTTAGGTCCAGTTCCTTTTACAAGGGATAGAACATTTTATTCGAACATTTTATTCTTACCTATATATGGTGGCAGAGAAGGCGTTTGGAAGAGCAAGTAAGGCAGCATAACAGGAGGAAAGCAACATCTATTTTGGAAGCAAACGGGGCAGAAGAGAAAAGAAAGGATATTGATGATTCATATGAAGTCACACTCGATGATGACTTTCTCACAGCTCTTGAATACGGGATGCCTCCTGCATCAGGAATGGTAAACGATCTCCTTATTTAATGATGACAACTCTTTAACATTTCCTTTTTGCTTAGTATCTGCCTTATGTGTTAGTTATAGCCAATAGGAATGCTATATGCAGACATTTATTTTGGAGCCAGCCTCAACCTTATTGGTAAATTTCAATTGGGAATGTTTTCAAAATCAATAAAGCATCTTTATCTTTATTCATGGTGGTATGAATTCTTAGAAGACGAAAGCTCAAGCTATTCAGTTTATGCTTATGAATGAAGGAGTTGGTCCTTAATTTTTTCAAGCAAATCACCAAGCTTTCTTTTTTTGGCCCAGGGACTTGGAATCGACAGGCTTGTGATGCTTTTGACAAATTCTGCAAGTATAAGAGATGTTATTGCATTTCCTGTCCTCAAGACTCAACAATAGATATCTTGTGCATTGGCTTCCCCTTTCTTCCTCTTCCTTTTTCTTCTGGTGGATGGGAGATCAGGATTAGGAGATTCAGTGGACGGATAACTGAGGCTTTTATCCGCTTTCTTACATAATTAAGTATTCATTTTATTGAAACATTTTCTCTACCATTGCTGGGGCTTCCTAAAGGCTTTATAGATGGTGAAAATGTTGCCCAGCTGCCAATTTTCAGAGCTATAACTTGGCTTCCGGAATAGTTTAATGATGATCGTATTGTTTTTCAGTCTGATTTGTATAATTAGATGGACATGTACTCAAGAGGTGGAACCTTTCGATCAATGTTCCGTTTCTTTTTTGTGTTTTTGAGAAGGTTACTTTGATCAGAGCAGCATATCATTAAAGATGCAACCTTTTTGAGCAACTCTTTGTGCTTCTAAATCTTCCAGTCTGCACTGCAATCGGAGCTCAGGAATTCTTTTTGAGTTGGAGGTTACTGAACTTCCCAAGCCCCTTGAAACTGTTTTCTAGAATGATCCAGCCTCGTACTAACTGAAAAAGATAATGTGGATGAACAAACATCAAAGCTGTTCACTGTTGATCCTGAGCAATGTAAGTCAACCAAATCCATCTCACAGCACTGGCAATGCAAGGGGCTCACATGACATGGTAGCTTGCCTACCACATTCAGCTCACCCAACTTTTACTTCTTATCAGACACAGCTGTTTCTTGCTGTGGTCAGTTCTAGTACTACACAATCAAAAGCCAACCCTTCTTTTACCAAGAAAGATCTATTTTTCCTCAGTTCACCACTGTTTAGCAACGTTAAGTCCCCAGTGTCAAACTTTTTTTTTTCTTTTTGGGGAACTTTTGACAGTTTCGTGAACATATCAAATCCCAATTCACTATTATAATAGTTCTTTTTCCATGTATTTATCACGCAAGACAAAAGCAGCAAAAGTTGAGGGCCCTTTGCTATTCTTTCCAAATGCACTTGGGCATTTGCTTGTCCCTAACACGTGGAAAGTGTAAAAACAAAGCAAAAAAACATCATCTCATTGTACAAAACTTGTTTAAGATGCTCTACTATACTATCATCCATGGCGTATAGTGAAGTGTTCTTCAGATTTATATCCTGGTAAGTTCATATGCTTATCGAAATTGACTGGTACATTTCAAAAGGGAAAAAAAAAGACTTGAAAGAGTTAAAAAGAAAAGGAAAACAGTAGAGAGTAGACAAAAAGTGTATCCATCAACCAAAGCTAAACGTGGATTTCATGTGATGATGGGAACAAAGCAGAGATAACCAAATGATTCTGATGCTACGACACTAATAAAGGTATGTTAAATCCATTTTCTTACAGAATAGAAGCAAAGCAACATTAGAGAAAAGGAGAGAGAGAAAAAAAGGTTAACCTTTAGAAAGTTGTATCATGTCATCCAGAGTAATTGATTGTGCATGTTCCTTCTCAATCATGAAAAAGTAGAAAAGAAAAAGCTTGTGCCCATCAGGAAGGAGCTCTAGATTCCCTCTTATTAAGGAGGCAGCAACTGTCTTGTAGCAAGTTGGGTGTGTTCAGCCGGAGGGTTTAGTGGATGAACCCTCTAGTTTGTGCTAATCAATTGATTTACTTTGGCCTTAAATCTTATCAAGTTGACCCTCTAACAGGATAATAAATTGCTTGCTAACCAACTCATACCAAATCTTAAATGAGTTGATGAAATGGAAATGGTCAAGGAAACTACCAATGTTCTTGGTAGGTTTTCCTGTTTTCTTTATGATTGATGGATAAAAAGTTTTTTACCGGAAGACTTTAAGTTGACATTACTTGAGCTGAAAAACAAGTACCAACGAATTCAGATTATGAAATAATATTATAATTAACACAACTTGTGAAAAGACGAAGTTTTCATTTCATGTTCGGATATGCAAAGGCTCTTCCTTTTTTACTCCCAAAGATTCTTAATCTTCATACGAAGGTAGCAGAACACAGTGAGTATTTATTGCTGCTACAGTTACGTTTTCCCAAAACTTGGAGGGAGCACAGAATGTTCCTACTACAAGAAATCTAGCACTTGGTCTCTCTCTCTCTCTCTCCTCTTCTTGTCTCTCTAGGTTTCCAGCTAAGGTTTCCACCCTTTTGGTTCGCAACTATCTGACTAGATTTCTTGCTCCTTCATTCATGGTTGATTGACAATTGAGATGAAGTACTAGAAGAGGGTATCATAATCTTTTCTTGTTATCTACATAGTTTTGTCTCCTCTCTTGGTGGATAACAAAAGGTTCCTTTTATTTCTCTGAAACAGAGGCTGAAGAGGTCTCTTTCTGGCTAAATTTTAGGTTTTATTTGAAGGATACTGTAACTATTCATCATCATTTCCAGAGAACCTTCTGGGTTTTATCGGTCGAGTTGCCAAGTGTTTCATGTGCCTTTTTATTTTCATCTCCAAGGTCGAACCCAAAGGATAATCAGTCTCTCTTATGTTCTACTGAAAATCATCTTCAAAGAATTTACTTCTCAAAATATTTGCTTTCAAGCAAATGGGAACTCAATGATTATGAAGTACTTAAAATTTCATGCTTTCTGAAGTGGAGTTATGAAATGGAATAATCAAAGATCGTAGTTTTTTGTTTGAAAAAGAAGAGAGTTTTCGTTCATGAGGCATTTGTTTTGCAAGATCCATTGTCCTTCATTCATTTGCTTTTGCAAGCCTTCTGCGGGCATATACACACCAGGACCACTGAAGTTGGAAAATAGTCCTCATCCGTCTTCAACTCCAGCCATATCAGTTGCTGATGTCTCCTCTAGCAATCATGTGTCCGTCAAATTCTCTGACACAAATGAAGAAATTTTAGATGTAGATGGAAATAAGACAAAGACGGAAAATTTCCTGAAGAGTAGTCTTAAAAGGGAAGTCTTGGATTCGAAAGAAGTTGATAAGAAAAGAGTGCAGTGGATGGATTTATTAGGGAAAGAGCTTATTGAGGTCAGGGAATTCCAACCCAGGTGGGTGCTCTTAATCTTCATCTCAACATGCAACTTTGTTTTCAGTGTTCACGTCTTCAGTTTTTGTTTGCTTATTTTCATGTCTACCCATTATTGAGGTTGAAACTTAAATCAAGGAAAATTCAGTTGAAATTGTGGAGTGTCATCTTCGAGTAATTGAACTCGGAAGGAATATGGCGTACCCTTATGCAGACTTTGCCCTACTTCAACGGATAAGCAATTTGCTTTTGCAGTCATTTTCAAAACCAAAAAGATCCTTTCTTTGTCTCCAAAACTGGAAGTACCATAGAGTAGTCGCCTGCTGGGTGCTTGAATTCTTTATTTAGATTCTATGAATGTGAAACAGAAATGTATGCATACAGTTTACTGCATCATACTGTTTGCGCGTGTATCGATTCTGTTGAGTTCAAGCTTGCATTGCTCTTTTATACCAAGCTCCTATTTTCAGACTGAAGTGTTCTCAGAAATGTAACACTCAAATAATTGAATTGGTGAGGCTTTTTGATCAGTATTTTAAGTTAACTTTCTTTGCTACCCTCAATTTTCAGAAGGATTCTTGGTTTCCAGAATGACAAAAAGATAAAAACAATTTCAGAACCATAAGTATGATCTTTTGATACTGATTTTAAAAGATATTATCTTGTGCATTTGAGGCATATTAGTTACATATCAGCTTATTCTTTTCTTCTCTCTTTTATAGCGAAGCAGACGATCTTGACAGTGATGATCAGAGAAATAGGAGTTGTGTGTGTACAATTCTTTGACATTCAGGAAACCATCTTTCTTGTCCTTGTAGTCATCCAAGAAGTTTGGAAGAACAGATTTTTGTGATCTAAGGCACAGTCTATTGAATCCTGCACAGGACAGAAAGAGGAGCTGCGTTGAAATTCATCATATCCAGATTCCCGTTCGGGATGTTGCGACGCAGCCTTGATCAAAAATCAACACAGTTAAAAGGGAAATCTTTGTAGTTGAGAGATATGAATCAAAGTGTTGTTTCATCTGAATATGAATATTATACAAGTTCATATTCTGACGCATGAAATGTGTCAATATATGTAATAAGCACCTAAACAAACAATCAAGGAGAAGAAGTAAAGCATTTACTTTGGCCACTTGGTCATCTTCATTCTCTTGATCAAATGATTACAGATTTCTATAAAAGAATCGCAATGCGAACTTGTCCAAAATCACCCTAAACTGTGAAGTCACATGAGAGAAAACTGATCATCTGAGGCAGTGAGATGGTCACCATCCTGCCTTGGTATAAGTCCACTTTGAGCCACCACCTTAAAAGTCAAGTTGTCTATTTCTTGTTGAACCCAAAGAGAGATTTAATAGCATTGATGGCATTCTCATTGATAAAGGATTCATCATATCTTTTCAGAAGATTGTCAAATTCCTCAGATTTTCTCAAGCTGTCTAGATCAGGATCTGTTCGTATTCTCTGTAAACAACATCAATAATTTGAAATGGCACATAATTGTCATACCACAATCCAGGTGGTTTCTTATAAAAAATCAATTACCTTAAAGTCTTCAAATCCAGCTTTCAAAGCATCTTCAAGTGCAGAAAGCCCAGCTTGAACCTGTTCTTAGAAACATGTAGTTCGAGTACGTTAGGAGAAGTAGTCGAGTCCAAATAATCTGCACTCAGTAGAATATACTGATAGCTTTTCCTCATACTCCAGTCATGCACAAAGAATGTCACAGATAAACAGAAAAGATTCCATGAGAGACCAGTACCTGATTAAGCTTTGAATAACAACAAGCAACATTGTAACTTGCCACCGAAGCCTCCTCTAGTTCTGGTTTCGATCCCAATACAGATTCGAACTTCTCCAGTGCTTCTTCATACTTGTTACTCCTTCATCAATAGCAAAATCATAGTTCATGCCTATAGGTATACAATATCAGAAAACAGGTTAGTGCCAGAGCTTACTTGTATAGTTGCAGCCCTTCACGAAGTTCCTTTTCCCTTTGTTCTTTCTGTTCCTTCTTCCTCAAGTAATTAGCCATCTGAAACCATCCACATTGAGTTCATACTACTGTAAGCAAAAACAGAAAATGAAATTGAACCGGCCATTAGCATTAAATGCTATGAATAGGGGCTTCCGCTTTTCTCACTTGAATTTCCCTCACTCTGCCGCTAACCACACCAGAGTTCCTCTCAGCCCTGATGATCTCCTTCTCTGAAATTTCACCCGTATAATCCGTATTCCCTAAAAGAAAACAAGTAAAATTTCCAAGTCATAACTAGTAGCATATTATTATATCTGGTGTATGATTTTCATCTAATAAAGCCATAATTATAAAGTTCAAATAGCAAATATGCATCAAGCAGCGATGAACTAACCAAATCTTCTTAGCATTTTCATGTACAATGGACCAATCCGTTGGCGGACGGTATACATTGTCCTTCCATATTCGGCAGCGGGCCACATCTCTGTTCCGAATACAGCACTGCACCAAGGCTCAGAATTCATCAAGTCATTGTTCATATCCAAATGCTTGTCAGGACTCCAAAATAATCATGGAATTGTCATCTTAGAAAATTCAGTCATCTCAAATATAGAAAAAGCACAACTTTTCTCTTAGGTTGGATGTGAAATAAGAATGTATCAATCAAATCTCTATACAGGAGCTTCAAACGCACAAGACTAAAGTATTCAGCATGTATTTTTTTTCCTCACCAACAAAACTTGCCTTTGATTTCTTTTAAAGCTAAATCATTAACTAGAATGAAGATTATGTTTTTCATTTATACCGATCTACTGCAATAACCGGAGAACAAAAAGATTCGACTACAGCCTTATTAAATTTTGCCTGGAAACATCACCTTTCGCTTCTAATGATCCAAGTTCTATAGAATTGAAACGGCCTCAGGGAACAGAAACTGTAGAAGAAAGGAAAGGAGTCAAAAGAGACGAAACCAAACCTAGTAGCAATAACTTTGTCACCAACAGTGAATTTTCCAGTCTTATCAGCAGCTCCACCAGGAATAATAAAGTCAATGTAAGTACCACCATCTCCGCCTTTTGCAAACTTCAATCCATAAGGCTTCTCCAACTCCACCTCATACTCCTCGTACTTGTTCCCTCCTTCTCCTTCAGTTTCTGTTTCAGGTTTCGATGCCTGAGCTTTAACAATACAAGTGGTATTCACCGGTTTAAGCAAATGGGTATTTGAAAGAGAGTAGTTGTGGAATAGAAAGTGTTTAGCTTGGAAATAAAAGAGTGGTCTTTGCTTAGAATTGATGGTTCTTGGCAATGATGGAGAAGAGTAGAGAGAAAGGTGGCTACTTGGAGCTAAAGACATGATTTTTGGTTGCTAAGCTCCTTCTGAAAATAGAAATTTCAGCAGGTAACCTTAATAGGTTGAGGTAATGAAAGTTGGTATGTGCAAGGGAAGAGTTCTTATTCCCATTTGTTAGGACTCAAGAAGGGAGAAAGATGGAGAGAGGGAGTTCTTTGAAGTTGGAAAGAAGAAGAGGCTTGGATTGAAGGTGCGTTACTAGTGGCTCTCATGGGATTCTCAGTTTTTGCTTCAGTGAAACTTTGCCACGTGTCACTTGGTGGGCATTACAAGCAAGTTCAATACAGGATTTTATATTTTTATTGGTTCATTTGATGTGGGGTTTTCTTGTAGAGTATTTTTGTTTTCTTCTTCTCTTTCATTTATTTAGTAATTCGAAGATAATTTATTGCATAATCCAGTTACTGTTAATACCATGCTTAAAGATTTTGGGAAAAAAAAAGGTTAAAACATAATGTATTAGTGTTACAAATCTTTTTTAGTGAATATTATGAATACACTTTCTCAAGCAACTCGTATTGAACAAAACCATATAAGAATATGGCTTCATCATTTCTACAAATGCAACTCATATTGACTAAAACCATATCAGATGGTGCTGTTCTCATTCCAATAAATGCATCTGATTAATTTTATCTCAAGAAATCAACAACCGGTATCAATATATCTAGCTCGTATCGATGTAGCAGAAACAAGAAAAAAAGTATAGATAAAACATATTAAAGCTAGCCACTTTTGAAGTCTATGAACACGAGATGTACACTTACAAAAGATGACCAAGACATGAAAAGAACAACCAAGTCTTTGCAACCTGCAACGTACATCCCCAGCCTCCAAAACCGGTTGTACAGTAACCCATGAAAGCTCAATTAATTCTATATCGTAACATTCTTATTATTTTCTATGCAAATAGGACACATTGATTGGAAAATCATCCATAATATTCTCCTATAAGGATATATAATAAAACTTGGAAGATAAGGAAGATGAAAAAGGAGATAGAAAACCTCATGAACTCATTCTCTATGCTATATTCAGATAAGCTGTTAAGAGGCATCATTGACCAAATCATCTTCTTTTTCAGGCTCCTTTGCTTCCCAAGTCCTCAAAATCCATGCATAAGCCAAGCTCCAAGCTCCAAGCTCCAATCTCTTCTTTACCCATTTATTATAGAATTTTGCAATAGCCTTTTAATGGCGATAAGAGTGCCATAACTGCAATAATCAGCATAAAAGAAAATTCACAAAGGGAAGAAGATAGAAGAAAAATGGTCAAGAGAAAGAGCAACATGATCATACTTGTAGATTACTTCTTCAAACTATTACTAGACAGGATTTTCTTCCCATATGGACTAGTGCGAAGCACAGGAACAAGGGACTTTATGGTGTCCACCAATGCATCATGAAGGGGTCCCTGCTTAACAAATGAACAAAGTATCCAATTTGGTTCATAACTGATGAATTCATTTTCCTTTGTATCATATCAAATTAAGTTGAATCTGTGTTGTGGTGCTACTACACAGATTCTTTTGAGAGAGTAATGTGGGATTGAACTATTGATAGGACTAACCTTCGACAATTGCAATGCTGCTTGGACTACATAGTTCCCATAAGGATCTTGCATAACTTGATCCAAACGAGGATTATTTATAAGTTCCCCAATAATACGAGCACGGCTTAAATCACCTGCATATTTCAGACATTTCTCCACCACATTACTGCTATATTTCTGCATCGACAAGTCCCCATAGTTACCTTCCAGTTGATGAAGAATATCCTCTGTTGCCCAAGGTAGTTGGAGCTCTAAAACAAACTGCACAACGTAGTTCCTGCAAATATTGGAATTAAAATTCTATGAGTATTCACTTGCATTAGTAGTGACTTGCAAATTAAGAAGACCAGAAAGTATTTCAACTTGTCAAAGGACACTTACGAAAATTACCTTACTAAAAAGTCTCATATACATAAAGAAAATGTGGTAAAGGTGAAAAAAGATGATTCTATCAAATAGTTCCAGGCATGAAAATAGGACTTCGATGGTCTGCATTTCTTCCCAGTTTAAAGGTTTGACATTTTCAAAACATAGGATCTTTAAGAATCAAAGCTACAATTACAAGTGTATGGCTCTGATGCAAGTTAGCTAACAAAGCATCATTATTACTGCTACTGCATAACACATCAGTTCATCATTCAAAAGTTTATATCATTTTGATGTTTGATCAACCTATCACATGAAAAAATCTCTACCACAAAATTAACAATAGTCTTTTTTCTGATACACTTAGGCTTGCAAAAAAAGAAAAGAAGAATGAGAAAAGGATACCCAAATGGATCTTGGGAAAGGATGAGGGCATTCGATATGATCTCACAGACTAACCGACATCTTTGCTCACCATCAGAATGACTAAGGCATTTCTGAAGTACACAACATCCATGTCGATCTGTTGCGAGCTCAACACAGTTGGTTGTGGTTGCTTCAAAAAGGAACTGCAAAAGAAATTGCAACTTGTATTTCAAACTCATCATACAAAAGGAGCATGGTAACAGATAGGAAGTTAAATATTGCAAAATCTTAAATAGCTATGAAAATCATAATGTTGAACTATTTAATATCAATTTTGAAAAAGAGTTGGCTTCAATGTATTATTTTGTCATGCTGTAAATGCATTTGTAGGACGTCTCTTCCTTGATATAACTTGCCATGAAGCTCCTATATCTCTAGTTTGAAAGCACAGGAGCCTACTGAACAATCTTATGAGGACTCATACAAATGCATGGCTCTCCATTGTGATATGATATAAAGCTAGTCATAGGAGGATCCACAGTCTCTTCACAAAAGACAAGACATGAAAGCATCATCCAGCCAGCAAATAAAAATAAAGATCGGGACTTGTGTCTGTGGAAGCACTGTTACCATAAAAGGAAGTGGACAATTGTTTTGTGATCTTACAAGTATCTGAATGACATTACTAATCTCCTCAACTGATACAATCCTGACTTGAAAAGTCTTTGATCTCTTTCTCTCTCTCACACACACACCCATTTTTCAATGAAAATATTTACTTGCATTGAAAGCTTAGAATGTAAGTAACAGGGCTTGAGATGCTGGGAATCCTCTGCCATATGTATGCACACATATACACATGCACAAACACAAGCACACATCCATACCCACAAAAGCAACATCCAGGTACAAATGCAAAGATGCATGCAATTGCTAAATATTACTGAAAACAGGACCTAATCAGTCCCTCCCCTTTATTTCAATGGTTCTAAAAGGTATTAAAAAGCATGAAGGAGAAATTGTGTAAGAAATTTTGGATGACAGTTTCAATAGAACGACAGTAGAAGTTTAATGTGTATGTATATGGTCATCACCTCTCTGTATTCAGGCATCAAGTACTGCAAACATCGCTGTGCAACATGGTTACCGTTCATGTTTTTAATCAAAGTTACTATACCAGGCTTCAGCGAGGAGACAATAATGGAGAACTGCTCTGCTGTCTTAAGTGTTTCGATGACTTTTTGAACTGCTCGAGTCCTGCATTTAAGAGAGCATTTCAGATATAACTAAACCAAAACTCTATAAAATATCGACTCACAAGTATGTCCACAAAGAGATGTGCCCAAACATTTGCATCTGCAAAGAGAGAGAGACAGAGCTAGAGAACTAACCCGTGCATGTCACATGAAATCTTGATAAGATCACCAGGTTTTCTAGTGATTGTACAGAGAATCTGCATTCGCTGATCCTCATCACATACTTCGAGTAGCTTTTGGACTAGGTAATTCCCAAAAGGGTCAACCATCAACTCAACGATGTGATCAATTATCTCAAGGAAAATCTTTTGAATTTCTTCTGTTGTGCCCTCCAAAAATTTTCTTTGCAAAAAGCGGCAACCATTTTGGTCCTTGGCCATGAGATATATCTTGCCTGTGACTTCATCCACAGTGTTATATTTCTGAGGCTGGGGCCAAGAACTTCCATTTTTATGACTTGTAATTTCGGGAGACAAGTTAAATGAACTCAAACGACCTAACTGAAAGCATCCAGCATTAGGAGTAGGCCGATTGTGGCAGAGATGGCCATTTGACAGAACCTTGTCATTTTGGATGAGATGGAGTAATGACTCATTTCCTTCCGTTGCATCAAGCTTCACAGCTTTAACTGTGTTCAGCCCTTGAGATCTCGTAAGAATCTTCTCTGGGAAAATTTGTTTTCCTACTTTGTCCACAATATGGACAGCACGAGGTGTTAAGTTTAAACCCCTTGTTGCTGCATAACTATTCCAATATGGTTCTTGATTGCGTTGCTGAGATTGCCGAGACATTGGCATCTCAGACAATTGTCTTATGTTTTGATTGCTTATGCTGGTTGCAAAATCATCAGTTGCTTGAATATGATGATGAGCTTCTAATCGCTGATTGTGCAGTTGCTGCATATACAAAACCTGTTGCTGCATCTTGTGATATTGTTCATCTTTAATATTCCTGCACCTGATATGAGGTTGATTTAACTGCTGAGCATGCAAATAAGGAATGCCAGGCTGCAAATCTGGAAAGTAGTGCTGTTGCTCGGACATCAAAGGATAATCAATACCAGGGACAGCCAGATTAGGCAGAAACTGGAAACTCTGCACACCACGAGCTATTGGTAAGGCAGTTGAGAAACTTTCTACTGGCTGAGGGTGACAATAACTAACAGACATCTGCTTTAGTTCTTGAGCCTCCGATTTTATCGAAATCGTATTTTCGTGGCTGGCTTTTGCATTGTCGAATTCATCAAAACTGTGAGGTACACTGTTTGCTGATTGAAAAGGGCAAGCTATCATCACAGCTGAGTTTGTACTAGAAAGGAATTTTTTTGTGCTGTTTGTGTACGGGGAATTCAACAAGACAGTATGGTTTGGTGAGGATTTACAGTTGGCCAAGGAACTTGCACCACCGAAGTTCAATTCAGCAAATGCAGATGTTAACAATTGGTCATCAGGTAAAGTTTCCTCCTCCAGTTGGACCATCTTAGTGGGAGATCCTAGTGCATTATTAACTAACAATGCTGTGTCATCGAGGCTAACATTACTATGAAGTTTTTCAGTTGCAGTCAAGCTACCATTTAAATATGCACGCCTAGGTCCAGCTTCTTCCAAATGTGAATTCTCAGAAGTGGCATTGGGTATCTCTCCTAGAAGCTTCTCAAACTCATCACACTCTGGTTCACTTCTTTGATCTTCCATTAGCAAAAATGGGAAGTGTCCAAGTTTCCCTTTTTTGCCAAGCTAGTTAAACGTCTACGAGGCAAAGCAATGCAGTGGCAGCGAAATTCTAAATTACAAGAAATCATCATTAGCAAAATAATGTCAACAGCAACAGTAATTAACTCCATCAGCCAAAACATATCAACCTAGATAGTTTCCATCTCTATTTGGAGCGTGATCATGACATACCAATGGAACTAAGGATCCACATTGTTTAACGATGATCATTAAGTAAGTGAAACAAACTCAACGTTGGCAGTTTATGTTAATCACCCACCCTAGCTTCATCCTACATTAAAAAGCGGATAGTTCTCTAATGCTATTGTCATTTCAAAGTCCATTGGGAAACAAAATCACTGAAAAGGCAATCAAGTAGTTAAAAAGAAGAAGATGAAGAAGAAGAAATGCGAGAGAAAGACTCAACTAAACATCAGTGAGCACCAAAAAAGATTCTACTCGAGAAAATCAATCGAGAAAAAAGCTTTCCTTTCGAAAAGAACGGCCGGAAGTCACTCCAGAGCCACGATCACCATCATCAAAATGATCAGACGATAGCAAAGAACATTTTCCTAGATTTCCACGTTCCCCATAAAACGTATTAAAGGAAACGGGAGACCAAATATCAGAAAAATTGTAGAAAAATAATCAAATGTAATCTGGAAAAAAGAAAACCCAGAAAATCAGAATCGCGATGATCAAAAACATAAAACTGAAGAAAAAAGGAAGGGAAGATTGAATTTTGACGATGCACGTCAACAAAACAGCAAAAGTAAAAGAAGCCCAATTAAGCTAAAAGGAAAAGATAACAATGTAGAAGGGAAGAAAGTGATGACAAATGCAAACATACCAGTGAGAGAGGTGATGGTGGTGGCAGCATTAGAGGGAGAAAATTAAGAAGGCATGACCAAAGTGAAGAAAGACATAGAAAAAGATTAAATTTTTTTAAAAGGACGATTTAATATTGTAAATTTATATTACAGAATAATATTAATTTTGGTTGTTGTTTCTTAGTTTTGCATGCTTATTTTTGGTAAAATATACACACACATATATATATATATATAGAAAAGAGAGAGAGAGAGAAAGAGAGAACGCAAAGAGACTGCAAAGTGTTGTTGGTAAGTTCAGTGAGGGAGGCGGCGTAAAGGAGAAGGAGAAGAAGGAGAGGTTTTCATTTCATTTCAATAGGACTGTAAAAGAGAGAGAAAGAGGAGGTTAGTGAGAGAAAGTTGGCACTTCCAAAACTGGCATTAGAATCGTAACTATTGTATTGTATGTATAGTCGGTAATGGGTAAAGCAGTAGTAGCAACAAAAGGATCAAAACAAACATAAAAAACCAAACTACAAACACTAATCACCTCAAACTCCAACACACACCATGCATGGTATCTTCTTCTTCTTCTTTACTAGTATATTGTATGATATATTCATATGGGACCACTAACTTTTGTTAAGTGTTTATAATAATGTCATTTCACCATACATAACATGTTTGTTTTCTGGTTCTTCCGCTCTTCATTTTGGCTCTCTCCGCACATATCCTTTGAATGATCTCTCCTCACTTAAAGATCGCCTTTAGATTTTCGCTTGTCCACACTTTACCAACTGCTAAAATCCAACTAATTGCCATCTCTACAAGGAAGGAAGCATTTGATCTGCAGTTAAGATAACAGATGTTGTATTTGAAAGAGTATGTAGGGAGTTGTTGCATGTGGTTGGCAATCCAGACCATCTTTGGATTGAAAGCATCAATGGATTGTATCCACTCAAGGGTTATATATTATGTTTGTATGCCTCTTAAACTCATTCAACAACACTTGTGTCCGAAAAGACGAACAAACAATTGGAATGAGAATGGAATTTGTGTGCCAGTCTTGTCTTTCATAAACCCTTTTTTAACTCGGAAAGATGTTCAGTGAATACATAGCCGTATCCCAGTAAGCTCTAACCTCGCTGGAATCTTATGATATTATCTCCGTTCGAATTGTTCCTTCCTACTCACCAGCAATCAACTACCCAACTTAATCTAATATACAAACTTTGAGAAACCAATCACAACACAACCATTTCCATTGGGGCCCCTGATCTTATTTATCTCCTTGTCCTACTGCACAACGTCCTCAGTAACCATAACCTGAGAATAATCATAAACAGAAAATTCAGTAAATAAAACATTAACTCAGTATTCTGATGAGAAGAAGAATGCGACCATACAAACCTGAATTGTCCATGGGGTTGCCAGCAGGTACTGGCTCTGGCTCCTTGATCTCAACAACCACACAATCAGACATCAGGAAAGTCTTCGCTACAGAAGAAGCATGTTCTAGGCAACATCTTACCACCTGAAAGAAAAATTAAGCAACTTCTCAAAGCTTCTTGTTGTCAAAAACTAAAGAGAATTAGAAGATCAGTTACACATATTCTTTCAATACTCTCCATACCACATCATTGGAACACACGAATATATCAAAACACAACCAGTTTCTTGTGTGCAACTGCTCATAGCTTCCAACGAAGAAAAGGACAATAGCTAACTATGCATGCATTCTCCATCTCCAGTGTGAATCACTAAATTAGATTTACTCACCTTGGTTGGGTCTATGATTCCTGCAGCCATTAAGTCCTCGTATTTTCCGGTTGCAGCATTATATCCATGCCTATGGTTGTCACTGGAGAGCACCTGTCCGAAAAAAGATCTCAACAGTTGGTCACTGGCAATATAGTCTAGTCAATCTTTGACTATATAACTAAGGGGACTACATACCTTCTCACTGACAACACTTCCATTAACACCAGCATTCTTGGCAATTAATTTGAGGGGATAACTCAAAGCTCTCTTTACAATGTCAGCTCCAACCTGTTATCAAGAACAAGCAATTTAAAGAACTCTCCAATTGATGAAGGGACAAAACCAAACAAGTTAGGGGCCTTTGAAGGCACTGATAACAACTATGTATCATTCTGAGCAATCACCTTTTCCTCATCATTCTCGAGGCTTTCCTTGATTGCATCCACCTTTGAAGCAAGTCTCAATAAAGTGCATCCACCACCAACTACAATACCTTCCTCAACAGCTGCCTGAAAATCATTGAGGTTTTAATAACAAAGTACTACCTCGGTTTAACCATGATAGGCGAGAATACAGACTAGTGGTGTCAAGATAGATCACCTTTGTAGCATTAAGTGCATCTTCAACTCTAAGTTTCTTTTCCTTGAGTTCTGTTTCAGTTTGTGCACCAACCTTCAACATTACAAGAACGTTTATTTAGGAAAAACACAGGCAATTAAAAACATCACTTTGCCATGCGAAAATAGTAACCTGTATCACAGCAACACCACCAGACAACTTTGCAATTCTTTCATTGAGTTTTTCCTTTTCGTAATCCTGCTCTGCGGCCTGCAATTTCAAACATCACGAGTAAACCATCATGACCATATTCAGTGATGTACACACGGAGGCCAACAAGAAATAGATGCCCTTGATATTTTATTTTAGGGAAAGCAACATAATCCTACCTCAATAAGGTTCCTAATCTGAGCTACTCTCTTGTTTACAGCTTCCTGGGTGCTGCCATCTCCCACAATTGTAGTTGTATCCTTGGTAAGAACAACTTTGGAAGCATGACCCAAAACCTCCTTGTCGGCTTTGTCCAAAGAAAGCCCAACCTCATCTCGGATGACAATGCCTGTAATCAAGCAAAATATACATCTCAGCATCAGTAGCTAAAAAAGTAGAACGGGAATCAATCACAGTAACACACAATCCTCATAAACAAAAGCAGGCACTAAATACTAGTCGGGAGACAAGGGAAAGATATAGCAATAAGTTTGTACCGACCTCCAGTTAGAATAGCAATGTCATCAAGATACTGACTCTTCCTCTCTCCAAAACCAGGAGCTTTGAGGGCTGCAATCTTCAAAGAACCCCTTAGTTTATTTACAACAAGAGTCGCTAGGGCCTCCTGCTCAATGTCCTCAGCAATTATAACAATAGGGTATCCACTTTTGATTGCATCCTCTAATACATTGATTAAGTCTCTTGCATTTGTTATTTTCTTGTCAACAAGAAGCAGCTGCAGACAAAGAGTTAGAACCAACAACTAGAAATCAACTTCGATTCATTTTATTTTGAACTTGACATACCTTGCAGTTCTCATATTCAACTGCCATTTTCTCACTATCCGTTACAAAGTAAGGTGAGATGTAGCCGCGATCAAATTGCATCCCCTCAACAACATATAAGCTGTTGTCAGCACTTTTCCCCTCTTCAAGGGTAACCACTCCCTTGCGACCCACCTTGCTCAATGCCTCAGCTATCATATTACCAACTTCATAGCTGTTACCTGCACTAACAGCAGCTACATCTGCAAGTTCACTGTCCTCAATCTGGAATATCATCAAAATTACAGATCATTTCTTTCCATTAAATACAACCACAAAATTATGTGACGAATCACATCATACACAAAAGAAAAAGAGAACATTTGCACTACCTCTTTTGACATTGACCTCAGTTCAGTCACTAAAGCCTTTGAGGTTTTCTCAATGCCTCTAGTAATTAACACAGGGTTTGCACCAGCAGCTACCACCTTCAAATTCAAACTCAGTATTAGGATTACCGATAATATGTCAAGGTCCTCGGAGAAAGGACTAGCATGAATCATAGTACAAACCTTGACACCTTCTGCAATGAGGCCTTGAGCAAGCACAACGGATGTTGTAGTTCCATCCCCAGCCAAGTCATTTGTCTTTGCAGCTGCTTGTCTCACTAACTTAGCACCAATGTTCTCAACTGGATCCTCCAATTCAACCTGAGAATTTGCACCAAATCAATCACTACATTCATGCCTCTACCCATAGAAATAAAAAGGAGATGACTTAAGGCAACATTGAAGGAAGTTAAAAAATTTAACGTCGACCAAAATATTCAATTCAATACAAAAAGGTTGAAAGTCCACAAGGAATTCAAGAGTGCATTTAGGGGGTAATAGATATAGAGTTGAATGTATAGTCTTCTCTACATTGAATAGATAACTAGAAATAATAAGCAAAGCAAGGAAACGTACCTCCTTAGCAACGGTCACACCATCATTAACAATCTTAGGTGAGCCATACTTGCTTTCAAGTACAACATTTCGGCCTTTGGGGCCAAGTGTAACCCCAACCAGGTCTGCAAGCTTGTTCACACCAGTCTGGGACAAACAGAGGTCAAATATAACAGTTAATAACAGTTGACAGATATCGGAATACAAGAAAGCACGCTTGATATGTTAGACAACCACCAAACCCGGTAACTCACTTGCAGTTTCTTAATTGCAGTGCCATCCTTGTTGAAATGTAACTCCTTGGCCATTGCACAAACATTAGGAGTGCGTGATTTGTGTAGGACAACATTACGCTTCCTTCCAAAAGAGCTTCCAGAAATGGAGGCCAAAGATGACAACTTGTTTGATGGAGCTGCAAGTTTTCTATTTGAAGTAGCCAAGGACCCAACTGAAGACATGGCAGCGAAAGTTGACGCCATTTACGCTGAAGAACAAAAGAAAAAACTGCAGACGAGGCAACATAAGTAAGAGAACAGAACAGAACATAACATAACATAACAACGTCAAACAGAGACATGATTAATTGCATTATTTTGATATTAAATATTACCTTCTTCCTTCATTTTTCTTATTTTCGTTACTTACAAACAAACTCAAAGGGCATGAACACTGATATTGCCAGCTTTTCTAGTAAATCATTCTTGAATAACAGAAACAAAACGTGAAGAGTAAGGCGTAAACCTAAGAGCACAAATGGTAAAAGTGATAATCTACGCCATCATCACCAACAGTGGCAGCGTTAAAGGAGAAAGCTTTATGAGTTAATTCAATCCTCGTAAGATGAAGTAGAAGCAGAAAGTAGAGAAATGAACAGAGTTGAACAATTACCTAGAAAAGGAAGAAGAAGATGACAACGGAGAGTGAAGGGTGGGTGTTTTGGATAACGCCTGGGTTATTACTGCTGCTGCTGCTGCCTGCTGAAGGTGAAGAGAGGCAAGAGTAGGTTTTGAGGGTGGCATTAACCGCATTTCCAATCAAATGCTTTTGAAGCGGTTCATTTGGACCGTTCGATCTAAATCCCAATGGAACTCTCTGGAACGTTTATTGCTAGCAAATATGGGCTCTGTTTTGGGCCTTTAATTATTCACAGGCTCCACCCAATACCCTCTTACGGGCCATTTTCTACTTATAGTAAATTTTTACTGATTTTTTCATTTGTAAAATTATTATTTATTTTTCCATAATATTTTTTAATTATTATAAAATTGTGTCCATTACATTGTATTAAAATTTTCATTATTCAATAATTTTAAAACAATTTTTATTAAAATTTTAATAATAATAATAATAATAATAATAATATATGATAATTAAATCACTATAGTGTTTTGATATTTTATCATTTATTTTTATTAAAAAAAATTAGAATCCATCACGTTACTATAATTAGTATTAGAGATAACAAAATTTTTTGAAAATTTTTAATTTTGGCACTAAACTTTCTAAAATTTTAATTTAATAACTAATATTCAAATTTTATATAGATTAGGTCAAAACATTATTTTTGTTACCATAATTCATAGATGTCAATTTACGCAATATTTAATAGACAATTTATATCAATAGAAACAACATTTTTACTTTATTTATATAAATTTTAAAAGATTAATTACTAAATTGAAAAAATTAAAAAAAAGTGACACTAAATTCAAAAAATGTATTAAATTATTGCAGCTAGCTTGAGTGTTTATTTATGTTGAAGCAACTGATAGAATGGACATTGAAGTCTAAAATATGAATGTGGAAGAGTGAGGAGGAAGAAGAAGAAGAAGAAGTGGATTGGTCTGTTAGAATGTATATTTATTTTGAAGCAACAGATAAAATGGATATTGAAGTCTAATATATATAGGTATATATAATAAACTATGAATGTGGAAGTGAGGAAGAAGAAGAAGAAGAAGAAGTGGATTGGTCTCTTAGAACTTGTGATAACAAGTCGTATTGTTTGGGATTTGATGTTCCTTGTGAATGATTGTGCATGCCATCATAAACTACTCGAACATCACCAGCTTCACCACTTGTCGACCACTCCACTCTCTTTTTCGCCATACAGTTTTGCTTTTGGCACTTGAAGTAGCTCCTGCACAAATCCCAATTATTATTTATCTTCCTCTGGTGTCTGTATCCACCATATATTAATGGATATTTATATTACATATATATATACCTCCACTTCCTAATGTTTTTTATATACTTTTGCCCATATTTCCTCCATTCATACCCGTCTTCCGGCAGAACTAATCTAGCAGTACCACTGTCATGCTCTTCCCTAGTTTCCACCTCCACCTCCACCTCCTCCTCCTCCTCGCCTTCCCTGTATATGCAGATCCTCCATTAGATGAGTTTACTCCACAATATAACTTTAACAACTTTGATGAATGAATCTCTAGCAGGTCAGTGATGCAAGGGTTTGGACTGAGAAGCAAACTATATATATAGCTAGGATCTAAGCACGTCACGCCAAGAAGAAGATACACTGTACACAAATCCATCTAGATCTACAAACACTACCGCATATGTATATATTCAGCTAGTTATCATCATAAAGTTCTCCTTCCCTGATTTCAAAGGTAACTGCAAGAAAAAGATTGTTCAAGTAGTTTTGGATCCAGTTAATCACCAGGTTCTCGTCTATACCTAACCACTGTGAGTGGTCTTCCTCTTGAGACCCAACACGTATATATTATATATACACATGAAAAAAGTAGAGAAAGAAGAGAGGAGAGAACACACATGGAATTGGAAGCTCCAGCTCTGGTAGTGTTAGCAGCAGTATAGCAGTTGGAAAAATCTTAAATCTTAAAGATGATGAAGAAAAAGAGATAGTATATATTTATTATCCAAGATGATGACGATGAAGAAGAAGAAGAAGAATAGTACTGAAACTAAAATCTTAAATCTGAAAGATGATGAAGAAAAAGAGAGAGTATATATTTATTATCCAGAAGAAGAAGAAGAAGAATAGTACTGAAACTAAAATCTTAAATCTTAAAGATGATGAAGAAAAAGAGATAGTATATATTTATTATCCAGAAGAAGAAGAAGATGATGAAGAAGAAGAAGAAGAAGAATACTGAAACCTTTGTATTGTATGGAATAGTAAGTAAAAAGGAAAAGGAGAAAGAGTATACCCTGGGTTCATGGATGTGGATTCCACTCTCTTTCTGGTTCTTGCCTTTATCTTTTCAATAAAAAAAGGAGTATGTATCTGATCGTATCGTATCGTAGAGTCAAGCTTTTCCACTTCACTTCAACTTCACCGCCATGAAATCAAGGAGTCGACAAGTAAAGTGAAAACCTAGGATATATCATATATGGTTGAGGAGAGGCTGATGAAGCCAATAATGTAGGAGTGGGACTTGGCGGCATTCATGGTTCATGGATATGACTAGACAACTGTACAAGTGACGTCACTCTAATGACGCCATCACGCATCACCTTACACAATTCCCGTTTGTACAGGCCACCTTAATCTCTTTCACCCAAATTTTATAACTCAAAAACAAAAATCAACCCTTTGATGTTTTAGGTAATTTGAGATCCGAATCCGAACAAATTTGTCTTTATGTTTTGGATTAGAAAAGATATTAATTAACTAAATGGATTGACCTCTACCTCTCGTTGTGGATGACAGCTGACCCACATCTGACATTTCAATACATATTAAACTCAGCCTACAAGTCAAATGCTCCAGCTAATCTCATTAAATCAAACTGGAGCTTCTAACAAAAATCACTGAAGGTGTAGGTGTAAGCTAAGCCACGTAAACAGTTAACTTTTCTTCTCTTTTGCATCTGATATACGGCACAAGTAATCACTGTGGTTAGAATACTACCGACAGTTAAGATATTTAACGACAAATTTTCTCCAACTAATCATCATTTCCCCCCAAATATGAGATTTTTTTTTGTGATAAAATAATTGAATGACACTATTATTTAAGTTAATTACGATGATTTATTTTTTTAACTAATATAATAATAATTATGATAATTTAGTATCTTTTATAATTAAATTGTTATTATTAATATATTACTAATGTCAAAATTTCTTTTATCATCAAGTTTTGTCACTACAAGCATATGCAATTTGATGCTAAAATAATTTTGGCGAAATGAATTGTAATTGTGACAAAACATTTGTTGGTTACTAATATTTTTTATTTATTGTAACAAAACATAGTTTGGTCACTAATATTTTTTATTATTGTGACGAAACGGTTTACCGTCACATAATATTTTATCTATTGTGATGACAACTTTTGTCGATAAAAATCAATTAGTTAGTGTCTACTTAATATTGTCACAACAACTGAGCTACATTATGGTGACTACTATTCGTAATTTATTGACAACTTTTTTGTGACTAATTATCATTTTGCCACAAAAATAAGACTTTTTATAACAAAACAATTAATTGGCACTTTTATTTGGATTAATTGTGATGATTTATTTTTTTGTTACTAATAGAGGGAGAAAACGTTCTGTAAACTGTTACTATTCACTGTTTCTGTTCACTTTCATTTTTGCGTTATCTCTTTTCTGTTCTTACATAACATTCGATGATTATCATGTCAACCCTAATACATGAGGGCCATCTCCCCAAGAAGGTAAGGCTCAGAGAACGTGATGAGGATCCTCCACTAGGCCCCAAACTTACTTATAGTGGTTTGGACGACGTTAAGCAAGGGACCTGTCCATGGCCTATAGAGGAGATTATCGAATTAGAGGAAAGTGACCCAACTGACGAGGGAAGCTGGTGCAAGTGTTCTGCTATCCCAAACCTTCAAGGCAAAGTTAGATAAGCAGTGGGAGAAATCAGTTGTTATCAAACTACTTGGACGTCGAATTGGCTATCGGGTTCTCTGCTCTCAGTTGACAAATTTGTGGTGTCCGAAAGGCCCCATGAAGGTTATAGATTTGGACTAAGACTATTTCCTGGTGAAATTCCTTGACGATAGCTACTTCCTCAACGCCTTAACCAATGGACCTTGGGTAATATTCGGACATGCTTTATCAGTCTAGAAATGGAAACCAGAATTTTGTCTGTCCCAAGGCAAGGTAACAAGAGCTGTTATATGGATAAGGTTCCCCGAACTTTCTATTGCTCGATACCACCCTATGATACTCACAGCTTTGGGGAATCAAGTGGGACAAACCGTGAAGATAAACGAGACGACTATGCAGACGCAGAGAGGATAGTTCGCGCGAGTTGCTGTAGATATAGATCTTACCGTCCCTTTACGAAACACAATGGAGCTCAATGGTGAGACAGTGTTGGTGGCATATGAAGGGCTCCCGCAACTATGCTTCCACTGTGGCATGGTTGGGCATGATTCTACCAAATGTTCGTCGATCCCACAAGCCTAGAACGTACCCACATTGTTGACTACAAGGCCAGGTGATAGCTCCATAATGCAACGAGGGCCGGAGGTACTGCGACAAGTGTCCCAACGGAGGCGGGTTCCAACGGTTATGGACCTTGGATGATGGTGCAACGGCGAACTCCTTAAGCCCCTGTGCAGCGTCAAAATCACCGAGACAATAACAAGTACAAGACAGTTTCTAAGGTGGGAGGCTCAAGGTACCTAGCTCTGACAGATATGGAGACAATGGACACTAACCATGTTGCAGCGAGGGAGCCCACTACCCAAAGAGATTTGATTGGAATTGGGAACCGGTTTAACCTGGCTGATTTAGTTAGCATGGGACAGAAAAAGGGACAGGATGGAGCATCAACTCCGTACATCATTAAATGACATACAAGGGCTGCTTCAAAAGGGAATCCAAAAATACTGCCCCAACAGTTAGCAGCGCACATACAAAGTCAGACGGTCTTCCGAAGGTAGATGCGGACATCAGCACCGAGGTACCCCTAATTCCCCCAGCTCAAGATAAACATATTGCAATTACTATCAATTCACACTCTGAGATGATTTGTGATAACAATGTCCTTACGGTAAATGATCAAGTGGTTGCAGAACATTGCCCCATGCAGGAAGGGGCGGACAATACAAGAATGGAATGTGGTGGTTGGGAGCAAGAGTTATTACAACCATTAAGCCTCCCGACAACTTAACGGCGGAATTAACTCCAGATCTGAATGATGCGCAAGAGATGGATATCCTGGAGAGTGAAAAAACTGTCAATCTCTCGAATAACGTAACTGTACAATGTATGGATGCCCGAACAACGCCTTAATGTCTGATGTCAATTCTCATATGAAATTGTCAAGGAGCAGGGGCGACGAATATAAAGGCAATATTACGCAATTATATACGCATATATAAGCCTAGAATTCTAGTTTTGTTAGAACCTCGCATTAGCATAAACCGAGCTACACTGTGATTAAAAAGTTAGGCTTTAATTTCTCATTCAGGGTCGAAGCTGTAGGCTTTTCGGGAGGAATTTAGTTGCTCTGGAAAAATGAGATTAAGGTCTCTGTGGTCATTGCTCATCGACAATTCCTCTATACCAAAGTCAAGTATGGGGATGCTTCGTTTGATTTTACACCAGTCTATGCCAGTCCCTAAATACACTCTCAAAAAGTTCTTTGGAGAGTATTAAGTTGGATAGGTCATCTTAATCCAGAACCTTGGCTAGTGGGAGGCGACTTTAATGTTAAACTGGAGGCTTCAGATTTGTTGATCCACTTAAACAGCTCCCCCCAATAGGGATCGAAATCAACTGGGTTTCGATTTCAAAACGCCTGGTTAACTCATACGGGCTTCGATGATGTGGTGACAGAGCATTGGTTATCGGTGGAGGAGAATTTCAGTAAATCCCTAGCCAATTTTGCTATTCAACTCACGTGATGGAATAAAGATGTGTTTGGCAACATCTTCCATCGTAAAAAAACGATTGCTTGCCCGACTGGAGGGCATACAGAGAGCGATACATAATGGCACGTTGGACGAGCTTCTTGACTTAGAAGAACGATTGAGCGTCAAACTTTTACACTTGTTATGTGAGGAAGAAATATATTGGCATCAGGGGGCCAAATGTGAATGTATATCAAAAGGAGATCGTAACACCAGGTTTTATCATACCATCACCCTAGCAAAAAGGACGAAATCGAAAATATATCGGCTTTTTAATGACACAGGAACTCTAGTGTCTAGTATAAAGCATCTGAGCCTAGTCGCGAGGAATTTTTTATCCAATTATATACACCCGAAATTGGGATGATTCATCCGTTGCCACATTCTGGCATATTTTCGTAGCTTTCAAGGGAATGGATTCATGAGCTTGCAAGTCCCCTTCATGAAACTGAAGTTCGGAAGACAGTTTTTTTCATGAACCCAAACAAAGCCATGGGTATTGATGGGTTTAATGCTCTTTTCTTTCAAAACCAATGGGATAAGGTAAGGCCTGAAGTGGTCGCTTTGGTTCAAGCCATTTTTTGATTGGAACACTGGGAACATGAATTGAACCAAATGATACTGGTCTTAATTCCTAAAATTCTAGCTCCTACCAGTCTTACCCAGTTTAGGCCCATAAGCCTCTGTACGATGCTTTATAAAGTTATCGCCAAAGTTATTGTGAATCGGTTGAAAGCTCATATGGATTACCTTGTAAAGGAGAATCAATGTAGTTTCATTCCTAGCAAACAGATCACTGATAACATTATCATCGGCCAGGAAGTGATACATTCGATGCAAAAAAAGCAAAGAAAACAGGGATATCTTGCTCTGAAGGTAAATCTAAAGCAAGCCTATGACAGGCTTCGTTGGGATTTCATTCAAAATACCTTAACTGATATTGGGATACCCCATAACCTCATCAGTGTCATTATGCAGTGCGTGACGACGGTGTCTTTTCAGGTAGCTTGGCAAGGAACTCTTTTTGAACCTTTTAAACCTTCCCGCGGCATTAGACAAGGAGACCCGCTTTTGCCCTATCTTTTTATGCTATGCATGGAACGATTAGAACTCCTTATTGCTCAAGCAGTGCATCAAGGTCATTGGAAACCAATTAGATTAAGTCCCTCGGGACCTCCCTTATCCCATTTATTTTTCCCTGATGACCTAGTCCTTTTTGGTGAAGCGACAGAAGCACAGACGCAAGTAATCACAAAGACGATGGAATTTTTTTGTAATTCGTCAGGGCAACACATTAATTATACTAAAACTAAGATATTTTTCTCCAAAAATGTTTCTAGCCATAATGCGAGTCGTCTGAGCCATGCAATGCATGTTAACAGAACAAGCAATCTCGGAAAATATCTAGGAGTCTCTTTGATCCATTAGTGTACCACAAGAAATACCTATCAGTATATTCTGGATAAGGCCCAACAAAAGCTGACTGGTTGGAGATCTAGGATGTTATCTTTAGCAGGTCGAGTTACACTAACACAATCAGTAATCTCATCCCTGCCAATTTTCACGATGCAAACGGTTCATCTTCCTCGCCATCTGTGTGACGATCTGGAAAAATTAATACGAGACTTCATTTGGGGGTCGCAGGAAGGACAAAGGAAAATACAACTTGTCAATTGGGATGAAGCGAGTCAACCCAAGAAAGTGGGGGGGCCTGGGAATTAAGCGCATTCGATCGACTAAGACGCACTCCTTACTAAACTCAGATGGGACTTACTTACTAGACCCCAGGTGTAACATCCCATCACCGATGGGAAGGGTAAATAGTAATTTGGAATAGTTTATGAGTGCTTAGAATTGTCTTGACAC
>JAOQMS010000003.1:51368-71591 GCA_027563885.1 Erythroxylum longipes | reverse complement strand
TTGGGTTAAGTAGTATGAAAGTCATCAAAGCTAGTGAAACAAAGCAACACTCATCAAAAACTGGGTACCGTCAGCTAGGATAAATGCAACCTTTATATTTCATAACCCCATTTAGCTCTCACACCCAAACCACATGAAGCATATACCAATCCGAAGGAATCGCTCATACAATTTATACCAATGAAATCTCAAGAGTGAACCTTCCAAGCTAACCTCAACCTCATATTCAACATGCTTAAATAACACATCCATTACAACTATAGGAAGATGCATAAACCATACACAACTTTTCAATACATATGCAATTCCTCCTTGATACATTAATTGTAAATTTTTTTCTTCCTATTTTTTTTCTTTCTTTTTTTTCTTTTCCTTGTAAAAATTAAAATAAACTACATCAACATGGGAATTTCAATGAGAAGACATACAATAACATGCCAAGATTATAACCAACTCTCACATATACCAAAAGTGATCCGAACTAACTAGTTAAGTTACAAATGTTAAAGATCCTTAGAGTCTACCGAAGTTTTGCAAAGATTAGTGTTGATTTGCTTTTTCTTCACCTGAGGAGTGGAAAATAGTGGGGTGAGCTAGGAAGCTCAGTGGCTAATACGTTTATAGCTAGCGATAACGAACCACACACACACAATCGATTTCATACATACATATATATTTATATATATATTGATAGATCACAGTATACACATTCCAAAATTGAGAATTTCTCATAAACATAAATACTTCATCTCACAAATTAGATCATAAACTCAATTTATAATCAAATTATATCACTCAATTATGCTTTATACTCAACAAATCAATATGCAATACACAAACATAATGGCTCGAGAGGATCCCATAGAACGGAATGGTGAAACCGAAGTTTACACCATGAACGAAATGAGTCCATTTTTGGAACTCATATACCACAAGCGGGCAGCCAGGAGAAGGCTTTAAGTCGATGTGCACGTGACGAACGAAATGATACCTCTCTTACCCACATAAAAAATTTCAGATGCATACATATCAAATTCGTATTTTTCATGCCTTTTTAAGTTTATGTTTTTCCTTAACATAAAGCAACGCAATTTTATAACAAACATGATATACACTCAGGGAATATTTTTCCCACATTCACAATGAGTAAGACAAACATTAATGGCATTCATACACACAAATATTTTTTGCTCATCATCACAAATCTATAAACATATTACCCACCTCTTTACTTGATACCAAGCTCAAAACTTATCTCTCCTCTTGTTCTTGCCTTCGACTTTCTTGCTCCCTTCAAACAACCATATTTTTCTTTCAAACGTCATACATGACTAAAACTTCCATAAATCTCGACTATCCAAAAATAATCTTAGACTTAATTTGTTTCTTGATTTATCTAGCTAGAGGACTAAGATCTAACTAAAAGTCATAAAAAAATCCAAGAATATAAAGCTCTTGTTCTTCTTCTTTCTCTCTCTCTTCATTTTCATCACATAAAACCTACTTCTCTACTTCCTTCATCTATCAAAACAAAAAGAATAGACAAAGAATACCTAAAAACTCACCTAAACTTTTCCTTCTTCTTCTTTCTCCTTTCTTTTTCTTTCCTTCTTCTCCTTTTCTGTTTCTGTTTCTGCTTCTCTTTCTTTCTTTCTCACTATACAAGACTCTCCTCTCTCTTTAACCTCTCAAACACGTCTCTCACTTTTTCTCTTATTTTTACACGACTCTCATCTTCTTCTCTCTCTAGTTTCTTCTATGATTTCTCTCTTCTTCTTTTGTTTTCTTAACTCTCACGACCTTTCTTCTTTTTGTATTATTAATTTAAGACAAAAGGTTTGATTTCCAATGTTACCCTTCCTTATTAAATCAAATTCCTACTAACTCTTCCACTTAATTTTACTTCTTTTTTTTTAATTCATGCCACCATATAAAATTCATAATATACCATATTAAACTCCAAAATTTTTTAAATTCATAAATTCTAACTTATTTTCATACTTGATAATTTAATAAAAATAAATCTTAAGAAAATCAAGACCCAACACAACGTCCTCGTTGGCACAATGGGTTGAGAACTGGCTCTGATACCATTTGTAACAACCCAGACTATCAACTCACAGATATTATCCACTTTGGGTTGCCCATCGAGCCAAAGCCTTCATGGTTTTTCTCTTCTCGCATCCGGGAAAACACGTCTATAGGGAAGAGGCATACGCACCTTTATAAGGCGTACTTCGTTCTTCTCTCCAACTGATGTGTGAAAACTCGACAAGGCCCTTGTCAACTTAGATTGGTTGACTACTTTCTCTAATTCCTATGCACAATTTGGTGATAATCTTCTTTTAGATCACTCTTACATTCAAATACACAATATAATTCCCACATTGTCCAGGGGTGGTCCTTTTAGGTTTTTTAATAGTCATACTAAGCAAGAAGGATTTATGGATCTTATTAGAGACTGTTGGTCCTGTTATGACGAAGGCTACCATTTCTATCAGCCAATGCAAAAGTTAAGGAGAGTAAAAGCTTCACTTAAAAATTTTCCATCTCGTAGTAGCAGACAAGTTCTTGAAAGCAAAACAAAGTTTCGCCAAGCTCAAGAAGCATATTATCTCCAATCCGGATAATTCTCAGATGAGGGAAATTGAAATAACAAGACTGAGGGAATATCAACAAGCCTTATCTTTACTTCAATCCATAATAAAACAGAAGGCTAAAGTGACCTAGTTAAAGGAAAATGATTAGAGTTCCAAATTCTTCCATAGCTCCCTGCTCGCAAGAAGGAATAGAAGCCAAATAGCACAACTATCAGATGCAAATTAAGTCAATTAACAAATACTCATTAAGTGATGTTCTCTCTTAGGATTGGATGTATAGAAATATGTATTCTAAACACTCTTATTAACCAACAAATTAGATACGATCTTAAGTTTGATTAATTAATAGCTTTAAGAACCAAGAGAACCAGTGAGCAAGACAATAAACATACGATATGTATTTAATCTAGATAAGTATCTTTCTTTTAGAATTTCCAATCCCTAACGTAAAGAAAGTAATCCTAATTGCCACTTGGATTAGCAAAACTGAACATCAAATCCTACTAATCTGGCTGTAAATTAAATCAATCAATTCCTAGTTGCATACCCTAGAGATTAATCAATTCAATCATAAAAAGTAATACGAAAGACACTTACTATTCATCAATGAAATAAACTTTATTCAGAAAATCTCACACATACTAGACGTTCCCTTCAACCAAGAAGAAGGGTTTAGCTATTCATAACAGAAGAAAAACCCAGTAGAAAAGTAGCAGAACTCATAGTCTCCATACTTGCACTTTTTTTAAAAACCCGAAAACTCCAGCCCAGAAAAACCCATAAAAGAAAAAGCTACAGAAAACCTAAAAAAAATTATGTGTCTTCAAGTGTCTTCTCCTCTCTCTTATCACCTCTCCTCCAAATCAAATCACAGATCCCCAGCTAAAGACAACAACTTGATTCCTAAAATAATTAAAATCCTAGGTGTATCAGATCTGTTTTTGAATCAGATTCTGCAGGTAAGCTTTTTTCTTGCACGTGCCCACACTTAATCAATTATTTTTCTGCCAGTTCGAAATTTGAATTGGTTCTACTTTTCTTGCTTCTTTTTAATTCCAATTCTTCTCCCATGTGTTGAAAATCATCTGAGAATAATTAAAAAACAAGTTCATTAATTTTAAATAAAAATTTCAAAACATTGATGAGATTTATATCCAAAGTTATAACAAAAATAATAACTTATCAAATTCCCCCACACCAATCTTTTTCTTATCCTCGACAAACTATATTTACAATCAATTAGCCAACTAATCAACTTCCTTCATTACAAGTCTCACAATAGTGAATAGTGCACACTTCAACAGCTAAACAATTTTGTAACCAATGAATGCCCTAGAGCTAATCACTTAAGTGATATAAACAAAGTCAATTTAAGGCAATCACATTTCAAAAACTAGCATATAATTATAGTAAACTCTCACGGATTAGATTTTACTCAAATCACTTAAGTGTTTGTTGGTTCAATATTTCACTCAAATTCTTCTAATGCAAATATTCTACCATATGCTTGCTTTTTCACTAACTTTTCACTACTTGAAATACAAACATGCACAAATCAAAAGGACTTTATTCGAGGTTGTATTGTGCTATAGGTAAAGGCAAGGAATGATAAATAGAAAAAGGCAAAAATCATAAACATTAGCAAAGCACCTAACCACTTTTGGAGACACAAATTCCATCACAAAGGAGTCAACAATGTCATTCCATAGAGATAGATTACTCTATAACTTGTTTTTCACTGTTGTATATTTTTTCTTTTTTTTTGATGTACTGATATTTAAAGACAACAGTACAACACACATTTCAATTCTAAATGTTTTCAATTTCCTTTCATCTTTTTCTTTTCCTTGCTTTCCATATCTCTCCAAATAAGTTTGACATAAAATGTAGTTATAATGCCTACTTACATTTATAATGAGTGAAGATATAAGAGGTTTTAGTTGTTTATTGTGGGTTTATTAAGAAAAAGGGTTCAGCTCACAAAGTTTAACCAAGGATATGGAATTAGGTTGGCTTTTTAAGCTAAAGAGTTAAAACAAAGATGGCCTTTATCATTTTTGTGCACGCATGTATAACTATGGTCTTAAGTTGATTCCAAGCAAGTTTTAGAGAAAAATTCACCATAGAAAATAATCACACACACATTAAAGAAATACAAATTGATATAGATGTTTCAAGCTTTTAGGCCCAAAAGCACACAGGTTAATGCAACTCACCATAATTATACACCATGTTTAATCATATGATTGCCAAAACTTGACTAAGTGTACACACTTGTAATTCTTAACTAATTGACATCTATTGTCCTAAAATAAATTTAACTCAAGTTATGTGCACTACTTAAGTCATTAAAAATGGAAGTCCAGAAAGTATTGAAGTTGGCTAATTAATTGCAAATAAGTCAATAAGTATTCAACAAAAGTTTTCAACAAAGATTTCTAACTATCGGTTATATCGAACATATCACACCCTCACACCTAACTCATACATTATCACCAATGTAATGGCACACCTAACTCATACATTGTCACCAATGTAATGGCGCAAGATAAAAGAAGCGAAATAGAAAAGAAGAGAGATAAGAAAGCTTCTCTATTAGTTAAGTGTCGAAATCATGGGGTTGGTAGTTGAGGAGGTTGGAATCCTTGATGTGCCTAATATGCCATTAAATTGTGCTCCATTTGGTGCATCCAGTGTTCAAGACAAGCTAAACAAGCGTCCAAATTGAGTTGGGGAAGTTGGCTACTACTTTGTGTATCTGTGACAACCTGACTCCTTGTGGTTGGATGTGGGTTGGAAAGAGCAGCTGGGCCCGGATTAGTGAAGGATATCCTTTCATAACTCATGTCCACGATTCCCATCTTACACAAACATTCCATATCCAAAGGTTTTATGGCACAAGCCATAATCATGTCAGTATTATCAAGGTCCAATAAATCCAAACTAACGACCAATTGAGTGATGTAAGACCCCTAATATTAATGGTTTGAATTTTTTGTTTAACACTGATTGAAATTGCATCAAAAAACAAATACCCAAATTAACAGGAATTTGTCTATCCATATACCATAAAAAATAAAATTCACCATTAGACAGTGTATCCGCAGAATCCCAACACCCTGAAAAGTTGTACGCTAAGAGTCGATGTACAATTTTGAAACACAAGAGTTTTTAAATACGAACTCATAGATACACTGGCATTATATGGATGAGGGTCGACGGACCATTGAGTCCACAATTCAGATGCAAGAAAACCACTATGATAATCACAGCGGGAACTTACAAATGGTTCATTTTTAACATCATTAGCTTATATAAAACCCTTGGCCACATTAAATTCAGCAATAGATAATGCAAATTCCTTACCCATAAGATAAATTCCATAATTCCTTCAGTAAACAAGTCAAATTCTTCATAAGAGTTAAATTGAAATGTGCTATAAAGTTCTCTTGTTAATTCAACATATGCAGGGCAGTCAATTTTAAAAAACACATTCCAATAAATTTGTCCAACTAGTTGCTCAAAAGAATCACAAATTTGTAAAGCTTCAAGAGTGTCAGTAAGAACATACTTATAGGGGTAGATTTTGCGTTGGCTTAGTTGTTGAAATCGTTGGTTGTCTTCTGACAAGTGAAAAGAAGTGAAAGCTCCACTTCTTGAATTCCATTGGCTTCTGTTATCAACTTGTTCGATTCCTTATTGAAGGGCCTGGTGTTGGTTTAGACATTGGAGGAATTGATGTAAGGATGTCAATGGGCCGGGCCGAGGCCTCAAAAATCGCCGCGGCCCGTCCCGTCCATTTTTTTTAATATAAAAAATACAAAACGGTGTCGTTTTGGACAAAACAACGCCGTTGCTGACCATGGTTGGCCCGTGGCTAGCCCATGGCTCGCCAAACCTGGGCCAGGCCAAAATTGACATCCCTAGATTGATGGAATTGGTGTTGCAGTCATGGTATCATATGGAGGTTGGGCGTTTACAAAAGACGTGATTGGTGAAGCTAACCTGCGTGAATCAGTGATTGGTGAAGTTAACCTGTGTGAATCACTCTTCTTTCGTGGCATGGTTCCAATTGTTGTACTTTTGCAACCGTGAAACACAAAAATGTAAACACAAAACCAACAAAAATATAGATTGGGAAATGGGTGGTTTACGGTGAGAAAAAGGCTAAAAGGTTGGGAAAATGTGTTGGAAAGATGTAGGTCTTGACTAATTCGGTAGGGGTGTGTGAAATTGTGAACAAATGAAGGTAAAAGCAAGACATAAATGAAAGTGGGGTGGTAAAATGGGATGGGTGGTAAAATGATAGTAGGCAGCGGGAAAGGAAAATATTTTTATTTTTTAAATAAAATTAGAATTGAAAAGATTACAAATGAAAATAGTAAAAGGAATGGAATAAAATTGACAGCTGAAATAAAACAAATCAAAAAATTAAAAAATGATAAATACTAAAAAATAAAAATAAAAATAACATTGAGTATGAAATTTTTAAGTTGCCCTCAAATGTGCTTCGTTTAAGTCGTTATCTGGACGTGTTCACCAACTTACCTGATCAGAGATAGATTGGGGCTACCAGCTCTATCTCTTTCACATTCTCGACTAGAGAGTTCTCATAGTATGGTTTCAGACGATATCCATTAACCTTAAACACCTTGGAAGTGTCTAAACTTTGAATTTTTACCACACTATGAGAAAATACATTAGTAACAATGAATGGTCCAAGTTAGTGAGATCGTAATTTTCCTGGAAATAACTTAAGCTTTGAATTATAAAGAAGAATGTTTTGTCCTCCTGAAAAATGCTTCCTAAAAATCATTTTATCATTAAAAGTTTTAGTTTTTTCCTTATAAATTTTCGCATTTTCATAAGTTTCATTACTAATCTTTTCTAATTCGTCTTTAATTGCTTCATGCCCTAGTAGGCTCTATGTTCTATTTTCACAAGCAAATGACAAGGTTTACCAAAAACTAACATGTACGACGATATGCCTATTGGAATTTTGTAAGCAATCTGATATGCTCACATGGCATTATCCAAACATAAGCTCTTAATCTTTTATGTTCGGATTCACAACTTTTTCCAAAATTGATTTAATTTTTTCGATTGGAAACTTCAACTTGCCCACTCAGCTGTGGATGGTATGCACTTGAAATACAATGTGAGACATCATTTTCCTTCATCAACGTGCCAACAATTTTATTGCAGAAATGAGTTCCTCTGTCGCTAATCATAGCTCGAGATATTCCATACCTACAAAAATGTTAGATTTGAAAAAATTAACTACAACCTTAGCATCATCTGTATGAGTAGCTTTAGCTTCTATCCACTTTGACACATAATCTATGGCTAGAATGATATAAGTCTTACCAAAAGATGAAGGAAAATGACCTATGAAGTCAATTCCCCATATATAAAAAATTTCACATACCAGGAAATTTGTAAGTGGCATTTGATCTCTTTGTCCCAGACTACCTGTTCTTTGGCAACGATCACAAGACTTATAAAACATGTAAGTATCATAAAATAATTTGGGCCAAAATAGTCCACATTTAAGAATTTTACGAGTTGTTCTTTTGGGACCAAATGTCCTCCGCACACAGATGAATGGCAAAATTTTAATATGGAAGGAATTTCATTATCTGCAACACACCTTCTGATAATCTGATCAACACAAAAGTTTCAAAGATGAGGTTCATCCCATATGTAATATTTAGTCTCTCTTTTAATTTTATCCTTTTTAGTTCTAGATAAATCACTAAGTAAGGACTTAGTTACCAGAAAATTTACTATATCAGCATACCATGAAATTACCTGTTGAATTGCAAAGAGACTTTCATCTAGAAATTGATCTTAGAGAACATCAGATGTATTGATTAGAGTGATCTAGTTGAGATGATCGACCACCAAATTTTCAGCTCCTTGTCTCGTATTTCCAACTCAAATTCTTGTAGGAGTAAGATCGAACGAATCAACATTGGTTTTGCTTCTTTCTTAGTCACCAAATATTTCAGAGCTGCATGGTCTAAATAAACGATCACCCGTGTACCCCATAAGTAAGATTGAAAATTTTCCAACCTAAAAACTACAACAAAAAATTCTTTCTTTGTCATGGAATAATTCTTCTGAGCATTGTTACATGTCATGGAGGCATAGTAAATGACGTGAGGTACTTTGTCCAACTTTTGGCCCAAAACTACTTCAACTGCATAATCCGAGGTATCACACATTAACTTGAAGGGAATATCCCACTTCGGTGGCTGAATAATTGGAGTTGTAATAAGTTGTTTCTTTATTTCATCAAATGCTATTTTGCATGGCTCATCAAAATCAAATTTCATGTCTTTTGGAGTAATATACACATGGGTTATGCAATCTTCGAAAAATCTTTGATAAATCGCTGATAGAATCCAGCATGACCAAGAAAAGAGCGAACTTCTAGCACAGTCACGGGGTAAGGTAAAGATTTGATAACATTTATCTTAGCCTTATCTACCTCAATTCCCTTAGATTAGGCTGTATGACCCAAAATTATGCCTTGATCAACCATAAAATGACACTTTTCATAATTTAAAACCAAATTAGTTTTAATGCAACATTTAAGGACTTTCTCAAGGTTGATAATGCATGTTTTAAAAGATTCTCCATAAACTGTAAAATCATCTATGAAAACTTCTAGACAATTTTCCATAAGATTAGAGAAAATACTCACCATACACCTTTGAAATGTCACTAGTACATTACACAACTCAAATGGCATTCTTCGGTAGGCAAAGGTGCTAAATAGACATGTGAAGGTTGTTTTCTCTTGGTCCATTGGTGCAAACAAAATTTGGTGGTAAATCGAATAACTATCTAAACAGTAATAGTGAGATTTACTTGCAAATTTTTCAAACATTTGATCAATAAATGAAAGTAGAAAATGATCTTTTCTAGCAACCGAATTTAGCTTCCTATAATTTATGCAAACTCTCCACCTGTTTTGAATACGAGTGGGTATCAACTCATCATCACTATTTTCTATTACAGTTACCCTAGTTTTCTTTGGAACTACCTGGACCGAACTTACCCAATTGCTATTTGAAATGTAGTAACTGATTCCAGCATCAAGAAGTTTCAAGATTTCCTTTTTCACCACTTCCATCATAGGTAGATGCAAAAGATGTTGAGGTTGCCTTACCTCCTTGGCTTCATCTTCCATCAAGATTCGGTGCATACAAATGGTGGGACTAATGCCTTTTAAATCAACCACTGCCCGTCCGAAGGCTTCTTTTTGTTGTCTTAGCACTTAAATCAATTTATTTTCCTCAAAAGAGTTAGTTTATTTGACATAATAACAGGTAATGTATCTTGCTCACCTAAAAATATGTATTTTAGATGGTTAGGCAAACTCTTCAACTCTAACGTGGGTGGTTGAATCAATGATGATAGCAGCTTGGAGCTGTTTCAGGATAGCTCCACATACGGCAATTGTTTCACCAATTGCTTTGTTTTCTCCAAATGTCAAAGCAACACTTCAAGTTCATGGTTGGGTAATAACGTCTCTGTAATCGCTTACCACTGTAATGCATCTCCCATCTCCAAAATTGTCTCAAGTTCATCTCTTCCATTTAGTGATGAATTCTCCTACAACCAAATGTCAATAAAATCCATAGAAACAACAGATTGTTCATCATCCAGATATTTCATGGCATTGTATATATTAAATTTAATTAATTCACCATCAAATTCCATAGTCAATGATCCATTATGAACATCAATTTTTGTTCTAGTGATTTTCAAGAACGGTCTTCCAAATAAAATTGGAGTTAAAGAAGATACAACATTCCCCATCTGCAAAATGTAAAAAATCAGCTAGGAAAAGCATTTCACCCATTTGAACTAAGATATCTTCTAACACACACTTTGGATAAGCATTTGAACGATCCCTTACTTGAATCACTACATTAGTTTCTTTGAGAGGCCCCACATTTAAGGACTTGTAAACATTATACGAATGACATTTATTGATACACCCAACTCTAACATAGCCTTTTCAATTCTCAAATCACCAATTTTGTAGGGAATAGTGAACATACCTGGTTCTTGACATTTATGTGGTAGCTTTTTCTTCTGCAGTATGGCTGAAACATTCTCTCCCAATTTCACTTTCTCATCAAATTTTAATTTTCATTTTAAAGTGCAGAGTTCCTTAAGAAATTTAGCATAACGAGGTATTTGTTTAATGGCATCAAGTAAAGGAATATTTACCTGCACTTTGCTGAAAGTATCTCATATCTCTTTCTTTTACTCCTTTTTCCTTGCCTTAGTGAATCGACTAGGAAAAGGGGGCTGTACAACAAAATTCTGCAGACCTGAATGCATCTTTTTGGGCTGATTAGTTGCTTCCTTTGTTTCTGCTTCTTCCATTTCCTTTTTAGAGATTTTTGGAGATGGTTCCTTTAATTCCTTACCACTCCGCAACATGACAACTTTGGCACTTTGTTTGGGATTAATTTCAGTTTGAGCTAGAACTATTTCAGAACTTTGTGCCTCCAACCGATTGATGGCTGTTGCCATTTGGCTCAATTGATTTTCAAGATTTTGCATACTAGCTTGAGTATCTTGTTGAAATGTCATGGTGTTAGTGGCCAAAGATTTAACTGTCTTCCAAAGAAGACTTACCTTCAGAATTGGGTGCTATTTATTGATGTTGTCTAGGAACATATGGTTGCCTATATTGCTAGAAATTTGTAGTAGCTTGTTATCTTTGAGAGTTCCCATAATGCAAATTTGGTCTGCCAACCTGGATTATAGGTGCTGGATAATGGGTCGTATTTTCTTTGATTTTTCCTAGCAAATCCCCCACGGTATTGACTTGTTCTGCACTTTCTTCCTGCAAAACTAGAAATGCGTCAGTGGAGTGTCCCAAGATCAAACATATTCCATATGCCCTTGCTTCTTCTTTCTTTGTAACCGTAAGTTGCTACACCAAAGATGTAAGATCATCTAATCTGTTCTCCAATGTTGTCACATTCACCTCATTTACTTGTTTTGAACTATGGGCAGAACATATCCTGAATTGTTGTGTATTGGAAGTCATATTTGCTATCAAATCTCTTGCAACTATCAAAGTTTTGTTAACTAAAGCTCCACCACTTGCAGCATCAATCATACTCCTGTCTATAAATAAAAGAACTTAGTAGAAGTATTGAATCAACAATTGATAATTTATTTGGTGATGGGGACAGATAGCACAAAGCTTTTTGAATATTTCCCAATATTCATATAGTGTCTCCCCCATGTGTTGTTGAATGCCATAATTTTCCTTTCTAATATTGACAGCTTTTGGTGTTGGAAAATATTTTTCAGAGAAAAGTTTCTTCATTTCAGCCCATGTTAGCACATTTTTACCAGCTAAATAATACAACCAATCTTGAGCATCATTTTTGAGAGAAAATGGAAAGACTCTTAGTTTGATTTGCTCCTCAGTCACATTCGTAGGCTTCATATCTATACAAACCGCATCAAATTCTTTCAAATGTTTGTAAGGATTCTCTCCTGATAAACCTTGAAAAATTGGTAATAAATGAATCCGCCCGGACTTTAGTTCAAAGGTATTGTTGTCCCCTAAATTCAAAAAATTGATGCAATGGGGTTGTTGAGCGTCTGTAGGGGCATTGCAGCCATCCTTTCAGTCTTCTGTACTTGTTGTCTCTGTTTTGTTTACTTCCGTAACCTCTTGGCTGTCTTTTCTATCTCTGAATTGAATAACAACTAAGTCGTCTTGTCTACTCGTGTAACATACATACACCGTCAAGAATTTCCCAGCAACGACCCCAACATTTGGTAATGCTGTCACCTGCAACTAAATTAATACCAACTCTAATAATAAAATATGTAGTTAGCGAAGAGTGAGATCGTTCCTATGAGGAATCTATTGGTAAATGTTTCATAAGTTAAAAATTAAAACAATTTTTGGGGTAGGGGTTAATTTATGTGATTTTTAGAAATTAAAAACACAAAATTGAAAATAAATAAAAATACTCAGATCTGGAAAATTAATAACGAATCTTGGTTTCGGGTCACCTATGTTATAAAACTAATACGAATGTTCAATATAAAATTAAGTCTATTAACAAATACTCATTGAGTGATGTTCTCTCTTAAGATTAGATGTATAGAAACATATATTCTAAACATTCTTATTAATTAACAACTTAGATACGATTTTAAGTTTGATTAATTAATAGCTTTAAGGAGCAAGAGAACCAGTGAGTAAGATAATACACACACGATATGTATTTAATCTAGATAAGTATCTTTCTTTTAGAATTTCCAATCTCTAACGTAAAGAAAGTAATCTTAATTGCCACTTAGATTAGCAAAACTGAACATCAAATCTTACTAATTTGGTTGTAAATTAAATCACTCAATTCTTAGTTATGCACCTTAGAGATAAATCAATTCAATCATAAAAAGTAATATGATAGACACTTAATATTCATCAATGAAATAAACTTTATTCAGAAAATCTTACATATACTAGATGATAACGTGATTCCCTTTAACCAAGAAGAAAGATTTAACTATTCATAACAGAAGAAAAACCCAGCAGAAAAGCAATAAAACTCATAGTCTCAATATCTGCACTTTTTAAGAAAAACCGAAAAATCCAGCCCAAAAAAACCCATAAAAGAAAAAGTTACAGAAAACCTTAAGAATGATTTGTCTTCAAGTGTCTTCTCCTCTATCTTATCGTTATCTTATCAGATACACCTCTCTTCCAAATTACGTCAGAAGTCCCCTACTTAAAGACAACAACTTGATTCTATAATAATTAAAATCCTAAGTGTATCGAATCTGTTTTCAAATCAGATTATGCAGATAAGTTTTTTCCTTGCACATGCATATGCTTAGTCAATTATTTTTCTGCCAGCTGAAAATTCGAATTACTTTTACTTTTCTTGCTTCTTTTTAATTTCAATTCTTCTCCCATGTGTTGAAAATCATTTGAGAACCATTAAGAAACAAGTTCATTAATTTTAAATAAAAATTTCAGCACATTGAAGAGATTTATATTCAAAGTTATCACAAAAATAACAACTTATCAATCTAATGGTAGTCCCACGAAACTTGTGAAATGTCCCAGAAGGATTCGACAAAGGGATCCCCTATCTTCTTACCTCTTTGTTCTAGTTATGGAAGGATTGTCTAAAATGATTAAGAAGCTACTAAATCACAATGGCATATTCAAATATCATCATCAATGCAATTCACTTAAACTCACTCATTTGATGCTTGCAGATGACTTACTACTTCTCTCAGTTGCCAATCAGTTGTCTATCCCTATCTTTAAAGACATTATGTCACAGTTCTCCAGCTGGTCAAGTTTGACAGTTAATTTCCAAAAAGGTTGCATATATTATTCCTCAGATGTTCAAAAATGTAAGGAGATTGGTCGTAATCTTGGCATGGAGCTTCATACTCCTCCCTTCAAATATTTGGGAGTTCCCATATCTCATGTCAAACTTACATATTCTGATTGCATCCCTCTCTTGGAAAGATACAGAGCAAAAATTCTAGCTTGGCAAAACAAATTTCTCTCATGGCTGCTAGAGTTAATCTGATTATATCAGTACTTAACAATCTTCACGTCCATTGGACTAGTCATTTGATACTTCCTAAAAGGGTAATAAAAGAGCTGAATAGAACTATTAAAGCCTTTCTCTGGTCGGGAACTCCAGAGAAAAAAAGTGAAATGGGATGATGTAACCATTCCAAAGAAAAGTGGAGGCTTAGGCATTCTCTCAACCACGATTATGCAAAAGGTACTTCTTTGCAAGAAAGTTTGGAGGATACTCACTGATAAATGCATCCATGAAACATACCTCTTAGCGCAGAATTTTTGGCAAATACCAATCAAAAGAGGCTGTTTATCGATTCTTACTCATATTTTGAAAATCAGAGAATTCGTCTATCCTCACATCTTCTACCGACGATAGTGGCAATGAAATCTGGGTATGGTATGATAATTGGACAGATTTCAGTCCGTTAATTTGAAGACCTGAGCTAGCACATCTATGGAATAGAATTCCATTAAATACCAAGGTCTCTTCTCTCATAAGGGCAGTGGTTTGGAAATTTCAGAGGGTTTAATACCTTATATCAATATCTTCCGAGCCTTCGTTCCAACAGTACTACGGATTCAATCCTCTGGAAGCCATATCCCAAGGGCATTTTCACTAATAAATCCTACCACATCAGTCTACAAGTTGAAACTCCACATGTTCCTTGGTATAAACTACTCTGAAAGTGTAGTATCAGCGTTAAACCTTCTATGTTTGCATAGCTAGGTATCAAAACTCCAGTTTTGTCTATATAGTTTAATTGGTTTGTGATTTAACTATTATAGTGGGTAAATTTGGATTCTAACATGGAATCCTTCTTTTGAAGTTGCACATAATTTTATTATAGTCAATGAAATTTCTTTAAATTTCCCAAAAAAAAAAGGATTCTCAATATATCCTTATCCTCCGTACAATTCACTTCAAATTCCTCTATTTTCTCATTTGCGTGAAGAGCTCTGGTGGTTTTCCACTTCCTCCTGTATTACTGCCAAAAGTTGAGAAACCCACATTTCCTCCTTGTCCGCTGCTACCAAAAGCAGAGAAGCCACCGCCTCCTTGTTGGCTGCTGAAACCACCAAACCCACCACCACCTACATGTTTTATCACAGAATCAGTAAAATGTATTCGTAGTTTGTTCCAGTGAATAAAAAAGACGGTAACTTTACCTGCTGCTGCAAATCCACGACCAGAAGCAGCCGCTGCAAAACCAATATTAGCAGAACCTACATCACCAAATCCCCTACCCGCTGATGCCGCTCCAGCAAATCCCCCACCCCCTGAAGCCACAGCGGCAAATCCCCCACCACCTGAAGTAGCATTTGAAAAACCACCCTGTGAGCTAGTACTAGCAAAGCCACCGGTAAAATTACCAGCAGAACTTAGACCATTTGCTGAGAACCCAGTACCAAGTTGCCTCGACTGACCAAAAGCACCAAGAACAGATCCTAATGCTTGCTGTCCCGATCCAATTTGTGCTGGTTGCCCAAATCCACCTTGAGTCGGAGCTGTAGCAGCTGTTCCAGTGTTAAGGCCACCAGAGAAGGCACCTAGATTATTTTGTGGAGGCAACTGGGAAGGCTGTGGAGGTTGAAAGCTAAAAGATGCAGGCCGAAACAGCTCTCCACTTGGCGCTGTCATTGAGAATGCAGAGCTTGTTTGACTTGTTCCTGTATTGAATGAACCACCAAATGGATTTCCTCTAGGAGCAGCTGTGCTAGGAGTTGAACCAATCCCAAAACCTCCAAGACTTACCAAACTAAGCTCTCCTGCATTGCCAGATTCAGGAGCCTCCTCCTCCATCTCATCCTCTTCAGCAACCACAACATCCAAACTCTCATTCTTTCCAGTAACATTAGGATTTGAAGTTGTGAGTATTGCCGTGAAAGGAGTATGAGCAACAGATGTTTGCTGAGGTTGACCAGATATGGATACATTAGAAGTTGAACTTGCTACAATGTTCAAACTGGATTGGCTCCCAGATATAAACCCAGTCGAAATCTCATTTATAGGGATTGAAGACTTAAACTTTAAATCTAATGCCGGAGGCGTGGGCTGCAGAGATGCTACTGCTGTAGCAGCATCCATATTTTTTTGAGAATCAATTTCACCTTTAGGAGGTTGAACCTCTGTCTTGGGAGATACTGATACTGAAGTGACCGCAAGAGAAGGTGGAGCCTTTTCCAAAGGTGGGTTAAGCTCTGTTCTCAGAGGCACTGAAAGTGGAGCTTTGAATATGTTCTGTACTTCTGATTTAGGAGACTCTAATGTTGAAGGTGAAGAATAGTTAACAGAAGGTGGAGGTTTGCTTGCAGTAGATGTAACGTCATTCGCAAGATGAAAAATTGTGGGTTTAGCTAACACTGATAACTGCTCTTCAGAGGCCTCGAGAGAGAAGGAAGTAGGGAGAGAAACTGAGTTGGATGTTGTCATACAGCCTGCTTGTTTGTCAATATTGGCTTTGACACTGGCAGACATGCCAAATGGCACTGCAGCAGCTAAGGTTGGTGCCATTGAGGATGCAGTCAATGATGTAGGTAAGCTTTTTAATGATGAATCAAACGTCGAAGATGATGAAGCTGAAAAAGGGAATGAGAATGCTGGAGAAGAGGATACTTCTTCACCATGTGTGCTCATGCCAACATGGAATGGGGAAACCACTTCTGATAGAGTATGAGCAGCATGAGCAACAGAATTAACAGCTGCAGTGGCAGTTGACAGGGAAAGGAATCCAGGGTCATTCTTTTTACTACCACATGTAGGCACCAAACTTTCTGTATCAAATCCATGCTTTGGATAGTAGGGCACTGAATTTGTAACCACAGACCCTTTATTCATACGGGCATTTGGCACTTCACTTGACTTCGACAAGAAAGTCTTTTCAGGTAATAAGTTGGCTGGTGAGAGTTTTTTCCCTGGGCTAGTTTCATATTGCCAACCAAATTTTTTCTCATGAATCAGAGTAGAATGAGGCTTCTCAGTGGAAGAAACAGTAGATCTTGATTCATCTGCAGTTACACTGTTGGCTTGCTCAGCATGATTTTGCCATGTCATCATCAATTCTTGCCTTGAAACTGGGGGTGATTCTACATTGTTACTTGGCAAACTGAGAGACCTCACCTCAGCAGCTTGAGATGATAACGGGGACTCATTAGCCCATTTAAAGAGCGTTGATCTTTTCTCAGTGGTCTGTTTTGGGAACTTGTACTGAACACTTCCTGAAAAAGTATATGAACATGGTAGATAAGTGAACAGAGCAGGGAACACTTAGAATAGCAATCAGCCATGACTCACCATCTCCAGATTGTAACAAGGTTGAATAGGATGTTTGGATTTCAGGCTCGGTAACATTAGAACCGTCAGATAAGCTATAACGGACATATTGCCTATCCATATATTCTTGCAGTTTTCTTGGCGTTTTCTTCTGATTTTCTTGCAAAAGTACCCTTTTTACAGTTGTTTTTGTAGGCTGAAAGCAAGCCAAGCTCTGCAACAATGGAGAACCGATTATTTCTTTAAAAATTAAGCAAAAGTTTGACAAAATCATCCGTGAATAGGAATACAGGACTCTGGCTTTTCAAGAGATAAATTGTAGAATTATGAGAGATCCTTGAGTTTCTAGATTTCTAGATTTCTAGAATTCATTGAGATTCCACAGTTTACAGGAACACCCAATCCTGTATACTTTTTCTTTTTCTAAAGAAGGGAAGTGTTAAGACTAGCTCAACATGCTGCAAGTATCTGTTTGAATTTAGCAGACAATCTTAAGTGATTCTAGGGAAAACAAGTGAAACAAATGATTTTAACCAGAATAATGTAAAGGCATTTATATGCTTTTTCCAGCCATAAGACCACGAACATATGGGTATTGACAGACAAACCAAGTTCCCATCGCAGGCCAAGCATCAGTGGATGAAAATATATAGAGAGTTTGCATGACTATCAAGGAAACTAGATCATTAACGCAGATCACCTGATCGAGTGAGTTTCTTCTTCTCCTTGTTTCTGGGTCAGAACTCTTCATAGCACTTGATAGCCTTCTTCTGGACTGATCTTTAGCAGAAGAACTAAAAGACAGTGAAAGATTCTTCACAGAAGAAGTATCACCAACAGTTGTTGCATCTGAGCTAGAGAAAGAAGCATCATAGGGGATCCCAATTGTTTCAAATAATTCTCTTTTCACGTTCTTTTGTTTTATCAGCGAATCTATATTCAGCACAGCCATCTGCTTTGCGAGACACTCAGATAGTCTTTCAGCAGCTGTCAATTGTGAACTCATCGTGTTATGTAGACTATGCAAAGACTGAATATGCCTGCAAACAAATATCGAGATATTTATAAATTAATGAACCGATTAATTTGTTGTCTTTTCACAAGCTCCCAAGTAAAATTGTATCAATAACTCAATTTTTGGATGTTAAAACCGCATACTTGTTGTCAAGGGCCTTCACATCCATTCAGGAAGCACTCACTAAAACAACCAGTAACAAGCTTAAAATACCTTGAGGGCCCATATCTGCTTTGAAAAGCTCTTCCACTCAAGTGAGCTTGGCCATTTTCACCAAACCTCTGGAGTTCAAGGCTATTGAAGTGCCTTTCCAATTTAATTAACTGATTGGTTAAATCCTGGATTTGGAAATGAATATTGTATCAAGGATCAAAATATACTTCTGTACTCATATACTAGCAGCATACAGAATGGAGGTAACTCTATCTACGTTTAAGCTTATGGAAATGGATTTGGAGGTAACTTCCCTTCTCCTTTTCATCACCATTTCTCAAGAAACACTAATTTGTTTGGCTTATGGAAATGGATTTGGAATGCTAATTCAATTCTAATGGAATTATAATTGAAATTCCACATCATTGTAACAAATTTACAGTAACTGATGAAAATGTACTAGTCCAGACTTGTAATTCCTTTTTCTTACCCAAAGAATTGGAATTCTGTCACAAATAAGATTCCTTAAAGTTTTTGATTGATCAATTGGAATTCCAATCCTGTGTGAGCTACAAACAATAGAATTGGCATGACAAACCAAATTTCCGATTTTGAGTTCCAATTCATGCCAAACTCAACAAAAGAAATCAGACAACTTGTTGACGTGAAGTTGGACAAATCTTGCAACTTCAATATACCTGACTTAACTTCAATATGCTTTGCCGTTTGAGATCAAGTGCAGAACTCAACTTCTGGCGATTCCAGAGCTCCCAATATTGGCTATCAGATGCTTGCTTAATGATACCATCAAGGTATACTTTTCGTGCCAAAACTGAACAGCAGATGAAAATTATCTTTGGTTAGCTCAAACAATGTGGACTTGATAATAAACTTTCTTGAGGTCGATAAACTTTTCATACTACTAAGAGCTATTCAGGGGGGTGACATCCAATTGTATACAATGCAAGACCAATATGTCAGAAGTGAAAACTGGAAATCCAACGAACAACATAACTCAATAAAATGCAAAGGGTTACTTTTTCTGGAGGCTAGGGAACAAAGGTCCAACCGACTATAATGAAAAAAATCATGCTTGCCCTGTTTGATACATGGGTGGCAGAGAGAGAGACGTTGAGTCTACCTTGTACAGTGTTATCCAGAAGACGCTGCACTTCCACAAGCTTTTCATCCATCAAGATCTACGAATCATAGTGCAAATGTAACACCAAAGACAAAAGGTTTAGCAGCCAACAAACATGACCAAAATATCATATAACCAATTAAGCACAACATAGAAAATGACTTTAAGACTAAACATTGAAGAATTCATTAAAAAGGAACACCGATATTAATCGAAGGTAATCATACCATAAGGACCATACAGCCAATCAGTCTGTGACAGAGGCTGACTTTCCTGGCCTTCATGATGAACCTAACTTGTCTTTTTCTGCCCAGATAACTTAAGGTTCATCCTTAATTTCATAGCACAACAATACAAATAACTCGTCCACCCATCATAGTTTGGCTTTTTAAATGCATGCACTTTCCATTCGAATTTATTCCAAACAAATCCTACTGC
>JAOQMS010000003.1:31093-51268 GCA_027563885.1 Erythroxylum longipes | reverse complement strand
CTCGTCCACCCATCATAGTTTGGCTTTTTAAATGCATGCACTTTCCATTCGAATTTATTCCAAACAAATCCTACTGCACCTCCCAAGCAGTTGGGGGAAAGAAAAAAAAGCAGAGTTCTACTGTCACTTTGCCATGTCAGCAAAGACAACTGTCGCTTTATCATGTCAGCAGGAAAAAAAAAACACAAACAAGCAGTATTCAACTGTCCACAACTAGTTTTTCTAAAAGATGATATATCAATCAACACAAAAAGACACACAAGTGAAAACAAAGAATCTTACTTTCCACATTCCACACTTTTCAGACAGAGTTTCTAAGCCCTCTTCCAAAGCTTCAACTGAACTTCTCTGAGAAACAGTGCAAGCATCCCTGAAGCCACCTGATTCTTCAATAGACTCCAGAAGTGCATCCAGTTCTTTGGCCATTTCTTTGATCTGAAAAAGAATCTTTCCTAGTAAATACTTTAAAGAATTAAAAAAAAAGGCAGCAATGCATATACCTATACCAAAGGGGTAATAAATATTTAGAAACAAAGATTAACAGATTATACTTCCTCTGTGTTTTCAATTTTGTGTTTGAAATGCTACATGGAATGTCGGTGTGTGATTAGGCATACATAAAAACACTGGCAACACAAATGTCAGAACAATGTACCAACAATAATGAATTGAAGTCAAGTGATTAGATAGTAAACCAGTAAAACAAATTATCTCTAATGTTCATCCCATCTTACAAGCAATAACTGTCGAGTATGCGCTGATACATTCTTTTTTAGCAAAATAAACATGAAAGCAGGAATGTTGGCCTGTTTAGGACAGCAATTAGTGTTTTAAGTCCTGTCAGATTCTATAAGTTGATTAGCTCATAATACTGACTTCTCTTTCCAAAAATACATACAGCCACAAATCGGGACATAAATTTAACTGGAGTTGAAGATGTAAATGAAATAGCTTAGGGAAAACAAGGTGCAATCAGAAAGTATGTAACAATGGAAGCAAGAATAGATGCAGATACATTGCCAAATTGTCCTGACAAGTTTGGCTCAGAATTTGATAGTGGCAGAGCTTTGTAGTTGTCCTTTGGCGAATATCTTCCATGATTGTTATATCTTCCAAAAGCAAAGTTTTCCTGTGATGAAAATTGTGACATGGAAATGGAAGGCAATGATTCAATGATTCCAGTCCCATCTGCAGGCCTGTCTTCCCCAACCAAAACTGGACTAACAGAAGAATAAACAAATGATGAGATACTAGCATGATCCTTTAAGTGAAAAGGCTTTCCAGCGAGGTTATGAGGAGCATTTACTGCAGCAGCACTATCAACCAAACCATCAGATTCTTTTCTTTCAATCAAATTTGAAGGTAAAAAAGGGGATCTGTTGCCAGAGCCATCATAAAAAATAGAGCTCCTGCTTGAAAATGATTGAGATACTGCATCCTGTGCAACAGTGGATCTAGTTTTTCCTTGTAATGCCCCAGCCAGTTCCACACTCTTGTGTACTCCCTTCTGATTGAATTGGTTAAAGGAAGTAGTTGAAGCTTTCCCAGAAGATGCTGTGAGATCAAATACAAATCCAGCAGATTTTTTAGTTTCACTTGCATTTTTCACCAAATTTGCAGGTCCTTCTTGGAATGAACTCCTCAAAGGTGAATGGGTGAAATTTACACTTTGCTTCCCATAAAGATTTAATGTCTGACCATTTATGTCTTGGTCCATATTGGCCGCAGCATTGCTTTCTGGTGCAATAACAGCAAAAGAATTACAAGTTACAGGAGATTCCCTTTCCCTGTTTGTAGCAACGCTAGATTCAACGGGCAATTTTTCTGTAACAAGTATGGCAGTTGAACTCTCATTCCTACCAGAGGGCTTAAGACCTTGCTTAAAAGTATCAACATTTGATTCCATTTCACGTACATCATTCCATTGAAGATTTGCAGCTACTTTTTCTGATTTTAGTTCCCCATTTCCAGGTGTATTCGGTAAATCAACTGAAGCATCCTCCTCTTCATCAGAAGGAGTGAGCTCATTTCCAGATGGAGAAGTAGGTCCTGCAAAACTAGAATAGAAATAAACTCAGTGTTCACTACATGTACATAGTAGCTGACTCCTCAACCTCAAATCACCTCGCCACAAAGGGGAACAATTTCTCACTATGGGCAGTATAGAAAATCTTAATTATTGAACATCTCAGCCTTGGAACATGCGCAAAGACATTTTCATAAACATAGCCTCATTTACCACCTAGGGAGAACTCTTTCTATAATTTAAACCAATAACATAATTCAGTTGATTATCCCTGTATAGAGGTCTATGAGGAAGGGAGGGGAACTAGAGTTAGAGCATTCAAGAACTGCATTCAAGAACTAAGTTAACAGAAAAAAAAATTTAGAAAGAGTAACTAAACCAATCACAATTAAAACTAATTTAGCAGCCCACTTCGGCAGTAACTTCAATATTTAATTGGGAACAAGCAAGCATTCGGAAGAAATACCTTGCAACACGGAACATGACAAGCTTTCCCTCAAAAGTAACGCATATAAGCATGCAATGTGGTGGAAGTTCTTTCTTTTCCTCAACACCAACTTCAACTTTGACCTTTCCATACAAAGAAACCTTATCAATGCAGAGTCCCAAGATCAAATTATCATCCCCATTATCTGAAAACAAAAGTTACTAATCACTGTTATAAGCAAGAAACCAATAAGACAAAAGCCGAACAACTCACAAAATACACAAAGTAAAAGTATTCTGATGTTTAAAAGCCACAGACGGCAGGAAAAGGATGCCAATTGAAGTACTTAATTTTCAACTGTTACAAAATCAAGATATTTTTCATTTATACATATCCAAGTAAACCTTTTACGACCAATGCTAACAAGAAGACAATTGTTATAAAATCCATGAAACAAACTATCCTTTTTTAATCATTCTCTATTTACCAAATGCATTAAGCTACTAAATTAACACTTCTTACTTAAAACTAATAAGGAGTAATCAAACAAAATGACAGAATGGAAAAAGATGAGAAATCATTTTTCCATCAATGTACTGATCTAAACGCACAACACAAATTGAAGCACCTTGAAGCTCAATCCTCGGAAGCCATGTATCTCGGTCAATATCAAGAACTACTGTTTCATCTACATTTCCGTCCACTGACCAACCAAGCAATACAATGTGCTGATCTGTATTTTTCTTGTTAGCTGTAATTGCAAGCCCACTGTCATTAAACAAATGAATGAGTCAGCATAGTAATCACCAATCTCTTAAAAATAAAATTAACTCCATTAAATGGTTCCAACAAGAAGCTAATACTAAGAAATGCAAACACAACTCCAATCATATCAAAATGAAGTCCCGAAGACATGCAGCGTTAAGAGCTATTCGTAGAAGTGAAACACAAAACTTGGACACGATTATAAAATTTTCAAATGATACCAAACAATTTACTGCCTCGGTCTAAAATCAATTTGTGACTCAATAAAACACAACAATGTAAAACCAAATTAAGGTGACTAATACTGTTGCAAAAAAGCTTAGAGCTTACAGAAGAGATAAAAGAGGGAAATCACAAAACCACAAGCTTTGATTTGGTGAAATAAAGATTAAGAGTTGAATGGATAGCAACTCTAATTAGGGTTGATATTCCCTCTATTCTAATTCCTTGTTAGATAAGAAGTAACAATAATGTAGATATATTATCCTAGATATTTTAGACTTGAGATTATTTAATTATAAAGAATCCTAAAGTAGGACTCAATTCTATTTTGGATATTTTAGTTGTGAAGCCCTTTTCTATTTCTGTTTATATACGTACCCAGCCCTTCAATAAATAAAAAAAACCTTGAGTTTTCTCTATGAACTTTAGTTTTCAATTCAAAGTTGTGACATTTTCTCTAAAAGTGATTCTTAAATTCTAAGAGTGATTCCTAGTTCCCTATTCTCCATTGCTTGTTTACATCACTAAAATTCCACCACCTTTGGCCTAAAATTCCATAAACCAAAATCCTAAAATTCCAGTCATATCAAACCTGAAATTCCAGCAACCTAAATAGATATTCCAAATGTTGAGGATGCTTTTGTGGGCAAGGTTTATTCAAGATGCAAGAAAGGTGGCGGCTGATGCAACTCTCCTGGCAAAGGGCTGCTGATATGGCAGTCAAGGTTTAAGCTTGATTCTATTATATTTTATTTAGTATTTTCAAATTATTAGGTTTCTATCTGTGTTTTTGTTTCAGCTTATACCTAATTAAGAATCCTAATTAGGGTTAATGTTTGTTACTCCAAACCTATTTAAGGGTTGTAATTAATAAAAAGAATCGAGAAGAATTTAGTTAAAAAAAACTAGTGTGATGCTGAGAGTCTGTCTAGGACGAGTCTATTTCTCAGTTGACAGTATAAGTTTATCCAAAATAAGGAAGAACTCAACTAGCGGAAGGAAGTAGAACTTTTTGTGTCTCGACCCATGACTAGATCCTACACCAGGTGCCACAGTAACAAGGTATCAAAGCCTATTGTCACGGGTGTCTCAAAGAGTTTTGAGAGCAAGCTTGTTGCTTTTATACAACAAATGAACGTGAGGCAGAAGTCATTGGAGAAGCTCACAAGCCATGTTTGAGAATCTAAGAAGGTGTCAAGAGGGGATGATGTTCATGGTTATAGTAGCAGCAACCAATGTAGTTGCGACTATTCAAAGAAGTAGACAAAAGAACAAACTAGGGGACAGCTGGTGCCACGATTCTTCAAGCTTGAATTTATGTCCTGTTATGGATCGGAGGACCCATTGATTTGGTTGAAAAGGCATGAACAGTTCTTCAAGAATCAAAAGAACTCGTGAAGGTGATAAGATGAGATTTGACAGTTTTAGTGGGAGAAGCCCAATTATGGTTTTATCAAGTGCAGCAAGGAAAACCGGGGTTAGACAGGGAAGCGTTAGGAGCATTGCAATGTTAGGTTTGGATCACCCATGAAAAATAATTCTCTCGGAGAGTGGCAAACAACATCAGTGGAGGTGTATCAAAAATAATTCCAGTCTCTGTTAGCAAGGACCACTGATTGGAAACCTCACCAACAAAGGAATTTACTCATCGCAGGGCTAGTAGAGGGACTTAAGATTAAGTGGAGATGCAGCAACCAGAATCGATTTTCAAGCGATTTTCTCGAGCAAAAATGGTGGAAAGGAGAGCTATTCAACAAGACATAATTACATGAGGAATTTCTGAATAAAGGTGTCAAATTCAAATAGCAAGCAAGAGAAGGAAAATGTAAGGGATCCTCAAATTTCCTTAAACAACATAAGTGGATCCAAAACTCACAAACCATGCAATTACAAGCCATAGGGGCAAGCGGCTAATGTGGATGTTATTGGATTCTGAAAATACAGACAACTTCATCCACAGAAGAGCTATAACAAAGTTAGGCATCATGGTGAAGGAACAGCCAAGATTGCAGATTACTATGGCCAATGGGGTAGGCAGTAGCATTGCAAGATATTGTTGATTCTTTTGTTGTTGACGTTTATTATATTCCATTTGATGGGTTTATGTGATTTTTGGGATCAAATGGCTACAAACATTGACGTCTATCTTTGGAACTTTGCATCCTTAACGATGAGATTCAAATTGGAGGGGAAGAAGGTGCAATGGAAGGGGCAAACCCTGAGTTTAAAACCAAGAGTGACACTATTACAAGGTCAACATTCGACTTTTGTATCCCTAGATAAATTGTTGGCTGAATTTCCAAATTTGTTTGAGGAACCTTCAGGGTTACCTCAAGCAAAAATTTGTGACATAGAATTCCCCTTCTGCCAAGAACAGGGCCATTGGTGGTGTGACCGTATCGCTACCCACATCTCAAGAAAGATGAAACAAACGCAGTGTGAAAAGATACTAAAACAGGGCCGAATAGGTCACCTTTCTCCTCACTGGTCCCATCGGTCAAGAAGCATGATGGGTCATGCACACTTTAAAGGCTCAAGAAACAATATAGACTATATTTTCAAGTATGAAACTCTATCCTTAAGAGTGATTCCTAAATATTTATAGGTGATTTGTAGAGAACTGTTAGTGTCATTCCAATAGTTTGTTTGTTTCAAATCCTAAGTACAGACTCTAAGAGTGAATCCTAGATCTATCATTTCTATTAATTCTTTATTTTATAAATTTCGACCCTAAAGTCTTAGATTCCAACACACTAAAATTCGACGCCCCAAGACTTACAATATTTACATGTTTTATCGAAATACTAGCATTTTTTCTGTCAATCATAAACTACATCACTTTAGTATCTAAGTTTAAGTTCACCAATGTCTACACGAAGGGGAAGGGCATAAAAAAGATTTAGCTTTGGCCCAAGAGCAACAACATGTGGCTAAAGGGTGTTAAAGGGATTGTTCAATGATCAAGAGCAAGATGAATTGATTTGCAGATTCAAAAAGACTGGATGGTCTTGATGTTTGTTTCCAACAAGTAACAACTCCTAGGAAAGAATACAACCCAGCAGCCTAACTTTGATGGTGTGAAGATGAGAAAGACGAAAAAACACAAACAGAAGCAACTAAACAACAAGAAAAAACAACTGAGCAACAAGAAAAAAACAACTAAATAACAAGCTGAAACAATTGAACAGCATATTGAAACACCTGAATAGAATATTGAAACATTGTCCAGGTGTGATTCTAATACTTTTGTTTGTTTCAAATTTTAGGTGTGATTTGTAGTTAAAACATAACCTATGAGCGAGATATAACTTGTATATTAATTCTTCATTTTATAAGTTTCAGCCCTAAAATCTTAAATCCCCAACAAACTAAAAATTTTCCATCATGTTACAATTTCTAGATGTTTTATCAAATTATTCAAACTCCTTTGTTAGTCGTCCATAAAAGATATAGTAAAACTATTGAAAAATCATAACATTTTTCTCCTTTTGATCTCTATCAGGCTTTTTTCATGTTATCTATCAAAAAACAATCAAATAAAAGCTCAAGTTCTTGAAATACAAAAATTGACTCCTATCATGAAAATTGAAAAAAAAAATAGCTATTTAAATTCAGGCAAAGGACCAGCCCAATACAAATCGTGAGCACAGGCAAATAACAAGCCCATGACAAAATAACTACTCAAAACTCATGTTTCTGAAGGCGTAGACAAAAACTAAAGCCATCAAAGCCTTGGGAAAATGTTCAAGTTAATAAAACAATGGAAGAAATTTTATATCATGTTAAGAAATAACATATATATTAAAGCTACTTCAAATTAAAATAGACATAATGGCTACCTAGCTGCTAGTCTAGTCTAGAAATTTCAAATTTTTCTAACAGAGTCATATATCTCAGTGAGCAACTTCATACAAATAAGGGTCTTACAAATATAAAAATGAATATTTAGGTCAACTATAAATAAGAAGTTAAGTCACGTACCATTCCTCTAAATAGCTTAGCAATAAGTAAGGTCCATGCCCGTAGGACACAATATCATCAATAACACCCGGAAACAAATCATAAAATGACAGCACAATCAAATTGGAAGTATCCTGCAAAAGAATTGGAATAGGGAACAATAAACCGGAGTATGTATGCAAAAAATTCAAGAAAGATACCTGGGTATGAGTACTTATTAATAGATTAAAAAAAAAAGGCAGAACAAGTGACGTAACATGAAAAAAGATGTGGCATTGTGTCGTAAAACATCAATTGGATTCCTAAATTCCTAGTACTAGTTCAACAACGCTAGTTCAAACTCTTGAATAAGGTCAACACCTGTATGGTTAACTACATAAAAGTACCACAACCACATTGAAAATGTCTTCTGTCAAAAATATTGCTTGCAAGAGATCCTTAGATCACAGTATGTGGTGAATCTATATGCGTAAAGTCATGAAGCATGAAGATGAGTTGGTCTCAGGATATACTCATTGACTTCAAAATACTTCATAGTGCATTAGCTTAGAAATTTTCATCAATCACTCACCAAGTCCATTTCCAAAATTTAATGATGCACATGGGTAACAAATTGTTGCATGATAATAAACACTAGCAATAAGAACTTCACCAAAAAATCAAGCATAGACAAAAAAAGGGAACTGAGGTAATCCCCGCAAGAGTAGAGTGCTGGAAATGATTACTAACATCAGCAATTTTTCCATCTTTGCTTCTGATTACTTGCAGAAAGTAACCTTCCTCTTTTCCTTCTGCAGTTTGTTGAAAGTATCCTAAAACAATACTGTCAGGACGTACCCACCTAATAGAGTCGACTGGTGTGGTCAATAAAGAGACAGTTTAGTTAAAAAGCAGTACTGAAATAAGTCAGAAAGCAGTAAAAAAAGGTAAATTTGGCTTTCTATCAAGAGAAAGACATGCATGCATAATGGGTGTTTGCTTGCTTAAAAGCTCCTGAATTTGTCCAAGAAGAAGCAAAGAGTAAGAACGCTTTAGTGAGATTTGAAATAATAGAACACAAAACATATATGAAATACCTTTGACAAGATTGTTATCAGCAGATCCACTGACCCATGAGTTAATACGTAGAGGCATGGAAAACCTTTTCTTAAACTTGGACGAGAAAACGCAAAGAGCATTGTCTCTGGCAACGGCAATGAGGGCTCCTTTAACACTCCAATCAACTTCAAAAGACGAAGGCAGAAAAAAGTAAAGAAGTTCAATGAATCAAAGAGTGTGTAGTGTAGAATTTTTTTTTAAAAAAAAGGCCTGATGAAAAATACCAGCGTCGACAGAGTCAAGAACATGTTGAAGAGAAGAACCAAGAGAACCATGATATAGCGTCCCATTGTCAGAAAGAACAAGATAAGAAGAGTCCGAACTCTTTCTTGTCCACAGAAAGTCCTTGATGACAGAATTTGGTTGGTTGAGGGAGCATTCCGAAGAAGGCTTTTTTAGGTCAGTATCGTTATTATCATTGTTAAGCATAAGAAGGGAAGAGAGGCTAAAGAAACAAATGCGACCAGTATCAGTAGCAACAGCTAAAGTGGAAGAGTCAGTAGAGAGAGTGAGGATGCGAACATTGCCAATGGGAACATGAAACACACTTAAATCATGTATTGACGAACAAGAAGATGCCTTTCCCTTATTATCAGACTTAAACTCCTCCGACGCATCCATCACATCCTTAATCCTCGCACCAATAAACCCTAAACCCAGGAATAATTAACGACATTTAGTAACGCATCATCAAGCAATAAAAGCATTAGCTAACAAAAAAATGAAAGGGGGTGCGTGAAGTAAATAAGGACCGTCGGAGAGGGCGAGAAAGATGAGGCGGTGATGTTGGGAAACGGCAACAGGACAAGAAGGAGGGTTTTGGGTGTCGAAGAGCGAAGATATGGGTATTGATTTCCCAATCCTATCGAAGTAATAATCTGTCGTTTCCATATGCTCTCCTTCTTTCTCTTCTGCTGCTTCTCTGCTTTGATTCTCCATTTCCGGTTCTCTCAGAGACGAGACGAGCAAAGTTGCGTTCCCTGAATTTTGAATTCTCCTCTCTACCGACCAGTGTCTAAGCTAAGCCCATGTCTACTTACTTGGCTACATATATATATTACATACAAATTGGCGCAACGTGAAATGTTTTAGCCCAGCCCAGTTCCAAACTTCACAAACCATCCAACCACCGAATACTCTAACGCCCCCTCCTGGGCTCTTCCTTCCTTCCCAAAAGGTGAAACGAAAGTCCAAAGAAACAATTTTTCGGGATCGATTTGAATGTCCAGGCTACGTTGTTAGATAGCGCGATGTCATGTGTCCAATTTTCGTCATCTATTCCCAGGGATGATGACTATGCACAACCTTCTCAGTTTTTGAATCAATCACCATAGACATACAACAACCTCCGTTTTCAAAACCCATTAGCTTCTTACCGACCAAAGTAGAATCCCAGAACATAGAAATGCTTAATTGTTAAAAAAGTAGAAAACTTTGAGCCCCCACTGTGAACATCAGATGTTCAAAGTAGTTCAAAGTCTGAACTCTACGGTTTCTCAGATGGCCAACTTCAAAACATATCGTATAGAAGGGTCAAGATTTTTGCTTTGATCCACAATCAATGTCCATATATACCTAGCTCGTCATAGGAATGCAGAGAATAGGGTTCTTTTTATCACAGCTACTGTTTAATTTCAATGGATGTGTTGCCTTGGGAAGATTATTTTCTCTGGAACAAATATGTTCTTTTTCCACTGTAAAAGGCTGAACATGACACTGACTGAGAGGTTACACAGAAACAGTTTTAACAAAGGATCAGTATGCAGACAGCAAAGAGAAAAACTCTCTAATAACGAAAACTTGGAATTGACCAACTCTGTTGTTCATCGGAACAAGAAGTTAGTCGATTCCCACTCTTCTCGATCATATCAAAAGTAACTCTTCTCTGGTCAGCTTGATTTCTTGCAGGTCTTCTGCTACGATTCAGCGTTTCTCTGGTGTCTCTGTTAGCGACTGGCACGGGCATGGCATCTAAACCCATCAACTTAGCTATCACTCCAGGCTTGCACCAAACCACGGTATCCCCTGGCAGCAAGGTTGGTGGTGGAAAACAATTTTTTTTCTTAGGACGACCAAAATGAACAATTGCAGATTCTCTAAGTAGGCGTCTTGATGGATCACTGCAGCAAATGGATTTCCTCCTGCCAGCTGCATAATAATCCTGGTGCTGCTGCTGCAGGTTTCTGAAAGATGAACGATACTTGGAGTCCTTACCATCAAGAGAAAAGCGAGGAGGGTATTGATTCAAGGCGTTTCTTGCTGACCTTAAGATATCAGAGTTGTTAACACATGACATTCTTCTGGTGAAGCCAACGTCAACAGAGTCGTTGTCATAGTAGTGGTGGTGGTGGACATTGTTAAGCTTAGCAGAATTTCTTTCATTAATTATCGCCTCTTCCAACTCTAACTGTAGTATCATCTGCTCCAGTGTTGGGGATGTTGAGTTCCGATCATCATCAGCAGCAGCAGCAGCAACAGCAGCATCAAGTGATATTGGGGTGGGCTGATGATCAGGACAGTGCTGTTGATCAAGTGTGGAGGTTGAGGAGTGATCGCTGCAAAAGTTCCGGAAGCCTTTCCTCATTTTGGCTCCAAAGGAGTTCTTAAAAAAGTGAAAGGACAAGTCTTTCATGCTTGCATGCATATTCATAAGGATTGGAACAGATAGAATACATTATAGAACTTATCTTTCATGTTGTTGATAGGTTAGAAAAGAATTCAAGATGGAAATGTGAACTTTGTGAAAGAGAGGGAGCGGTGTAGCTTTAATTAGCATAGTCAGACTCAATAATAAATATACAGAATAAGGAGTCACAAGATAGGCGACGAGGCATTCACAAGCTTCCTCCCCATTTCCCCACCTGAAAGGTCTCCCCTCTCAAAGATTTTTCAGATTCGAAGTAGAAATAACTCCAAAGGATCAAACTTTTAGCTCTGTCAGTTGTAGTAAAAATACATGAAATTAATAAAATTTAAAATATGAAAAAAAAAGTGAAGACTACGGATACATCCAAATAGAAAACATTAAAAAAGAGAACCCATGACTATCAATCACATCACATCACAGGGTAACAGAGAAAGGTGTTATCTTTGGGCCATTGACATGAACCAAAAAGGCAAAGAAGGGCCGAAAGCGGGCGGAGTTTTGGGAGCTTAAACTTCACCTTTTTATATTCGAAAACAAATACGGATCGAGTCGCTATGTAATCAGATCCTGCCCTCATGCTTGCTCTACATTCTTCTTCTCGAGTGTTGGACACTAAATTTTAGGATAGTTATCTTCTTCTCAGTTTCTGGTTAGTTCCCCACTTCTCTCCACCTCTCATTTCGTTTGGATTTTAGTTCTAACGTAAGTTGAATCTAATCATAACTGAGATTGATTTTGCTTTTTTCTATATTATGCAATTGTGTTTTTTTTCTTTCTTCTTGTGCCTGTAAAGATTATGAATTTTTCGAATATCGTTTTTTTTTCTGGGATCATTAATATATCTTTCACCTTTATATGAACTAAAAAAGCTTGTCTTTTTTGCAAGGAAAGTAGAAGACCGAAGAGATGGAGTGTGTTGTTGTTGTTGGGATATGGAAATGGTTTCTGTTTGTTTTGGCAAATCTTCCATTCCTTCTGGCCTTCCAATCCACAGTGCCAGCTTTCCTCTGGTCTCCTCATCTCCTCCATAATCAGTGCGCAAATCCACATTAACTCACGCATACTTAGTCTTACTTTCTTTTATTTGCAACTTTGCTTTTCTTTTCTTGTTGTTATGTTAGTGTTTATAACTCCCATGTTCAATAGGGAGCAGACTGCGGGTATTGTGCTAAAACCAAGACCTTTGTTTAGTTTGGGTCTACCATAAGAAGGAAGAACATTGCAAAGTAACATAATCTAATATCAAGGTTACATACATTGACTTGAATTGACGATGTCACATATGATTTCAAGAGGAGGAACTTGATCCATGTTGAGCACATTTTACCCCAGTTCAAGACATTGTCCATTGATAAAGTGTAGACTATGGAAAGATGGAGATACTATTCTCCTAAAAAGATTACAAATTTACATGGATTTAGTAATTCAATTGCCTGATGAGTAGGATTTTGGTCAAAAAGCATTCAGCAGTTGATTTGTTAAATATAGTCCTATTATAGCACTTAATCCCGTATCCAACATGATAATATATGTTTCAAAGGAGATCTTTTTCGATGGTTTCCAGCAATGGTCCTTCATGCAAAAGTGTTTGAGGCTTGCAGCTTGTTGTCTTATTTTTTCTTGCATTGCTCCTCCCTATGGGGTGTCTTCATGTTCTTTTGTACATGTCTTGTTGTCATATTGTTGACTGGTAACTGTTTGTCAATCCGTTGGATTTGGTACATGTTACTTGCCTTCACTTTCTTGTATGTTTATATCTATTGCTTTTGATATTTTCTTTTTCATTTGAGTATGTGTTGAGAGTTAATGTTTTATTCTTTCCTACTGCAATGTCCTACAGATTGCCAAATAATAAAATGAATGAAGCTGTGAATTATCAGACAATTTCTTCAAAAGATCTTGCCAAGACTGTTCTATCTGAAGGGGGCTTGTCAAACTTGCTGGTTCTAAGCTTTCTTCTAAGTGTTTTTTTTTGACATCATTTCTTACATGTTTCCCCTCAAAGTTTTTGAATAGAGAAATGTTTGTGTTCCTTTATTTTTCAGTCTTTTGTTTTCTGCTGGGCGATTCTTTGTTTCTGTCCTCTTTATTCTTCTTACTGGCAGTGCTCAGAAGAAAAGCTTCAGCAGCCTTCAGATCTGGCCCTTGTTTTTGTTGGTAGAGAGGTAAGAACTTTGGAGCTCAATCTCTTATCTTTCTTCCCCCACCCTCTTCCCTAGATGGGCTTAGCATGTAATTACTACAATATTATAGGTTATTAAATAAGATTTGCTGGCATTGCTTAGCTATAATCTTAAGATACATAATCTGCTAATGACAACTACAGTTTTCTACTTACATCATCAGCATAGACAACTGGGTATTATTTTCTGCCCCCATTTCTTTTGATCTTGATCTTGTACTGCTGTAATTGATGTTGATAGGAAATAAAACATGGTGCCGCCATTTTCTTTCTTGATTCATTTATTGATTACATGCCCTTTCTTATTTGTAGCTGCTGTCATCAGACATTTCTGCAAACAAAAATGCAAATCTGGCTCTTGTTAACTTGCTTAAGGTAACTGAAGCATATACAGCTTTGCATACGTCTTCTTTATTGGGCTTTCACAACAGCAGTCAAACAGGAATAGCCTTCTAATTCATGTTCTTATAGATAGTTTTTGTTGTCTGGATAGGTCTCCTTTAGAAGATTCAATTTCTCTGTGGCATTTCCATACGTTACTGCATCAGAGGAGGAGAATATGGCAAATTCCTTGTTTTTAGGGTTTGCTGGAACTTGTGGGCAAGGTTTGGCAGTTGTTAGTGTTGCTTTTTCGGAGTCCTGTTCTGTAGAGGATGAGAACTTTCAAAAACTTGCAAATCTGAATACAGTTCGTGTAAGTTAACTTGATGTATCGATAAATAGGTGCTGCTTTTGACACTTTCTATCAATTCTCTCATAAACTTTTAACTTTTAAGCAAAACAGAAATATCTGGCTTCAAGGAGGGAAAAAGTGTCAAATGGGCCAGCTGATCTCATTTTCTTCTGCGTTGGAGGAGCAGATTCTCAGAAAGGATTTGACCACATACGTAGTGAAAGTGTGTTTAAAGTTATTTATTTTTGGTGTGTGCAAAATGTTTTAAATGTTTGTGGTCTCTTTGTTCAAGAGATTAATGCATAGATTACTTGAAGTGCGCAGGTGAAATTTTCTCTGAGCTTATCACATATGTGGAGATGCTCCGTACAAAATATTCAGTGCTCTACATATCAGATCCTTCTCAATCAATTTATTATCCTTCTCGAGAATTAGTGAGGTTACTTGCGGAAGATTCTAGAGGAAATGGATCACTCAATTCCACTGTCTGTGACGAAGTTTGCCAGATCAAATCATCACTGCTTGAAGGAGTTTTAGTTGTGAGTACTAGTTCAAGCTTCCATCTGGATCTTGTATTCTGTGTTGTTACATTTCTTATCCAATTAGTTGATTGTTTTTGGATTATTTTTTATCTGTGAGATAAATCTTTATGGAAGATGGCTCTAGGTTAATGATGTTTACGTTCATTGTTATCTATCAACTGTGGGGGAGCAAATTAAAGATCTAATGAAAGAGAAACATGTTGCACATAAAGAAGTAAATAAACTTAGCCAAACCACCTTACAAGTTCCAGTTTTCTATGTTATTCACCTACACTGTTAGATTGTAAGATGTTACGGAGCTAGATTTTTGTCATCAGAGCTATGTCTCATTGATGACTCAATTCTTTTGGAGTCTGAGAAGATAATTACTGAAGTATGGTTGAAGGCATTAGCCTTCTAGTTGACTTCCTGAAAGAACCGTTTGCAAGAGAGCTTTTGTTGATAGATAAACTTTAGTTGGTTGGTACAGACTGTCTTGAAAAAAAAATCATATTTTTTTTGTCAGATGGAGTACGTATTGGGTGACAACATGGTGAAATTCTTTTCAATATGAAGTGAACTAGTGAAAGGTGGTTTTGATCGTAAAGGATTCTTACCCAAGGCACTATCTCCGAGTACTCAAGTGCCTTAATATATAGGATGCATCTCTTTATATCCCCTATTGCTCTTTCATGTTAAATATGCGGTGTTAATCCGAGTTGGTAGAATTCTGATATGAAATCTACTTTTGCTGCTCCAGGGTATTGTTTTGCTTATTATTTTAATATCAGGACTTTGCTGTATGATGGGCATTGACACTCCGACAAGATTTGAGGCACCCCAAGATTCCTAAGGCTGGTGTTAAGATGGAAGCATTATTTTGTATTCGATGCAGGAGTTCCAAGTGATTAGTTGTTTGTTGTATAGTTGCGGTGGCAGAGTGTAACCTTGTAGTATTTACTCGCTAATGGTGAATACTGGAGTGTAATTTTGGTTCCTTTCAGCATTATTATGATGTATGGACACGTCCATTTATCCTTTTTTATTTAAGGAATCTTTTGTTTCGCCTGAAATTCGGTCTAGTCTAGTTCTGCTTCTGCCAAACATTTTGAATCATTTTCCAAGTCAGAAGAGCTTGGTTAAGTGGAGTCATGAAACCTGCTTGTAAATATATAAACTAAAAGACAGATTTATCTTCCGACCACGAGCAGAAGCCGTACCATGTATCAGCTGAAGAACTTGGAAGGACAGCTTCCTTGTCAATGTTAACCAGAATTGACTTGAAATGCAACAGAATCCGGTCAGGTCAAGATACACCTGCAACTGATGTTAAAGTCAAGATACACCTGCAACTGATATTAAAGTGGCAAATAAGAGTGGCTTAATTGGTTTCAACTTTTTACTGAAGGCTCTCTTTTGTAGGAGGTCTTAAGTTTAAGTCAAAAAAAAAGGGAGAGAAGAGGGAAAATTTTTTTTGTTGATGAACCTCTAGTCTCCTAGATATGCTCCTTGATCAGATCAATTACGAACGTCTCGCTTCTAGCGGCATTGTGGGAGTTGGAGCTAATAGGAACCTGATGCTGAGCAGGGCCAATGATAATCAATCAGCAGCTGACCAATCAGTATGTAATGACTCGCAGAAATATACAGACTATATAAGAACCTAAGGGACCTTGATGTTTCAGATTTACCTCCTCTAGAGTTCTTGAAGTGGGGTCTTAGAGACTTAAAATTAGTCCGACAAAACTGAGATACCTAATGTATATTAAAAAAAAAAAAGGCGATCAGTCTCCAAAACAAAGGAGAGGTAAGGACTTCCATCAATTGGCTCAAAACCAGATGGACAGAAGAGATAGTTACTGAGAAAATATTCAAGATGCAACGTCATATTTGCTCTGTCATAGACAACTTGCAAGAAGCAAAAGTTAGCTGCAGACAGATAAGTAAGACACTCTTACTTGAATAGTAGGTTCACTACAAAAGCAACTATGGTGCTTAGCAAGTGAAAATCCAACAATGGATCAGAACCTTTGTAACTGAAGGTTTTCCCGAACATCTAATAACGGTCTCCAACTTGTTAATTACCGCTTTCCTGAATGACAATTCCATAATTTTCTAGTATATAAAGTGATGATGGTCATCAATGTTTGATAAAAAATTTAATCATGCATGTCACAGCAGACATGCGATCGACAAAAACATTAAAGATCAGTAAATTGGAGAATGTGAAAAAATAAATTTTCAGTATCAAATTGTATATAAAATACTTGCTGAGACAAAAAGGATCAAATGATTTTCAAAGATGGATCTTTTACGTCAGTAGAGTACCTGCTCCATGAGCGCTATGTTTATGGCGAGTTTGTCTACCACATTGCTCTACTTGTAAGTCACAGAGACCTTAAATGCCAGAGGATGTTGGTCTGGATACAGGAATATTACAGAGGGAAGTAGCATTTCTTCCTACATGTCACTAAATTCAAGTAACCCACCATGCTCCTTTTGCAAATGTTGATCCAAACTTAGTTCCCAGTTCAACTTGCATAGAACGTCAGATATTTCTTGAAACTGAGAGTTTGATGTCTCTCCTGCAATAAACTCATGAACCCTGTTATGCACTTCAATAAAGCTTATTCCAGCCATCTTTTTAATTCCTTTTTCCTTCATGACCTTCCTTATAATCCTAGATTCATTCCACATACCAAGAGAAGAGTATATATTACACAAAAGAGCATAGTTTCCACTGTTATGAGGCTCCAACTTCACTAGATGGCACAATGCACGATATCCAAGCTCAGCATCACCATGAAGATTAGCCGCAGCAAGAAGAGACCCCCATATAGCTGCATTTGTCTCAAATGGCATCTGGTCAAGTAGTTCATGCGCCTCTTGCAGGTACCCAGCACGCCCTAGCAAGTCTACCATGCAACCGTAATGCTCAATCCTGGGTTCAATAGCATATTTACTTCTCATGCTGTCAAAATACCACCGACCAATCTGCACTAAACCGGAATGGCTACAAGCAGAAAGGATAGCAACAAAGGTGACCCAATTTGGTTTAACTCCAGCCTTTTCCATACAAGAGAACATTTCGCTGGCTTCTTTTCCAAGTCCGTGCAAAGCTAGTCCTGCAATCATGGTTGTCCAGGTTATGATATTTTTAAGCTCCGTATTCTCGAACACTTGTAATGCCTTGGTAATATTGCCCGACTTGGCGTACATGTCTATTAATGCATTGTTGAGGGGAACAATCTTCTGTAATCCATGCGTGTCACTGTAGTTATGAATCCACTCCCCCAACTCTAGAGCACCCAGCTGGGCACAAGCAGAAAGTGCAGCCAACATTGCAATTTCATCGGGTTCCACATTGTCAAGTTGCATTCTCCGAAAGATGGCGATCGCACCATGTGGTCGATTCATCTGAGCGTACCCAGCAATCACAGATGTCCAAGAAATCACATTCCTTCTAGGCATATGTTCGAACAAATCTCGGGCACATTCCATATCACCAATTCTCACGTAACCAGCAATCATTGCATTCCACAGGGCCACATCTCCGGCTGAGCTCACTCCATCAAACAGATATCGCGCGCCAGAAATAAAACGACGGCCGAATGAGGAGTACATCTGAATAAGGGCTGTAACAACGTGAAGTTCAGAGTCTAAGCCAACGCCTATTGATTGAGAGTGAAGTTGCCTCCCAGTATGGATAGCTGATATACGAATAACGGCCTTTAAAGCAGAAGGGAAAGAGTAGGTGTCGGGTCGCAAGCCAAGTTCTTGAATGTAGTTGTAAAGAAAGATCGCTGCTTTTGCAGTTGTTTGAGACGAAGACAGAGCCTTGATGACGAGGTTGATGAAATAGAGACTATTGGTTCGAGGCACGGCTGTGGTGAGTACTGAATGAGCGTAGTGAGAGAAGCCAAGAGAAGAGCAGGCGTCTATAAAATGGCCAAGAAGGAGTTTGTCTATGAGGAGGCCTCTGGCAAGCATGAAACTGTGTGCTTGTTGTATGTGTTGAAGATTGGAGCAACGGCTTAGCAAGTAAACGAGCTTCTCTGGAGAAACAGAAGCTGCATAACATATGTTTCGGAGTCCTAGTGTACTATTTTTTTTTACTAGACTCATCGCCGACATCGTGGAACAGGACAGCAACCTTGTCATCTCCAAAAGAAGCATTTGAGTTGATCATATGCTCTTCTTAAGCATAGAGGATGTTTCAATCAGGATGGATTGAGCAGCAAAGTAGTTTACTTTTTTTATTCTTGTGAAGAAAGACTGTTTTTGTATTTAAAATTGAAAAATGGAAGGGAATTCTGGAGGTGGAGGGAATGGCGTAGAGCTAATGTGCAAGACACCGCAGGTGGGGCATAAAGTCTTCTACTTTGATCCCGAAGAGGAACCTCGGGCGCGTTATCTGAAGATCTCCAAGAAAACTTGCGCCACCAGGTCCACCATCATCGTCAAAACTTGCGCCACCAGGTCCACCATCATCTTTCAATACATGTCTTGGTTCATGGATCTCTTCAATTACTATGTCAGTTCCGATGATGAAGACCTCTTCAGCAAGGAATTGCAACAAGACACCAAGGAAATGTCTTGTTCCCCTACTCCCAATCCCTTAGTTTTTCGCAATAATTCTAGTTTCCCGTACCTCTTCTTTTACTTGCGCACTTCTATGCACAATGTCCTGAAATTTTTTCCTTTTAATCCGCCATTATGCAAGACTTTATAGATAGAATTCAAGTGCCGTTATACTACCAATTCCTTGTATTAGTACTGCAATGCAGATGAAGTAGAAACATTCAGGGGGATTCCTATGTTATCTCTGCTGCTGTAACGCCTTACCCAATATGTTTCTTTGCCGTATAAATTTTCCATGTGCTTGTTCGTTTAAAAGTGACTAGAACTGAACTTCTAGGGCCTTTAGGTATGTGGTTGAGGTAGTCTAGAAGCCTAAAATGACATCAGTGCATTTAAACCTCCTAATGGAGTGGGATGGTGGATATAGTGGTGGATGTGTAGTGTACATAGAAATTAGTTCATTATAAATTAGTTTGAAGTCTGAAAGGTTCCATCCAGAACATATTCCCTTTGGTGATTAACCTGATCTGTCAATGTCTTCCTCAGCTGGCAAGCTAAACTACAGATGCTGTTTTCCTGATTTTTTTAACTGCTTACGGTCTGCAAAGTCAAAACCAGAGCATCTCATTCATTTTGCTCTGTTTTGGCCTTGTTTGGTTGTTAGTTGATCAGCTAATATTTTAACTTATTAACCAAAATTAACTGTTTGACTTATAAAAAACTATTCTAATTGTTTGGTTGTTGGCTGGTTGGGGTTGGCTGAATTTAAACAAGCTATTACGGAGAAGCGTTTTAAGATTTCAGTTGATATTTGTTATGTTAAAAGTCGATTTTGCCCCTTTACTCTTAACTCATTTGCCGTCTCTAAAGTTTGCTTGTTTTTTCCTTGCGTCTCTCGGTTCTGATCTTCTTCAATCTTCTTTCAATCTTCTTCTCCCATAACAATCGTCAATCATGAGCAACGACTGGTAACGTATTACTCAAATCTACTCTTTTTTTCTCCTTTTTCTTCCGAAGTTCATTTCTTATTTGGGTTTATGTAGCGATGATTTGTTTAAGCTTTTGCTAATCGA
>JAOQMS010000002.1:37560109-37580043 GCA_027563885.1 Erythroxylum longipes | reverse complement strand
TGCTGCCAAACATCTATCTTTGTTGCATTTACTTTCGTTCTGTACTGTAGACACCTTTTTTCCATTTGCTTCTGTATAGCCAAGTGATTTAGGTTTAGTATATGATTGATCATAATAACTGATTCGGGAATAGGCTAATTTTACAGGGTATAGTAACAGCTCCAATATTATTTGCAATGGAGGAGTTTCCTCAGTTGCGAGCAATAGTTGATCAGGGCTTTGATAAACCTGAAAATGTTGATATTGTAAGTTTACACTGAATCGTCCTGCTTGCATCTCTAGTATTGTTGATTTTACAGATGTTAAATGAATTACGTGAAATATTGCACTGCTGTGAATTGATGAAATTCTTCAATGGTGAACTTTACCATAAATTTAAATCAATTTGGATCAACATGCTTTAATAGATTGCAATGATTTACATTTTTATGCCCAAAGTTTCATCTTTTTTTTTTTGGGCTCAACTTAGAAGACCTGGTGTGATCCCTCCAAGTAGAAACTTCTTTTTCCATTAGTTTTTAACCCTTGTTAGTCAGATCGATTTCTTTCCTTAGAGTAATTGAACCTGGCTGCTTTAGTTGTTTGATATTGGATGAGCCAACAAGTATAAGAATTCTGCGCCTATGAGCCACACAGCTGTTAAACCTTATGTTTGTAAAACATAGGCCCTTGAGTACCTTGGGAAGAGCCGTGGAATTCAAAGGACGAGGGATTTAGCTGCAAAGCATTCTAAACTCGCTGCACAGGCTATTGATTCTCTAAGAAAGTCAAGGCGGGAATTGGTTGATCTCACGCAAAGAGTGATTACAAGAAATAGATAGTAAACAAAGACTGTGATCATCGATTCTAGACAGTACTTCCTACCAGAGTTTTGCTTAAGTCTTTTTCTCCATAATTGTTGTCCCTGTAATCTTAGGCCCAGTTCCTGCTGTTTTTTCACTTCTCATTACGATTTTTAAGACCATCAAATTTGTAAATCACGTTTCCTGAGAGCAAGAATACACAATAATAGATGCAGGTTATGTTCAAATGACAGAAGTTGGATGTAATCTCTAGTGTCCTAGCTCATTTCCTTTTTGACAATGCTCATTTTCCTCAGGTTTAGAATGTTAAAGTTGCATGCACGTCTTCGATTTTGATTGTTAAGACTTAATGAGAGACTGCTTTCCCCATTTCTTGTTTCCTTGTTGAAGTCTCTGGTAGAAAGGAAGAGCAATTTGAGAAAGGTAATACCTGAATTAAAAATAGGCGATAATTCTGAAATGCAAGCTCTGTGATCCTTCTAAAAAAGTTCATTACGAACATCATTAGTTTATAGATGGAAAGGTAAGAGCAAAACATAACACATGAACTTGTAGTTGATCTTTTTTTCCTCACAAGGATCAAATTACAATTGTAACAGTTTCATAGGCCCATTCGTCTCATCTTCATATTGATTAGTCTGCAAGTAAGACTATCCAAAAAGAAGAGAGCTAGGCATCTAAGAAAGCATAATATTAAAATACAAAAATCTTATGATTCATGAGGTTGAACTGAACCTCGCGTATTATACATCACTTGTTTCAACATCATGCTCTAATTTAGAATCTAAAGTCTCTTGACATTGATTTCTCATCACTTTCCCGAACAAATATCCTCTAGAACTCCGTCAATTGACATCTTGGGACATAAATGCAGCCCATGCATCCTGTAAACACGTATATCAGAGTTCACTTTTGTTGTCTGTCAGATCATTATACTGCAATTACCAGTCCGTATTACTTGCTAGTCATCTTGCTCTTATTAAAGTTTGTACCTAATTCTCAGTTTTGTGTTGAGAAACTTTAGGGCATAAAAATTCTGTATCCCTTCCTGCTACAACCAAAAATTTTTTACCTGAAGGATAGAAAATGCCTTCTCGGCTATAAATTTTTGCTGGACCGTGGCTCCCCTCTGTTGTAACTTATCTGGATGGAGACATAATCTTGCTTTTTGGTAAGCCTTCCTTACGTTTGAACTATCAATAAGAGTTGTCAGAGGGATTGCAAACCAACCGCTATCAGGCCATAGAATCTGAACTCCATTCAGGGAAACAAATTATCCATCATTTAGGATGTCTGCTTTGTGGACTGTAATTAATCATTGAATCCATCAAACGCAAGCTGCAGAACTGATATCAAAACTATATATAACTTACATGATGCAGTGACGAGAGAAGCAAGCGGATATTTGTTCCCTTGCTGGCAGCCCACAAGTTGACTTCTTGTTCCACGACCTCCAGCTCCATCTGTGGTGTCATGGAAAGGAATTTTTGTATTTCAATCACCAATTTGGCCAAGATGTCAATACACCTATTTTCAAAAGGCCTATTGATTTTGTAGAATTCTGATGATTTATATTCTTTAATGGTCTCCGATTGATGCCAATTTATTATTCTAAAAAAGATCTGCTCATTTATAATATTCTTTTGTATTTGGATGCTCACATTTTTTTCTGATTGCTCTCTGTACTTTTCTGCATCCCGTTTCTTTAACTCGTCCTGCAAAGCAACAAGCATAGGCATTGAGCAATAAGTTCAGAACGTTTTTCTCCACATTCTCATTGGATCAGTACAAAGGTATGGGACTATAATATTCATTATCAACACGATAAACAATTTCAAAAAATAAATGATACTTTTTAACTTCTGTCGTAACTGGGTTTAGTGTTACGTTAATGAAGATGCAGAGTGAAATCGAAAAGACGTGCTTGTGGTTCAGCATGTGTAGGAATTATGAAATATGAACCATATGGTCAGCATGATGGGAAGATTTACATGTAAAGGTTTGATGTTTTTGTGATATTATTGATACTTTCTCCTATCCAATAGATCACTGATTCCTGGCAATCATGAAAATGATCATGAGTAACAAAGACTGCCCGCCTAGAAACAGTTTTTGCCTAGTTTATCCAAATAACAATCCAGTACACAGTTCAACGACAGTTGGACCAAAATTTGATATGAAAACTTTTGCTTTTTACGCTTTCAGAGAGTAGTACTTTACCATTGAAGATTGAATCCTTTCATGTCCGTCTGTTTTTTGCACGATAAATTCATGTACATCGGGTATTTCTACACAATTTCAATGAAGATCATGAGAACGGGTAATTTATCGGAGTCCAGAACTTGAAGATTAGGTTACATTCTTAAGTTAAGCCATTACCTTCTTCCTCAACAGAATGCTCCTTTTCAGACTGTCTGTCAAAATCACTATGCTCCTGAAACTTCTGCTTAGCCCATGCGATTGCTTCATCAATAGAAACCGCTTCACCATTACCCTTCCTGCGATCAGAATTGATCTCAATCACGTAGGAACTCATAACTTCGTCCTCCTCGTGCTCCATTTCCTCATGTGCTGGATCACACTGCATACCAGCCTTTGCCTCTGGTTCGTGACAAAGTGACGAGGCTGGAGATGAAGGAGAGTTGAGTTGAAAATCATCTACCGACAACTTGATACTTGGATACGAATTGGGTTCAAGAATTGTGGTTTCTGGCGATGAGACCTGACGAGAAACTCTGAAACACGAGCTACTCAAGCTCTCCTTGTATTCACGTTCCGTGTAATAGCTGTTGGAATGGGAATGAGGACTGCAGTGAAACGATGGCATCACATGCTTTCTTATTTGTTCCTCAGGATCCATTGCGATTGAGTTCCATCTGCAGGGAACATTGATTGGCCTATGCACAGATCAACATCTTAGAATTTGTTCCAAATTTGGTAAACACAAGAACAATACCAACAAAGACGGAAACAACAGGGGCATAAATATCAATTAGATATCTAGGTAAGCAACATGCAGCTCAGACTTAGTACTGCTTATCTCACCTCAACTTTGAAGCAAAAGAAGACAATGCCACGTCATCAACGGCGACCGTTCTTCGCAGAGGGCTTAGCTCCTCGGAGCTCAACACCGACGACGAGTTTGACTCCGACTTTCCCTTCGAATTCGACCTCGACCGCTCTACCGACCTTCGCAACCCATCGGCCGACCCAAACACGTCACTATAAAACGCTCCTCCCCTCGCCGGAATCCTGAACGCGGGCAAGCTGCGGCCACCACTCTTCTTCTGTGTCGTAACGAACTCAGGCTGCCTGAATATCTCTTCATAGAAAGTACTCGACGGCCTAGTAAAGTCGCCGGAGAATTTTCGGGACAGAACGCTCCGAGGCGGGCCGCCAAATACGTCTGTGAAATCGTCGGGATCGAGAGCCTCCATGGATCGCCTGGCAGCGGGGCCCTTAACGGGGTCCTCCGTGGAGCCTCGTCGTGGGAGGGCCGCCGGCATTCCCATTCGCATCCTCCACGACTCATCCATTATACTAAATCACACAGATTAATCACTTGTAAGTTTTCAACTTATTTACACACTAAATGTAGACGTGGGAGTGAGTAAATGAAGTTTTGTTGCTTAGGAGCTACAGTTTATGTATATATATATATATATGTGGAGAAGAAGAACAATGAGGTTTCAGAAAAATACTTGTTTTGTTTACTCATGAAAGGTTTGATGCGTTTGGTTTATGGGTTTGTTTTGTTATGTGTAGTAGATATATACGTATGTATGTAGAAATGGAAAGGAAGATGAATTCTATATGTATTACATTGACAAAGAAAGATGGCTTTGGATGGAGAGAAGAGTTTGATTCCCCACTGCCACTGGGCAGACATTATGTGATGATCTGCTTTTTTGATGGGTATAAATCTTTCCTTGTTTTGTTCCTTTTGGCGGGGGAGAGAGTCTTTGGGAGATTTATGCTGCTATGCTATGGGTACCCTGATCTTTTTGATTTAGTTAACACATTTGTGTATATTTCACGTAAACGTGTGGATGAGATTTAATAAAATAGAGTTAAAACTGATTAATTGGAACAAAAAATCTGATTCCACTATATTATTGTCGGGTCTGCAACTATTCTATTATGAAGATTATAGCCATAGGAGCCAAAATCTGCTTTCTTCTAATATCAGGACCTGCAAATTTTTATGTTCATGAACATGGCTTTTTATTACACCATAACCCACTCAATTCAAAGATTGCAGATAATTAATGAAACCTTAACTTAATCCAAAAGTATTAACACGCCTAATCATGTCAAATTCAGCGATTAATAGTCATAAATGGCACAACTTAGTAGAGATGTATCTAGTCCACGAGGAAATATGGAAAAGTTTCAAGCAAGAGTATGATTAAAGTTTAAACAAAGTCAATAAAGCAATTTCGTATCTTTTTCATTTGTACCTTTCAACTTTTCAATCACAGAGAGAAGAAAATGATTAACTAAATGTTCTTTCTCCCTCTCTTTTCTTAACTCTCCTTGCTCATTTGATACCGGTAACAAGAAAACTACCGTTTGGTACTATCAATACTAGGTTCTTGAAGATATTGAAAAGCACTTAAAGACAATGCAGAGAAATGGGTTTTCTAGTTCTGCAAAAATTAAAAAGCTCACGACTTGGATAGTTTGTAACTGCAGAGGCACCATTTCTTTCACCTCTGGAGTCCTCTCCCATTTCTAGGCAGATGCAGCTCATAATTCAGTTGCAGAAGCTTGTTCACTGTTATTTTTGATAGCTTTTCCACCTTCCAACAATATCTGCCATTACCTAAAACTTTTGTTGGGTAATGTGAGCTGCTAGTGTTTAAATTGCTTCTTCCATGATTGCAAATTCTCTTGACAAATTATGATGCTCTGATTTCTTCCATGATTTCTGATGAGAACCTAAACTACTACAGTAGAGTGTTTAAATTGACAGAAGATTAAAAATACACAATATACCAGACAACTTTTTTATTAATGATAGGGAAAGCTGAAACTGATTTGTCCACTTTAATGGAGCTTCAAAGTTCAAGCTTTGCTGTCATCTTTATACTTTTTGATATCATAAAAATATATATCATATCTTAATTTGTATAATGATGTTATATCACTAGCACATCACACTCTATCTCCAACCGTAGCTAGATCCATCTGTTGCACATTGATGTTGCAACCTCGAAAGAATAGGCTTGGACCAACTACAACTGTGTTTAAGAGTTACCTGAGACATGCTAACAAGCTCAGTTACATTGGATCCTGGAAGGCTGGAACTTGATTAAGTTTGTACAATACAAGTTAGCACCTGTCTGTGCAAAATCAGAGGTTTTGGATATATATCACCTAGTAATTCCTGATTTTGACAACCTCCAGTATTTTGTGTCGTAAAGCAAACCGGAATATTACAGGCAACAGGACATCCTGAAAGCGCAAGATATATCTAGTTGGCTAGAAATCAGGGTTTGAGACAAGAGAGCAGTGAGTTAGAGAAACAAACAAATAGCTAAGAGGTTGGTGCTAAGTCTATTAATCAACATACTTCAGTCCAAATTCAGCTGCCAAATTTAATGATGTTTCATTATGCCTTGAACTGATGTTTTCGTACATGAATAGGATTAGGAATACTTATCATGGGAAAAAGTAAATCAACATGTTTAGGAAAGTGTCATTCTTTGGTCCTTTGATTGCCAGTTGCCAACAAAACTGTGCCAAAGGGAAATCTCTGAAATTGAACCATGGCCTTCGCGTGCAAATGTCAGATTGATAGTTGATCTGCAATTATATGATTAATTTAAGCAGAAATACAAGCAGTTAAAAGCAAAACTTATTTTTGTCTTTATGTTTTAGCAAAGACTCGTTCTGTTCCATGTTCTTTCTTTCCCTGTGCTTTCATATCTCTTTAATGTAAAGTTTGGAAGAAATATATAATTTCTTGACACCTCTTTTATTTAAAAACAATGTCTTTATCTAGTAAAAGAGAACTTTCTTCGAATCTTTTTGCATATCCAGAACAAGAAGGCCTTATTTGAATTAACCAATGTGGTGTACTTTTGGAGCTTCAAGTGATTGATAAGGCTATATAACTGATATAGTGATCTATGTTATTTCCGATCAAACAAAACAAATGGAGCAACCATGAAAACGTTATTTACTGCATTCAAGTCTCAAATCATAAAAATCATAGAGCAAGCAGATCATCAAAAGAAACATTCGAAAGATATTAATATCATATTCCTTTTCCTTAAATTGTTTTTCACAAAAATATGATTTCTGCTACTTGTGGAACGAAATAGGGAGTTAGCTGTAATGAGCAAAGGTGTATTGAGAGGGGCAGGTGAGTGAAAGGACGATTGACACCTCAGGAGGGGACAACGTATGCAGCAAGTTGATTGTCATCCAAAAGCTTTATTGCCTTTCTCCTTTTACTTTCCAACCCACATAATCATTAATCCTTTAAAGCAAAGATTAGCATCACTCACCACACAAACTTACTCACACGTCACTCTAGTCGGAGATCTTTTTTCTTTTTCTCTGGGGTTGCAGAACTCAATTGTCTAATATTGAACTATATAATTTGAGGTAAATCTGCTAATTATAATTCAATATGAAATGGCTTTACAGATTACGATTTGAACAATAAGAAAGGGGGCAAAAACAAAAAAAAAAACAATCTTCCTCAACCACTCAAGCCAGTTCCTGGAAACACCATGCTAATCAGAGATGCCAAGAAAAGAGAGAGAGACCGTAAAACAATAAAGAGATTAAACCATATTCATCATTACGTATTAAGATAATGCAAACATGACTATCTTTTGAATCTATTAGAGTAATGTAAACTGCTTACTTACGCATGCTTCAGTATGCATCTCCACAGCACAAACTAAAGATAATACTGCTCAGTGTGGTGGGGAAAGGGAACATCCATTATTAAACAAAACATTACTTGAAAAGCAACGGATGACCCTTTTCTTTGGAACAAGATACTCTGATATCGCTGGAGTGTTCAAACTCAGTGACATTTAATTTTGTCTACACATGTGTGTAGATCTTATATAAATATGAAAATAAGATTTAACAGAATAAACTAGGAACTGGTCAATAGAATAGAGGGTCTGTTCTCTTTTTTTTGGAACGAGATACTCTTCCAACTTTGTGTCATTTAATTTTGCCCACACATTTATCTGAATTTTATATAAATATGTGAATAAGATTTAATAGAAAAGAATAAAAACTAATTAATGGAAATAAAGGATCTGTTCTCCTTTTTTGTTCCCCTTTTCTTTATGCTTCCATTGCCCTCCGAAGTTGCATTTTTTGCAGCTAATTTTCCACTTAACTCTATACTTTTCAAAGCGGATAACCAAAACACTTCTGACACCTAGAGTTATATTGAGTAAATTATTATGAACAAGAAAAAGAAATGGATGACTTGCAGTTGTCATTTAATCTCTTATACATGTGATTTATAAGTATTAACCTGTGCAATGAATAATAGCCTCGGAGAGGAATCCAATACACAGTGTGGACAATTTGTCTTTCAACTAGCCAAAGGAATAGACTAATCGAATTTGTCCTAAAGTAAAAAAATATACAAGATACATGGAAGTGAACCAGTCAACAGTCGCCATCAGTCAAAGAGATACAAGTCTTGTATTCAATTATTAGCAGAATTGGAAGTACTACTCTACCACCATCACATTCATGTTCAGGAGCATCAAAGTGAATACTATTATATCGTACACTAACAACAGAAGAAAGTGCTATATAGTTTCTGCTCAAGTACTAAAGGAACGTAGCCATGAAATCGGACTGCAATTGGATAAGGGATTCAACTAATATGGTCTTGTTCAGGGACTATTAGAAACAGGATTCCATGAACTATTGGGTAGCAAGTTTCTTGTGTGTTTTCCCCTTTGAAGGTACGAATATCGAATCTAATTCTTATGATAATTGCAAACAAATGTGTCTGACGTATTTGATGGGAAGACAAATAAGGATCTTCCAAAACTCGCTAACAGCTAAATACACCAACCCAAATATATTTTACTTGCATTTTACGCATTATAGGTTGGAGAGACATGTACCTTCTAATGCATCCAAATATCAAAGCAAGTGCATGTCCAAAACATCCTAGCTGTAGTACTTTTTTCATATCAATGATTCAAGACTCAAGTCTAGACTTGTCCTGAATCAATGAAACTGTCTGATTTTTAATAACTTCTTAATTTAGGAAATACTTGTCCCAATAAAAAATTCAATTCAAAATTACGGTGGTAAGTTTTAATACAACGAATGATGTTAGAGGCTGTCAACTGATAACCTTTTAAAGCATGGTATAATGTGTACAGAGCCATATGCATAATGTTTGGAAGGATCTATGTATGTAAATAACTTCGCTATTCTGTTTTGAGGTCTAGACATAAATGGATTTGTGGTTAATAAGGTTGCTTTCATTTGCTTGTATTGGTGTTCCTTCTCAGGCCTCTACCTCTTGGATCTTTCGTCAAATGGTATCCAAAACATTTTATGTCCTCCAACTGGAAAAAAAAAAAAAAAAAATCAGTTAGAAAAAGAATATCAACCGGAATTCATATTCCGGAAAGAACTAATTGGTCCAACCGATTTTGGAAATTTATCCATCAAATTATCAGTGAGATATTATCTTCCTGCTATCCCTATCAAGAGGCCTTTAACATTTGAGGATTCAGATATTCTTGGTACATAATTGCTAGGGAAGTATTAAAAATAGACTGCTCTTTGGCCTTTCCAAGACGAGATAGAAACAAAGAATAGGAAGTTGGTTCAACTCGAACAAAAAATGTATACTGCTTCATTCTAATAGCACTTGTTAATGCAAAGGCAGCTGCATACAAATTCTGGCGCCACTGATAATAAACACAAGGGATGATGACATTTACACCCCTTATATTGACTCATTCTTAAAAATCTTTTATAGTTTAATACCTAAAAAAACATCTTTCTTTGTTAAATATATACACACATCTTTTATTAATTTTCCTGTCAAACTTTTTCACAGAACTAATACATAATCACGTTACATGTAAATTACGTCAACTTTTTCAACAAAATAATAATAAAAATATGTATCAATTCAGTGAAGTGTGAGAATTTTTTAGAATATTAAAAGAAATCTTCAAAAATGAGTCCAACCATACAAAAACTATGATTCTAAACCAAAAATATGATTTTATGCCTTGAAAGCATCAAGCAAAAACACGGCGTAGCTCCCAAACAGTTTCAGGGACTCCCCGCCTTTTGTTTCGATGTGCTTTCATATTGCTAATGTGAAGAAACAATACAAGCTATCATGATACAATTGAATACCTTGACACCAATGCATTAGCCAATGGGATTGTCTGTTTCAATTATTGTTGATAAGCGTCATTGCCTCCCATCATGATGCCAATATATGTAATCTTGGCTGAAAATGCAAACTGCAGAAAGGCAAACGAAACTCATAAATCTGCTGTATATCATAGTGAGACTCATCTCCCAACAAAGAAGTTATAAAGGGGTGGGTAGAAAGGCATTAATTTACCTGTCCTTAGCCACCTCAAACTCTGATCAACTAAGACTAGATGTCACAAGCATTCAATTCCAAGTCATCATTTTTAATGGTATGAACCACTAACTGAGGCCCTTTCTTTTAAAAACTCCACCAGTCTTTCATAAAAGACTACCTGCATACATGACCAACAATTGGTCAGTTATTTGGCTCTGGTTTAGCATCTTTAATAATTCATCAATACAGCAAGATGTCCTGTTATGAATAACTTTCGTTAAAGAGAAAAAAAACGAAGAACAGAGGAGAAAAGAAGAGAGAAGAATCCAGGAGGAGAGAAGGCAGAGAAATACACAAAAAGAGAGAAAGGAAAATAGCTAATTTATATTTTTCTTTTGCTAGGGAAACGGTTACAGGGTACTTTTATACTACCCGTATGCTGTAACATTTTATACGTAACATGTTCATCATTAATGAACTTGTTCACAGTGCTGGCTTCAACTTCACATAGAAACTGCAATCGCTACATGAGTCAACAGATTTAAGAAAGCTTTAAAAAAGTGCCTGATTTGTACAAAGAACTGCACAGAATAAACCAACATGGATCTGTCTATTTCTAATAATCTTCTTTTTCCCTGCACCATCACACAAAGTTTCTATCTTATACACCTAGATACATTTCTGCTTTCCACACAGCAGGGAAAGTGGTACGGTTACCAATGAAACTATTTTCTGGTGTTATGAACATCACTATAAAGATCACATCACCTAAGCTTGGAAAAACTGGCTGGGCATATGGATATTGTTTTGGTGTACTTTTTAACCTAAAACCAAAAGATCCCATCGGTTCATATCAAGTAACTGTTTGAATAATTTACAAACGTAATTAAACAGTGTTACCTGCTTAAGTGTCACATCAGTGACCTAACCTATAACTCAATGAAATATCCAAAAAGACAGTGCAAAATGGAAAAAAGGAATCATGAAACACATATGTATTAAAATGGAAAAACGTCTTACTGAGTTGAAATCCAACGAAGTTCTCAAAACTAAGAGTGCATCAATCATATGCAAAGAATGCATTAGCTTCGCAGATGCTGCTGACAATGAGGTAAAACATTACCACGCTCAACAAACCTTAGAATCAGGTTATCTGCCTCTGCTGATTTTCCTTCCAACAACAGTTTCTTGCTCACCTTCTCACACAACTTCAAATCAGGAATCAGATTTCGATTAAACATCCGACTAGCCACTTTATAAGCAGAAAAAGGATTCCCTTTCCTCATGTAACTCTCCATCAGCACATGGCATGTTTTGGCATCAATTCTTGAGGCTGTTCTCAAAATCTTACTAAGGAGTTTATCAGCTGCTTCAGTGTTTCCAAAACTACAGAGCTTCTCAATCACTTGATTATATACCGTCCTGCACTTCTGCCGTGACAGCATTTTATCTAACAATATCAACAAATCATCCACTTTGCCCATTTGACAATAATGATGAATCACCGTTCTATATGTCACAGGTGTAGGACTCAGGCCCTTACTAAGCATTTTTTTTGTGAACTCAGTAGCTTCCTGTATTCTACCGTTCCTTGCCAATGCATCAACTATAGCTGTATAAGTGATGGTATCAGGATGTTTATTTATTAGATACATGTCATCAAATAATGACAAAGCTGCTTCTACATCATCCTTCTTGCAAAAGCCATGAATCAAGGTAGTAAAGTTTACAACATTGACAGCACAGCCCTTGTTCAGACACTCTTCCATGAACAGTTTTGCCTCGTTCATGTTCCCCTCGAGGCAGAGTGACTTGATTAATAAATTAATTTCAACTGGAGTTGGGAAGAAACCCTTTCTAACCATCTCCCTGACGACGTCACATGCATCCAATAATTTTCCCTCTCGCTGCAACCCATGCATCACAACACTATACGTGATAGCATTTGGAGCCCACCAATCTTCCTCACTCATATTCATCATCTCCCTAGCCTCTAATGACTTCCCATTTCGACAAAGCCCATTTAAAAGGGCTGTATATGTCACAGCATTTGGCTTGCAACCATGCTTATGCATTTGTTGAAGCATCTTTTTAGCTTGCTCTATGTTCCCAACCTGACAAAGTCCATTGACAACAGAAGTGTACGTCACAACATCAGGTATACAAACCTTTTTGAACATCGCATTCACAATTTCTTTTGCCCTGTCCATCTTTCCCATCTTACAAAAAGAGTCAACAATTGCACTGTACTCAACTTTGTCAACACAAAATCCTATTTCGTCTGCTTCCTTTAAAAACTCAAGTGCTTCATCTGCATGGCGATGCTTACAAAGCTTATGGATCACAGTATTGTAAGTAACCTGATCTGGTAATAACCCACTTTCCACGCTCATCTTCTTCATTAACTCTCTTATCTCTTTGATCCGTTTGTCCTTAGTAAGAAAACTGATAACAGTGTGATAACTAACTTTATCAGGGGAGCATCCTTTGAATGGCATTTGATCAATTAGCTCAATGGCATCTTCAATTCGATGAACATTGCAGTATCCCTTGATTAAACAATTATAAGTTATCACATTTGGTACAATTCCAACAAGCTGCATTCTTTCTACAAACCTCAATGCCTTTTCCAACCTATTTGCCATCAGTAAAACATGAATAGCAGTATTACATGTCAACAAATTTGGTTCAACACCTGCTTTGTGCATCAAAGTCAACATCTGCATTGCACTCCTCAACTTACCCGCCCGACTATATGCCAACATTACATGACAATAAGCTTCCGGACAAGGATAGATTCCCCTGCGAGTCATGAGGCGGAACACCCTCCTAGCACCCTGACAGAGCTTAGTTTTACTGAGGACCTCAAGCATTGCATAATATACAATCGGGTCATGCCGGTAGCGCCATTGCCGGTCAGCCCAATAGAAGAATTGTAAAGCAACTCTTTCATCAGCTTGAGACTGCAAAACAGCACAAACTTGTCGTGGCTTAAGACTTCTGAGTAAATGCCTCAACTCCCCTTCACGCTTAGGGTTCCAAGCAGACCTAAGTTCAATCAACCTACAAATTTCTCTCACCAAAGGGTGTCGAAAATCCTCATCCCCAACCTCAATTCTCATAACCTCTTCCCCTTGCCGATTAAGCCCATCAGATGATCTGAAAACCATAAACTCATTATCATCTTTATCACCACAACTTTCATAACAACCTTCTGCCACTTCTTCCTTATTATCATCCTCCTCATCTTCATCCGATTCTTCTACCGGGCTATAAAAACACAATCTAGAATTTTTAGCTATTGTACAATCATCATCTTCAGAACCCATTAGCCCATACTTGTTAAAGCGGTCATTCTTATGATTGCAATTCTCATGAGCACCAAAACTAATGCTAATTGTTTTTGAAAATATGAGCGAGCGAAAAGAAAAATGACACGAAGGCCTAACCTCTGCTTGAATGGAACCGAACTCAGTCCCAAGCACAGGTGCATGTCGCCGAAATAAAGCATCAAACTTGCAACTATTAACCACAGCCTTCGACGACTTGAAACGAAATGGCATTTCAATATACTAGTTATCAGTCACAAGAAAGAAAAAGATTGGACCATTATATAGTTGGATTTGGTATAGGAACAACACTGCGGAGCTCAGTTTTTTACCGAGAAAGAAGCAAAAGTACAGTGATTTTGTCGGTTAAATCAGAGCCCCCCAAATATCGGTCATGTGCGTGAGGTCATTTCACCGGTTTCAGGTCGAGACAAGCGCAACAAATCAGAGACTTTGTTTGAAGCTCAACAACGACCGTTGATAATCATGCCGTGATAAGTTGGCTCTGATCTTCCTCGGGACCGGCTGCTCCAGTTCCTTAACCTAATGCAATGTGCTTGATCCAGCCGTCGAATCCGATTGCTCCCAGGCGGTTTCTGTCCCGGCGGAGAAAACCCTAACTACAGGTTCAGAAGTGTTTCGAGTGATCATTCTTTTCTTTACATATATTATGTGGGGAGTGAGGACAGGGACAGTATAGCATTAACTTGAATATAATCAAAAGTACATATATATATATAAATATAATAAATTATTCAGATCTTCCAAAGGATCACGACTGTTTCATATTTGCAGATACTTGTGGCTCATGAACATGCTGCTACATCTACACATAACTCCGTCGGTCTGCTACCGTTACCTCTTTTCTGTTTCACTTTCCTTCCATGTTCCATCAGATTCTTCCCCCCCACTGTTGCATTCACCATCTTTTAATATATTCTTCCCCACCACTTACAAAACTATATATAAAGTTTAACTATATTAAAAAAAATTAAAATTTTACAAAAGTAATAATAAAATATTAAATTTTTATTTTTATAAAAATAATCCAATGTTAACATTTTCGTTAATGTTATTAACGTGACATATCATATCACCTATCATATTTGGCACATAAATGTTATCTGAAATTTGTTTTTCACATCAATATTGATACCAATTTATCCTACAGCCCACTTAAGGAGATAGATGGGAGACTCATTGTTTGTCTTTGGCCCTGTTTGGCAATCAGCTGATTGCATTAGCTGATAGCTGATTTTATTAGTTGATAGCTGATAGCTGATTCTATCAGCTGATTTGACCAGCGAATTGCAGTAGCTGTTTGTGATTTGATGTTTGGTAAAATTAGCTGTTTAGTATAAATTGTTTATGTATAAAATGACTTATAAGTACATGATTTTAAAAAAATTTATAAAGGTATGAATTTAGTATTTCGTTGAATTATTTTTATAGTAATTTAAAATTTAGATATTTAATTATACAAAAATTAAGTTTACAATTCTAATAAAAAATATATAACATATAATAATAATAATAATAATAATAATAATAATAATAATAACAAAATCTAATAATAATAATAATAATAATAATAACAACAACAACAACAATAAAATCCAAAACTCATCTCTAGTTTTATACCTTGTGTTGTCTGCAAACTTACTCGATGAACTACCATATAGATATTTTGATAAATTTATAAATAAGAGTTGCAGTTAATCTCATACATCTTAAATAGGTTAGAAATAAGTTTGAGAGCATAATTGTCTTTCAGTAAAATTATTATTAGCTGGTTGGTTGAAAAGCTCCTCTCAAATAACTTTTCAAAAAATAACTGGTTAGGTTGAATCAGCCAACCCAACCAGCTCCTAACCAAACAAGCATAAATATAGCTAAAAAGCTATCTACCAAACACCCCCTTTGTCCTGAACTGGATATACTGAAGGAAGGTGCTAAACGCTGGGAAGCCACACTGGTCGGATTTTTTCTTCGACCAACGTCTTCCTTTTCCCCTAGTCCATCGGTGTGCGCAGAACCACAGGAAAAGTAAGGGTCTAGTTGATCTTCTCCTTTCAGAGGACAACCTCCTTCTGTTCAACTTCTCCAACAAACAAGACGCACTCAACGTCCTTGAGGAGGGGCCATGGCATTTTCGAAACCAGCCCATGTTTTTACAATAGTGGCAACCAAGCCTCAATTTCAACACCATTAAAGTACTCAATGTCCCTCTATGGATCAATTTTCATAACATCCCTCTTGAGTACTGGACAACGCAAGGTCTCAGCTCACTGACCAGCTTCATCGGTAAGCCGATTTGCTTTGATGAAAACGCTGCCATGAAGAAACGCATAGGTTATGCAATGATCTGTGTTAATGTTGAACTTTCTAGGGAATTACCGACTGTTATACCTATCATGAGGTTGGGAGAGGGCTCACAAATGAGGGAGGATTGTGTTGAGATTTCTTACCATTGGAAACCCACGACCCTTGCTCAAGGGAAATCATGGAAAGCCACAAGGAAGGTGTTCAAAACAGGCTACTATCATGAATTAATGAACATAGAGGCTGCTGGCCAGGAGGATGGCACTACATCGATTGAAGACCACATATCTGTGCAGCTTGAAATATTGTTGACCAAGGTAATAAATTACTACACATGGACCCGAAAGAGCCAACGCTGTCTCCCATTGCTAATCCCTATGATAGCACCCCCTCCCCCTGCTTTCGCAATGAACCAACTAGCCCTCACGCATTTGCTGTGGATGATTTAATCCGGCTCCCCCGTGTCATCCCTCCCCTTTACCGACTGAGAATATGACTCTATTGTCCAGCCGAACCCTGAAACACTGGTCCACTCCCTAGGTCCTATAGTCCCCCTGGAACCTTGCAACCTATCAGCCATTTCCCCGGAATACTTCCAGACTGTGGAGAGACAACGCTCCCAACGGAGCAAGAAGAAAAACTCCCAATTTACCCACTAATGTCCATTATTATATGGAACGTAAGAGGCTTGAACTGCCTAACAAAGCAAGCAGCTTTGCGAGATTTTGTCACGAGGGAAAAGCCTCAGCTTATCGGACTCTTGGAAACAAAAATAAAAGCTGAACGGGTGGATCAATTGCGGATGCTAGGTCCTCAATGGCAGTTTATTTCAAACCACTCTCACCATATTTTGGGTAGAATCATTGTATGTTACAACATAGAGGCTCTAAGGGTGGACACCCTACACTCATCAAATCAAGCCCTACATCTTCAGCTTCATTTCTTGCAGCAGAATATGAATATTTTTCTGTCAGTTATATATGCTAGCAACACTGGTTTTCAGCGAAGATTATTGTGGAATAACCTCCTGTCTTTCAATACAAACCTTTCCTCACCTTGGTTGGTCTGTGGTGATTTCAACTTTATATTATATAGTTCGGAAGCTCAAGGTAATTGTCAACTGAAGAATTACTCACAGGACCCCAAGGAGTGCGTGGACCTCCTGGGTGTGACTGATCTTAAACACACTGGGCATCATTACACTTGGACCAACAAACAGAGTAATCAATGGTTTATTCAGAAGAAACTTGACCGTGCACTTGTAAATGAGGAATGGTTGACGCAATTCCCTGATAGCTATGCCACTTTTCCAGACTCCTATTTTCTGACCACACTCCTATTGTTATCTCCAACATGTTCTAGCACCAACCCCAATCCTTCCCCTTTCGGTTTAACAATTTCTTAGCCAAGGACCCTAACTTCTTGGATGCATGTCGCACTGGCGCTGCAGGGTCAGTGTATGGCACCACTCAGTTTTGTTGTGTACAGAAGCTTAAGGGTATTAAGCGAGAGCTTAAAGCGCTCAAAGCTTCTAAATTTCCTAATACCGAGAAAGCTGTCCAACACTCCAGACAGATACTAATTTATCGCCAAAGAGATTGTGCTTCCTCCCCCCAAGATCCACATATTAGAGAAAGAAAACGACAAGCATTATTGACCTACATGCAAGCGGTACAAAATCATACCTCCCTTCTTCAGCAGCGTGCAAGGGTCCACTAGCTCAAAGATGGTGATAAATGCTCTCATTTTTTCTTCAATACTGTCTCAGCTAGCAGAAATATTAATAGCATATGCCTTATTACAAAAGACGATGGCAGTCAACTTCATGACCTAACGAATATTCAGCAGGAAGCTGTCCATTATTTTTCTACACTACTTGGTTCTTCAAATGAGTTCCCAGTCACTTCAGATGAACTCTCGGGGATCATTTCCAAACGAATCTCCCCTGACATGGCAGCTTCTCTCATCTGACCGATTGATGCTAAAGAAATTGAGGAAACAATCTTTGCAATGGATGGCAGCAAAGCCCCGGGGCCAGATGGGCTAAACGCATACTTTTATCAGAAATCATGGACGGTAACTGGTCCCTTCGTTGAGGAGGCTGTCCAGGAATTTTTCACAAGGGATCGTTTGCTCAAGGAAATTAACAAAAAAATTTTGTGCTTGATTCCTAAATGTTCTAACCCATTGAATTTTAGCGACTTCAGGCCAATTGCTTACTCAAATGTCCTATATAAGCTCATCTCCAAGATTATTGCAACACGATTGAAAGGAGTTCTTCCCTCCCTTATCAATGATACCCAAAGTGCTTTCATGAGCAACCGAAATATTGGGGACAACATTTTAACCGTCCAGGAACTCTTAAAAGGCTATACCAGACACAATTCCATGCCAAACTGTACTATGAAAGTCGACTTCCATAAAGCTTTCGACAATGTCAACTGTTCCTTTATTTGGGCGCTACTGGAGGCCAATGGCTTTCCTAGGATCTTCATTCATTGGCTAAAGGAGTGTATCACCACGGCTAGCTTTTCGGTCCTTATTAATGGTAATCCTTCCAGTTACTTCAAAGCTGCCAAGGGCCTTAGACAAGATGACCCACTCTCACCTTACTTGTTTATTTTATGCATGGAATTTTTGAGTTCTCTTCTTATCAGGGAAGTGGAGGCTAACACTAAGTTTAAATACCACTCACGGACCAAAAAACTTAGATTGACCCATCTCTTCTTTGCTGATGATCTCCTCCTATTTTGTGGAGCCAATGTGGATTCTATCTACACTCTTATACGGGCACTAGAGAAATTCTCCTTATTATCGGGCTTAATGATCAACTTCAACAAAAGTCACTTCTTACTCTCCCATGGTGCTCGTCATCTGGAAGACGTTATTTCTGCAGCTACTGGGATGGTGAGGCAGTCCCTCCACTGCTCTACTTGGGTTTACCAATACCTACCAAAAGGCTACGATACTCGGACTGCATCCTTCTCATTGAAAAGGTTCAGGAAAGATTACACTGTTGGGTCAACAAATTTCTCACACAGGCAGGTAAAATACAACTCATCAAATCTGTACTCAACTCCCTCCACCTTTATTGGAGCTCTCACATCTTTTTAGCTGGGAATGTAACCAAACTGCTTGAGCGTCTCTTTAGGAACTTTTTGTGGAGCCAGCGTCTCTTTAGGAACTTTTTGTGGAGCCACAATAATGGATCTCGGGGTCTCGCCAAAGTAAAGTGGACTGACATATGCGCTCCTAAAGACAAAGGGGGATTAAACATCACTCCCTTGAAGCTCACCAATCAAGCTCTTATTCTTAAGCAGTTATGGTAGATCATAGAGGACAAACAATCGGTATGGATCCGATGGCTTCACTCATATTTCCTAAAAGAAAAGAGCATATGGGAAATTAGTGTATGCCCTTCTCACTCCTTCTTTCTAAATCAATTGGTCCGTTTAAAAATTTTGGTTCAACAGGATGTGATCTACAATGTAACATCCCCTCACCTATGGGAAGGGCAAAATAGTAATTTGGAACGGGTTAGGAATGTGTAAAATTGTTTTTCTATGTTCATGCATTCATATATGCACATGAAAATGACTGTACATGTATTCATGACATTTTCCCGGTATAAGTGTGAATAAAGGTGAATTTGAAAAAAAATATGCTTTGTGTGTGTAAAATTTGTGTTGGAGAGGGTCATAGTGATTTTCTGATTTTTAGAGAATTTTAGAGATTTTTCGGGAATTTTTCGGAGTCGTTTCCGGACTAGGAAAACTGTCAAGTGACAGAATAGGGGTTTACCGGTAGAGAAAATGATTGTCCAATGGCACTGGAAACTTATACATATGAATTTTTTTGATATAAGGATTGAAAGTTATGAGTTGTTGAATTTCGGATGTATTTTAAAGATTAGGTGCTTTG
>JAOQMS010000002.1:37538442-37555332 GCA_027563885.1 Erythroxylum longipes | reverse complement strand
AAGTAAGTGTATTTACTTATAACTTAATTTTCTTCCAGTTACAGTTTTGTAATGAAAATATTTATTATTAATAAAAAAAAAGAGTTTGGTTTTTATGAGCATTATATATCTAGTCGTAAGTTATCGAGATTCTTCTGTAAGTAATATACATATACATAGAGATGTATGGGAAACATGTACATTATAAGAATCTAAAATAATGGATTCACAGTTGAATAATCAATTTTGTCGCTTAATTATTGTTTAGACTGTAGTGTTGCGATTTATCTCCATGTAAGTAAAGGAGTTTACTTCGAGGGAATGATGAGTTTCATATCATGATAGTAGTTGACTATTGACAATGGCACTATTAAATGAATCTGGAATCAAGTATGTTTTTCAAGAATAAAGTGAGTCATTACTTTAATCTTAAAATATACAATTTAAGTATTCGTTTATTATGGACCACAATCTTGATGAGTAGTGAACTCGTATATGTTTCGTTATAATTCTTGATATGATAAGAATGGATTTTTACAGAGTATTAATCCAGTGTCTTCATGTTGGAATTATTAATTGAAACATGTATCAGGGAACATTCACTTAAATAAAGAGTTTATAGTGATATCATCACTTCTAGATGATTTATGAAAATTGGTGATTAAACTGGCGCCAGTAGTTTGATGGACTAGCTACCCATCAAGTCTTAATACCAAGATGAGATCTTGTGTGTTAATCACCATATAGAGTAAATGGGAGATCTAAAAGAAAAAACCAATAGAAGGGCAAAATGGTAATTTTAAACCAATAGAAGGGCAAAACGGTAATTTTACCCTTTGTTTTGCAAATGGCTATAATAAGGTTCATAATAAGGTTTGCAATTGGACATCCTTCACTAACATGTGTTCTCATAATATTTAGTAATTCAAGAGTTCAACTAATTCTCTTTAGTGGAATGACATTTAGTTAATAAGGTATAATTAATTCTAATGAGATTAAATTAATTCTGGGTTTATTGGAGCTTAAATTATCTAAGTCCAATAAGATTCCGCATTTGGCTTCAACGAAGGTTACCAAGCAAAGTAAGAAATACAAATAGAGATTTTAAAGCTTATGATTGAATATTGGGCTTATAATAATTAATTGTTAATTACAAATACAATTCAACATTTAGAAATGGGCTAGGCTTTGGTTTAATTTGATTAATTAAATTAAAACAAAGCTATTTAAGATAAATGGAGCTAGAATTTTGGTTTTAATAGACTAAATGTGCAGCTGCACATTTAGCATTGATTTGCTATATTAAAGATGGTTTTAACATGTTTTATCATCATTAAATGGAGTAATGACCTTATCATTAAATGGTTTAATGATGGTATTTTAATGATACCATGTAACTATTAGCATTCATTGGATTAAAGAAGAAAGAGGTGCTTTATGATGGATCATCTTCCTTCTTTCATCTCAAAACTGAAATTGATATGTCTCATTTAGGTTTATTGTCTTTTCATATAGCCATCTTAAAGACAAATAAGTAGAGTCTCATTTATTGGCTTCTTTATGAATGATTAAAGAATAAAGTGACCCATTTGATGCAAATCTCTTCTTTCTTTTGATGAAAACTGAAATTGAGAAGGTGTAAGAAGGTGTTCTTGCATTTTTTACTCTCTCACTCCTATCTTGCATGGTATAGACGAAAATTGCATAAAAAGTGTCTCAACAATTGGCTTCTTTCTTCTAAGAAAAAAATCTCTTTAAGTTTTCTTCTCCTTTCCCACTAAAGGATATTGTTAACCAAGTTGACCAAAAAGAACAAGTGGTAGATCAGATTGGTCGAGGATACAATATCGAGAAGAAGATACAATAACGAGAAAAGGATACATTTCCTAGGAGAGGATACATTGCCAATGATAGGATAGTACAGCGAGGAGTTAAAGCTGTAGCGAAGGAGTCGGTAATATAATTTCTACCACCTTGATCCTATGTTTATTATCCTTATACCGTATCATGTATGGCTATGCATGTTGATTTGGTTATATTGCTTCCACTGCAATCTTGACTTATAAAAAGTTTTGAAATCTACCGTTTTATCCAAATCGTGCATGCTTTATTTTTCCGATCCAACATGAAGCTTCCATCTGGTGTTCCTGTTTTTGACTCATTCCCTACTAGCCTTGGACTAGCTAATGGTATATCATCCTCAGATTCCTCCGAATTAGAAGCCTGTGGAGTATGAACATCATTCGTCTCTATAGTAGTACCCCTGTTACTAGGAACTTCTAACTCAATAATTTCTCATTCTTCTCCTAATTTTTCAATTATAGTAGAAACACCACCAAAATTATCCTTATACAAAATAATCTCATCAAAAGTCACATCACAGGGTTTTATAATTTTCCTATTCTTAGGATCCCAAAACTGATATCCAAACTGATCTTAACCATACCCTATGAAATAGCATTTCATAGCCTTTGGGGTCTAATTTATCTAAACTTTCATAATGAACATAAGCAACACATCCAAAGGTTCTCAGGTGGGAAAGATCTACCTCTTTGCTAGACCACACCTCTTCAGGAATTTTGAAGTATAAAGGAACTGAAGGTCCTCTGTTGATCAAATTTGCTGCTGTACTGACTACAACAGCCTAAAAGACCTTTAGGAGTCCTGCGTGGATTCTCATCCTTCCAGTATGTTCGAACAATGTCTGGTTCATTCTTTCTGTAACTCCATTCTGACAAGCCTTCCTTGGAACTATTCTTATCAATCTAATGTCGTTTACTGCATAATATTTCTTAAATTCTTTCTTGTCCTACTTAAGATTTGATTCTCAACCTCAGCTCTCCAAACTTTGAAAGTTTCAAACACCTAGAACTTGTGCTTTAGGAAGTAGACCCACACCTTCCTGCTGAAGTCATCTATAAAGGTCACAAAATACTACAAGCCACCTAAGGATTTCACCTTATAAGGCCCCCACACATAAGTGTGTACTAAATCAAGCCTCTCTGCCCCTAACTCTCTCTTGGTCTTTGTGAAAGTTACCCTTTTCTGTTTTCCTAAGACACAACTCTCACATAGACACAAATTCACTGATTTCAAACCAGGCAGAATACCCTTTGAGGCTAAAATTTTCATCCCTTTCTCTTTCATATGACCAACCTTATTGTGCCATAGCTTGGTGCTATCATTTATTGTTGTAGCAACCATGTTAGAACACTCTACAATAGTGTATAAAGTCCAAACCTTGGTCCCTCGTGCTACCACTATGACACCCTTAAAGACCTTCTAAGACCCATCATCAAACATAGTTCTATAATCACATTAGTCTAGCTGACCCACTGAAATAAGAATTTTCTTTTAAGTTCGGAATGAACCTAACATCTTGCATTTTCCATGTACTCCCACTCGAAGTTTTAATCGTGAAATCTCCCTTCCCCATAATATCCAAAGGTTCATTATCAACAAGATAAACCTTCCCCAACTTCCCAGACTTGAAGTTGTGAAACAACTCCCTACATGGTGAAAAGTGAAACGATACGCCAAAGTCCAATATCCAAGACACGATGGGACTATCAACGCTAAGGATCAAAGCATCACCCACATCATCTAAAGCAGAGTTCACTGATGAATCACTATCATTATGGTGTTTTCAGCTATCTTTCTTTTTCTTTGGGTTAGGACACTTTATCTTGGTAAGCCCTTTACCACCACAACCCCAACACACCATCTCTGAACTACTCCTGGACTTGCTCCGCCCCTTAGACTTCGATCTTCCTGGTTTCCCTTTTTCCCTCATTGTTTTTCCCTTCCCCTACTCTAGGTACTGTAAGCTCCCCCTGATGACTCCCCGAACTCCCTCCTCTTAATACTCTCACTTAGGATCAAGTCACATACATCATCAAGTTTTAGTTTATTCTTTCCAGTAGAATTACTCACAGCAATTACAATAGTATCCCTGTAGTAGGTAAGGACGACAACAAGATCGAAGCTTTAACCTCATCTTTAAATTTAATGACCATCAAAGTCAATTGGCTTATAATCTAATTAAATTCATTTATATGTCCAGCAGCAGAACTACCATCTACCATCTTTAAATTAAATAAACGACGCATCAAATATACCTTGTTCATAGCCAAATGTTTCTCATACATATCTGATAGAACCTTTAACAAACTTGTCATCGTTGTCACATCTTTGACATTAAATGCCACGTTGCGTGCTAATGTCAAAAGAAATCATACCAAGCTTGTCGATTCAGAACCTTCCACTCATCTTCCTTCGTCAAATCTGGTTTCTCATAAAAGGGAAGATACAAGTTCTTTTAGTACAGATAATCCTCCATCTGCATCTTCCAAAACCCAATGTCCTTCCCATTAAACTTCTCAATCATGATCTTCCCATCCTCCATTGTTGTTTGCTGAGCAATCTAGCCAATGAACCCTGCCCTAATACCAATTGTTGGGATCATGCCAATTCCAATTGCACCAAACACAACAATAATACATAATAAAATGAAAACAATAATAATGAATACCAAATTTAACGTGGAAACCTGAGGATCGGGGGAAAATCACGGAAACAATGCAATAGATATTCTCAAGAGTGAATAGATGGCAATTACAAGGCACACATAATTCTCTCTTTGTTGCCTCACGTTAACCCGAGAAGAAGTTTTTTTGGTGCTTTTATTATTAGCCAATACATCAAGAAGAAAGAAACTAAATAAAGTGGGCTTTAGGCCCCACCACTCCTTTTCTCTCAATCTCCACACTCAATAAAAAATTTAAGCATGTGAAGCTTTCTTCCTTTTAACTTGAAGTTTAAAAGAGATTTTTGAGCCACATAGCAAATATGCAATAGTTGTGAGGATTGAAACTATGAGAACCAAAGGCAACGAGTGATCTTCCACCAATGAAAACATGGACATAGATTAACACAAATGGCTAATCACACTATATCTACAATCTGTTGTAAGCCGCACAAAAATGTTATGTCATTGATGTGATAAAGAAACAGTACAAGATGCCTATCCATCATGAAGTTTTTAGTTATCTCTGTTGGATGATCCTGCATCATCTTGAGCTCATTAAATTGTCATATTTGGTTAAATCAATAACACAAAATTTATGAGAAAGCATTTAGGAACCTGTACACAAGATCACTAGACAGACTTCTAACTTAGTACTCCATCCCACATTTTTTAGAAAGGAACAAGATTCCTAAAATTCCAGGCACTTCCATCGAAAGGCATGACTCAATAAATCGTACATGGCTTAGTCTGTCACAAGTCAACTCTACTAAATCATAAAGCTTGTCATCATAATTATGGTACAGTTGGCCTAATAGCAACCAGCATATGCACAAATTCAGAATGACTTCTCTGAGTTTAGTATCAATAAAAACCTTCAAAGAATGAACAATAACAGAAAGCAGAGACTTGGAGTAAAGAATACGAGACAAAATGCTTTGGGACAAAGATGATAGAAGCATTAAAATGAAATATATAAAGAATCACCAAGGAATATTAAAGAACATACCTTCACAAGATTGAAACATAGCTTATGGCATCATTAATTAACTCCACAACACTTTCGTGCCCTTTCCTTCGTGTCATGAATTCAACTTAGCTGGAACCAATGTATTTAAGCTAATACTTACATAAAATATATATTAAAAGTAGAATGTCAAGACATTTTTACAAAAGTTAGAACTAGTTGTTGAAGATTAGTCAAACATTTTTAGGATTAATTGTCATCAAATAAGCTTTCAAAATCAACTTTAATGTTGCTTTGCATAAGCTACAATGTGAACATTACTAGTAAGCCTACTAGGCGTAAACCTCAAAAACATGGCTACAAGGTAAACATGAAATAAAATCAATATTATCACCTATTAGTTTCATAAGGATGTAAAATGATTAGCATTATACAGATTGTAAACAAGTCGCGGATTCTTGGTCGATTATGTTTATCATAAGGAAAACAAGTATTTATTTAACAACTAAAGGTGGATTCTATCTACAACATAAAAGCCATCATATAAAGCTATATACCAATAATTAAATTGTCTATGCGTTAGTGCAAAAAGAGAAACTGACTATGTATATCACCTGTTGTTTTACGATAATAAATCCTTAAAAGAATGAACAGAAACTGAAATTCTTCTCTACTATTTTCATATGCTAAATACACTAATATATACAAAGTCATTTCAAACTTACCTACAAGCTCATTATTAAGGTTGGATGACGACAATCTGGAAACTAATGCTTTAGCTCTCACAAATCAAGTCCCTCCATGATCATTACTATGACACTACCTAATAATATACAATTAATGGTCAAACTTTCTTAATTGAATTTTGGAATTAAAATATGCACGTCATTACTATTACATCCTAACAATTTAAAGTAACTGACCTCCATTAAGTTCAGTTAATTTGATAGTCAAGGCTGTATCAAATCCTTGAGATTGATCCGTTAATTTGTATCTGCAACCACCTTTCATTCTTTTGCATGCAACTTATAAACTTCGAAAGTTGAACAAAAGCATTCTCATAAATATACATGTTTACATTAAGGACAAGAATTAAAAAAAGATCAGATAGTAGCATGAGATATGGGAATCTAAGAAGAGCATAGTATAGCTATAATGAGTATAAAAATTTTGATTTACTGAGACATAACAGGAGGTGTGGAATAAGAATATCAAAACTCCTTCAGGCAAAAGATAGGTGGGGGAAAAATCCTCCTAAACAAGTTAGAAAGGATTCACAACTTAAGGAACGTGATGTAAGAAGTTCAATTGCTTCAGGTTTTGCAAATCACTACGAAGCAAGGAAGAAGAGCTCTAGGATTAAGGAGATAAAGCTCCTCGATATTTGTATACAAACCAACTTTGCCAGTCAATGAATCAAACCTAGTTTGGCTCGTTATTTCTTGTATATTCTCTAGAGGCTTATGAACTCTCCCACCTATCACTCTATATACTATCAAAGCTTTCCTTACATATGGATCTTATTCTAATATCTCAGTGGACTCAAAGGCCCTTCCACTAGTAAAAGTAGTGAAGACACTTATCCCATCCTTGAGCTCTTTCTTAGCAGCGAAACCATTCCTAATAATTGGACAAACACATATTTGTCCATGGTTAAACAAACGAAGGGAGTGAAATGAACACAACCCAAAAAATATAAAAACACATGCGAGACTTTAACAAATTTGAGAAGCATATCATCCGATCGCTAAAGAAATGAAAAACAAAAGATACCCAGATATACAAATTGTTGATGGAAAACAAAATTACGAAGCTTTGTCCAAAAAGAGCATACCTTAGCCTTTAAGAACCCTGAAAACACCAATCCTGGTTTAGGATGGAGACATTCCATGAATTAATCCAAAAGGGGGATGGAAGGAGTTGAGAAGATCTAACGCAAGATCGAAGAAAATTAAGAGTTGAGAAGGGGAAGTAAAGGCAGGAAGCAAAATCAAAGGAAAGAGAAAGCATCAACTTTGCTTAGGCAAGAGTAAAGCCAAAACCTTTAGGTTTCATTAAAAATTCATTGAATTAGTCGTGGAATAAAATAGGAACAGACTATTTGATACAGAAGATCTGATTCATTAAAATAGAAAGATGGAGAGTAGTTCAAAGGTGAGTGAGGAAGTGAATTGTAGCGGTTTTGTCGAGAATTTGTGAAAGGTAAAATGGTGAGTAATGAAGGGAATTTATGAAGGATAAAATAGTATCAAGATGATGGGATTTACTTTTATTTAAATAAAACAATGTCATATTAATAAGTGTTAGTTCTTGTACATAAATTAAAAAAAGGTGACAATATTTAATTTATAAAGAATAATTTCATTAGATTTTCTATTCTTATAAAGTTTGTTTCGAACTTTTTGTAAACGTTAGAATTCAAATTGAACGTTTAGAAATATTGTGGTTCAACTTATATTTTGATGTAAATATTAGGGTTTAAACTACACTTCTAACCTTAAAAAACACAATCCTTTAATTTTGGAGTCATTGTATTACCAATAAGTTTTGAATTTAAGATTGAACATTTTGCCTAATTGATGGTTTGTAAGTGTTTGTGCTTTCTTTTAGTTGCAAGAGATCCTAATCCACGTTTGGTGTAAAGATCCAATACAAGTATAGTATCTGGAGATGAGTACAAGGGAAAACTCCCACCAAACCTCCACTAGCCGACTCGAAAATTATCGTCTCATTACATTATTACTTTATTATCATAAAAGATACGTTCTGCCTTTTCGATTGTTGCCTTAGGATGATTGGAAGTGATAACGAGGAAAGTTGATCTAACATTTTATATTGAATTAATTAAAAAAAATCCAATTTTTCGTTAATTTTTTAATTATAACCTGAATTTTAAAAAATAATAAATAAAATGCCTAAATTTTTATTTTTTTTAATTCTAACCCAAACTTCAAAAAGCGGTAATAAAATTCTCAAACTTTCAATTTTCTTCAATTTAAACCCGACTTTGTTTGTTATTCTCCCGATACCCTCAACCCTTGTTTCCTGTTTGTTCTTCTAACACCCCAAACTACTCTCACATTACAGCGTACTATACCAATAAGTTCTTCATTTTTAGTTTGTTCCTCTGATGCCTTTAGTATAAGAGTGTTGAGGCTACATAATCTAAAAATCGAAAGATAAGAGTGTCGAGAGAACAAATTAAAAATGAAGGAAAAAACTGAAGTCAAAACTTAAGGTCATTAAGGCTGTGTAATTTGATTTAGGTCATTTTTAAACAACGAAGTTATTTCATTAATCTTTATTTGTTATGTTAATCTTGGCTGACGTATATTAATAGTTAAAGTTTCTAAAACACGTAATAAGTCAGGTATGCAAACTTAATGAAAATACTAACAATATGCTATAATTGAAAAAAAAATTAAAAGTTTGAACCTTTTATTGCTACTTTTTGAAGTTTGAGTTAGAATTAAAAAAATTGAAAATTTGGATATTTTATTACTATTTTTTAAATTTAAGCTATAATAAAAAATTCATACGAAAGTTTAGATTTTTTTATTAATTAATCCGATTATATTTTACATCTTTAATCAAATTCCTACCGTCCAATTATAGTGGCAAAAGACGATTCGGATACTTCTGTCTAGAGAAACTCCCAACTCAAATTTGATAATCCAAGTTGGCTTAAAATCTGGCCGGGGGAGGTGAGAAGGCCGGCACCTCCCTTGGTTACCTAAAACATTGTTGTCTGGGATGTTGCCTCCAGCTATAGACTGGACTGTCTAAATTCCACAAACAAACTTGTTCAAATCCATTAATTACAAATCTCTGAAACCTTTAAATATTTGCCTCCACCATTTCTCTGCGAAACAAAACAACTTCCAATGGCGGACTCCAATGAAACCCTCGTTGACGGCAACTTCCTGGCCGCCAAGTGTCTCGCTCGCTGCGGCGTAACCCACATGTTTGGAGTGGTCGGCATTCCGGTGACGTCTCTGGCCAACCGTGCCGTGTCCCTGGGCATTCGCTTCCTGGCCTTCCACAATGAGCAGTCCGCAGGCTACGCGGCCTCCGCCTACGGTTACCTAACGGGCCGGCCGGGGTTGCTGCTCACTGTCTCCGGTCCCGGCTGCGTCCATGGGCTGGCGGGTCTGTCTAATGCCATGGCCAATACCTGGCCCTTGGTTATGATCTCCGGCTCTTGTGACCAAAACGACGCCGGACGCGGCGACTTTCAGGAGCTTGACCAAATTGAAGCGGTGAAACCATTCTCTAAGTTCTCTGTGAAGGCAAGGAATATAAAGGATATACCTAATTGTATTGTTCAGGTTCTTGATCGAGCCGGTTCGGGTCGTCCTGGTGGGTGCTACTTAGATCTTCCATCTGATGTGTTGCATCAACAAGTAACAGAGTCGGAAGCTGAGAGGTTGATATCCACTGCATTGAGTAGTAGCAAATGGAGTGACGGTGGGAATGTGATTGGTAGTTCAGAGATTGAAAGAGCTGTGGAGTTGCTTAGAAATGCGCAGAGGCCTTTAATTGTGTTCGGAAAAGGTGCTGCATATGCCAGAGCGGAGGATGAGATTAGGAAATTTGTGGAAAGAACCGGAATTCCATTCTTGCCTACTCCGATGGGAAAAGGGTTGTTGCCTGATTCTCATGAACTCGCGGCGAGTGCTGCCAGGTCGCTTGCTATAGGTAAATGTGATGTTGCATTGGTAGTTGGTGCTAGGCTTAATTGGTTGTTGCATTTTGGAGAGCCACCCAAGTGGTCTAAGGATGTTAAGTTTATATTGGTGGATGTTTGTAAGGATGAGATTGAGTTGAGGAAACCTCATCTTGGTTTGGTTGGGGATGCCAAGAGAATGTTAGAGTTATTAAATAAGGAGATCAAAGAGGATCCCTTTTGTCTGGGGAAGTCTCATCCTTGGGTTGAGGCAATTTCAAAGAAAGTTAAAGAGAATGTGTCTAGGATGGAGGTGCAGTTGTCCAAGGATGTCGTGCCCTTCAATTTTTTGACTCCTATGAGAATAATTAGGGATGCTATTCTGGGATTGGGTGGCCCTGCTCCAGTAGTGGTTTCGGAAGGAGCAAACACGATGGATGTAGGGAGGGCTGTGTTGGTGCAGACGGAGGCAAGGACTAGGCTAGATGCTGGGACTTGGGGGACAATGGGCGTTGGTTTGGGTTATTGTGTCGCTGCTGCTGTTGCTGAACCTGGCAGGCTTGTGATTGCGGTTGAAGGGGACTCAGGATTTGGATTCAGTGCCATGGAAGTTGAGGTACGTTCCCTGGACACTCAATGTTGACAGCTCTCCGCTGATGCGTCACTTCTATACTATTTTTCCTGTTTATCTTTTTCCTCAAGATCTTTTATGCAGTAAATTTCATCGTATAAAACCATGTTTTGTTATTTTATGCTTTCACATACTTCCAGAACATTTTTTTAGATCAAAATTGGTTGAAGTGCAATACTTTTATTGCTTCTGGTAAGTAGCCTAGATTTTCAGAATGCATTAACCTGACATTTGTAAAAGCTCACAATCTCGTGGCTTGTTCATTGCTTGTCCCAAAAATGTTTTTTCTCTAGTAGTTATTCCTATTAGCGTTATAATGGACAATCTTACTAATTGTGGCACATCTTAAAAAATATAAATGGACCAAGTTGTACACCTTTATTTTCGCATTTTAGCCCCCTTATAATCCTTCAAGTGAGTGAAGATGTTAAGTATGCTTCAGTTAAGTTATTACGGCAACCACACCACAAAGTACATCATTATGTCCACACATTGCGTTAAGATATCCTGTTTTGAAGTTTGATTGATAGATGAGTAAAACAAAAAGAAGCGGAAAGGGAGTGAACACATAAGTCTTTCTTGTTCTTCTTGCATGTGTGCGGATTCTCTTTGATACTCTTCAGTAGTTTCTTCTTCTTATGCTTTCTCTTCTTTTCTTGACAAGCCTAGATGATAGTTCCATTAGAACTAAAGTTGGTTAATTAGATACATTATTTTCAATCTTGCGTTTTTCAGTATGAATATAAGATGGAACTAATGGCTTTGGGTATATCTTGAAACCTCATTCAGACATTGGTTCGATACCAGTTACCTGTGGTCGTGATAGTTTTCAACAACGGGGGTGTATATGGTGGCGACCGGAGAGGCCCCGAAGAAATAACAGGCCCTTTCAAAGATGATCCAGCACCCACTTCTTTTGTTCCTGGTGCTGCCTATCATACTCTAATTGAAGCCTTTGGGGGCAAAGGTTATCTTGTTGAGACACCTGATGAACTGAAATATGCTCTTACTAAGTCCTTTTCTTCACGAAAACCAAGTGTGATAAATGTAATTATCGATCCTTATGCTGGTGCTGAAAGTGGGAGGTTGCAGCACAAAAACTGAGGTAGACTAACGGTTGCCTCTGTGATAGTTGTCAATTTTTTGCTTGGGCCAAACTGAACTGGGTTGTATGATCTCACTCAATAATGTAATATTCTTGCTTTCTTGAACGTATAAATAGAATGCATTCAGTTGGATGACACATTGCCAAGAGGAAGTCATGCATCATGTTTGATGTAATATTTGAAACCGTATTGATGCTCTTACATTTCGGACTTGAGTTTGAACCATTTTTCAGTAAGGAAACAAGATTGAAATAATGGTGTTCAATCTTGTGTTTACGTACATTTGACATTGAGTTTGGATGAGACTGAATTGGGCTCGAGACTTTTTATAAGTCTTATCGTAAAGAGTTGTTTAAGGGTGGTACCAATTTTTCTTCACCTATGAAAAGGTTTATAACATTCAGTACCAAAGGACAAGTGTATATAGGCCTTTAAATAGACCAAAACACTGAACAAATTTTGCAATATCTTTTATCCTAATATTTATTACAACTTTTACTTGATTCTATTGTTCATAATGTCTTGCATGCATTTACATATAGGTTCATAAAGTATTTGATATTGTCATAACCAATATTCAATATTAAAATTCTTAATTCATCCTCAATTATGCAAATGTTAAAAGAATAATTAGTATCAAAGTTAAGTTTTATTAGTCAAAAGGGCAAGCATAAATAAGACATATTTCTTTGGTGGAATAAATACTAGAATTAAATAGCATACTTAAGATTCTTTTTATCGTTGAAGAGATTGACTTGTTCCTTATAATGCAAAAGAAATTCTTTACTATAAGTAGTGACAACTATATTTCCTAACTGCGAGAACTAATGGGATCTTACAAAAAGTTAAATTATAAGGTTGTGCATATATTATTTTATGCATTAGGACTATACTAGTTTAATATTGTATCTTATATTGCCTAACTAATAGGACTAGTGCGATTTGATATCAATATGATAGAGCTAAGGGCCTTTCTATCATAACGTATTTAATCAAAATTTCCAACACAAATATACAAAATAATGATATAAATTGTTGTCACTTCAAGAAAAAAAAAGATTGCTAGTTAAAAGATCCTATGATTTGATCATGACTAGAAAGTTGGATAAAATTGAAATGTTTAAAGAACATAAAACAAGAGTTATTCTAAAAGGTTTCAAAAAATTCTCTCTATGGTTTTTGATTCAATAATAATAATGATAATATCCCAATTACAATCATAAAAATGCCTTTTATAGGCATAAAACCCTAAAACTAGAGTTTTCAAAGAAATAACAATTTGAGATAATAAAACTCTAGCTAATTAAAACACATGTTCAATGTCTATCTTAGTTATTAGCAGTGCAAATTTTCTTTTAATACTTTTTACGCTTAAGCAAAGATGAGTTTGACATCGATTACATGTTGAACTTTAGTACCGATTTGCTTTTGTTTCTCTAGTCTGCAAACCCAATAAAAGATTAATGTCTAACACCTTCATGACTCTCGTGAGATTAGTTATATTATATTTCTCAACTCTCCAATAATCAATGCAAGATTAGTGCCAATTGTCCTCTAAGTCTACTTCTACTTTACATTTTGTAACTATAATTCTTCTACTTGCTTTGCACTTAACTTCAACCATTTGAAGTAGCAAAGCCTCACTCTTTATGTAAATATCCACCATTAAGTTATTAAGGACTTCCTTGGACCTTTTTTTTCCTACTATATACCATTGGTCCTCCCATATTCTTCAAAGGATCTTCTATAGCTTTCGATACTCTATAGCAAATTCTTAATTCTCATCATTTTCCTTTTTATCAAAAGGATTTTCCCTCAAATCATCATCTTCATCTATAATATCAAAAGTAGACAAATCAACAACATTAAAGATAATCTTAACGCCACACTCACCTTGCAAGTAGATCTTGTAATCATTGTTGTTCACTCTCTCCATGACTTAAAATGGTCCATCTCTTCTTGGAGACAACTTAAATTTTTGCTTGCTTAGAAATTTGTCCTTCAATAAATATACTCAAATTCAATCTCTAAGTTCAAATATCAATTCTTTCCTTTCTTTGTTAGCTTCTTTAACATATTATTAGGTCCTCTTCTCAATATTCAGTCTTGGCTTCTAATGGACTGTCTTCACTAACTCAACTTTGCCTTTTTTGTCTAGGCTATCTCTTTCCCCTAAAGGAATAGTCATAAGATCTAACGGGTTATATCTATAAACAATCTCACATAGAGTAAAACCCTTAGTGGTATAAATGGTCTTAATATAAGAAAATTCAATTGAAGAAAATATTCCTCCCTGGTCTTAAGGCCCTTTTTAAGAATAACACGCAGTAGAGTCCTTAAAGTCATAGTGACCACCTTAGTTTGGACACCAATTTATGGATGATAAGTCTTAGAAAATAATAATTGAGTCTTTAACTTTCCTCATATTTTTTTTAGTAACTCAAAAACATAACATAAAAAAATTACTCTAAAAGGTTTGAAGAAATTTTCTCCAAGGTTTTTGATTCAGCAATAATAATGATAATATCCTAATTACAATCATAAGACTAAGGACGCCTCAAAAGAACGTGCTCTACTTGCATGGGAACCATATCACACAATACTTCATCTTTGTACCTCCCAATTAAGAAAGAAATCATTACCTATTTTGTTACTAACCATATTAGTATAACTCCCTCAATTTACGATCATGTTACTCACCTGATCCTTAATGGCACACCTAGTATGGAAAAGATTTTTTCTTTTCTTATTAGCATCATCATCTCCTAGTTGCATACTCAGTACCTTCTTAATGACTAGCATCCTTCTTATCTTGGGTTTTTCAATACACTCCTCTTCACTAGAATCCTCCAGGCTAGACATCTTATCCTTTAGCTACCCTTCACTTTTAGACACATATTATCCATTCTTCCTCATCATTACTCTTTTATTGGGAGGCTGTAAGCTATATGTCTGCTCCCTAGGCCCTTAATACCTTGATTCCTAGTTATAGAAGTAGAATCATTGTTAACTTTCTATCTACTTAATGCTTGTAATTTTGACTTGGTTACTTCATATTTAAATTTTAGAGCCTTATCTTCCCTTTTACTTTATGGTTTGCTCCTTGATGAAAAACCTATAATAGAAACACCAAAATGATTATTAGACATCTATATAAGTTACCTCTCAATTTTTATGTCCACGTTCATTACATCCTCTAACTTTTATATAGTTGTGTGGTTCCAAGATACAGACAATTTCTAGGCTCAACCTATAAATAAATTGAACTACTATTTGCTTCTTGATCTTCCTCCATGTTTGTGCTAGTCATGTCAACCCTTATCTCCTTATAATACTCCCCACACTCTTGGAACATTGAGTCATCGTTTGTAGCCTTTGTAAAATATCTCCATATTAGAAACTTGGCAAAAATATTTCCTTATCACCATCTTCATCTCCTCTCACATTATGATAGTTGGTTTTTAGTTAGCGAAAATTTGTTAATCCCACTAATCCACAACATATTCACTAAACTTTGTAGTAGTTGGTTTAACCTTTTTCTCATTTAAAAAGTCATAGTATTAAAAAACTAGCTCCACTTGCTTCTTCCACTCTAGGTACACATATGGATCTATGTTCCCTATAAAAGGTGGTATAGTCATCTTAATGATACCCATAATGTTATCCATCCTTTCTTCATATTCCTTTACGTGTACTATACCAAACCTGCACCCTCTTTGTCTCCTCATTCTTCCTTCTTTTCCTCCTTTACCACCCCTTAGGACTAGCTCTCCAAAGCAGCTAGCAAAGCCCCTAACTCCCACTTTTGCCTTAAATTCACCCATTATAGTAGCTCGAGGTGGATAATGCTATATGCCATCCATAACAATATTATGTTTTTCTAACCTATTTCTAACTTCACCAAATTGTCAAAGAAGTTGCTCATATGGGCCTTGAATGACATTCATGAAGGAATCTTGATCTACTCCTACAGTTTCCTTCTCACTTACTTCCTTTTATTAGATAAGTTTCTACATTGAGAGTCATAATTTACCTATAAAAAATGTTAGTAGCACATCACTCCCTTATGTGTTTCTCTTAAAGTTTTAGTTGAACCATAACCTAAACTCTTAGAATAAAAGTTCCTTACAAACTAGACAACCTAAATTAATAAAGTTACTTTAAAATCTCCCCCTTTTTTTCAAATACTCACAAAGTGGCAAATAAACAAAAAGTAGAGGTCAATGAATAATTAAAAAATTATCTTAAAAATTAGACTCAATAAAAAGCAAAAGAAAGAAAATTTGACAAGTTTAAATTCAATAATAAGGAAAGCAAGATAACAAATAAATAGAATATGTATATATTTGATGAGTTAAATACCTTATCCTTATCAATCTGTGATGAATATTACAACCAGTGGAACCTTTTTTGTTGGACCCCATTTCCGGAGCCCACCCAACGTTCATGAGACATATACCAAGCCTGTTAGATCATGTTTCCGAAACCCAACATTCGGAGACAAAACGAAGCCTGTCATCTCATAAGGGTGGGGTGCCCATAGCAATCGAAAATCAAACAATCAAATTTAAAGATTTCACAAGAAGGAAAAATCCAATCTTATTTCATTAATGAACCCAAATAAAGTTTGTACGAACTCATTTCAAAATACAAAAATACACTAGTACACATGATACAATTGAAGGCTTACGCTTAAAATGATTCTAAAATACAAAAGTTCCTAGATCTCTAACTATCTTGGAGTTCCAATGCCCTGCAAGGATTGCTAATCTTCTCTTTCTGTACCTGAGGAGGGAATCATGGGGGTGAGCTTAAAAGCTCAGGGGTAACAAGTTTATAATGGAGTATTGAGCAAAACCATTGAAATTATTCATTTTCATAATAAATTTGCATTGAATCCATAAAACACTTATTTCTCAAATTTATCATTTTATCAAAAGATTCATAAGCAATTATAAATCATGTATGCATTCAACTTGCTAACACATAAGCACATCAGAATGGTTCGGGTGGATC
>JAOQMS010000002.1:37526469-37538342 GCA_027563885.1 Erythroxylum longipes | reverse complement strand
TCACAAATAACTTATGTCTAACGTTCATTTATCTTAAGTCATATAAGTGTCTCACAAATAACTGTTCTAGCCGTATAAGTAACAAGATGTTACAGCTAGCCACCTGGGGAATTCACCTTATAGGGCCCTCACACATCGGTGTGTACTAAATCAAGCCTCTCTACCCCCAACTCTCTCTTGGTCTTTGTGAAAGTTACCCTTTTTTATTTTCCTAAGACATAACTCTCACATAGACGCAAATCCACTAATTTCAAACCAGGCAGAATATCCTTTGAGGCTAAAATTTTCATCCCTTTCTCGCATATATAACCAAGCCTACTGTGCCATAGCTTAGTGTTATCATCTGTTGTTACGGCAACCATGTTAGAACACTCTACAAGTCCCCTGTGCTATCACCATGACACCCTTAGAGATCTTCCAAGACTCATCACCAAACACAGTTCTATAACCACGTAAGTCTAGCTGACCTACTGAAATCAAATTTTTCTTTAAATTCGGAATGAACCTAACATCATGCAATTTCCATGTACTCCCACTCGAAATCTTGATCATGACATGTCCCTTGCCTATAATATCCAAAGATTCATTATCTACAAAATAAACCTTCCCCAACTTCCCAGACTTAAAGTTGTGAAACAACTCCTACGTGGTGAAGAGTGAAACGATGCCTTAGAGTCTAATATCCAAGAATCACCTACATCATCTGAAGTAGAGTTCACTGATGAATCACTATCATCATGGTTTTTTCAATTATCTTTCTTTTTCTTTAGGTTAGGACACTCTTTCTTAAGATGCCCTTTACCCCCATAACCCCAACACATCATCTCTGACCTGCTCCTAGACTTGCTCCGCCCTTTAGACTTCGATCTTCCTAGTTTCCCTTTGCTCCCTCGTTTTTTTCCCTCCGTTACTCTCGGTACTGTAAGCTCCCCTTAATGACTCCCCGGACTCCCTCCTCCTAATATTCTCACTTGGGATTAGGTCATATACATCATCAAGTTTCAGTTTATTCTTTCCAGCAGAATTACTCACAACATTTACAATAGTATCCCTTGTAGTAGGTAAGGAAGACAACAAGATCAAAGCTTTAACCTTATCATCAAATTTGATGTACACCGAAGTCAATTGGTTTATAATAAAATTAAATTCATTTATATTGTTTACTAGCAGAACTACCATCTACATTCTCTAAATCAAATAAACAACGCATTAAATATACCTTATTCATAGTTAAGGGTTTCTCATACATATCTAATAGGGCCTTCATCAAACCTGCCGTCATTTTCACATCTTTGACGTTGAACGCCACACACGTGCCAATGTCAAATGAATTGTACCAAGTGCTTGTCGATCCAGAACCTTCCACTCATCTTTCCTTCATCAAATCTGGTTTCTTTTCAAGGGGAATATACAAGTTCTTTTGGTACAAATAATCCTCCATCTGCATCTTTCAAAACTCAAAGTTGTTCCTATCGAACTTATCAATCTTAATCTTCCCGTCCTCCATTGTTGTTTGCTAAGCAATATAGCCAATGAACCTGACTCTGATACCAGTTGTTGAGATCATAGCAATTCCAATTACACCAAGCACTACAGTAATAAACACAGCAATAAACAAGAAAACAATAACCATAACAATGAACACCGAGTTTAATGTGGAAACCTGAGAGCTGGGACAAAAACCACGAAAACAATGCACTAGAGATTTTCAAGAGTGAATAGATTGTGATTACAAGGCACACACAAATCTCTCTTTGTTGCCTCACGTTAACCCTAGAAAATTTTTTTAGGTGTTTTTGTTGTTAGCCAATACAGGAAGAAGGAAACTAATTAAAGTGGGCTTTGGGCCCCACCATGCCTCTTCGTTTAGTCTCTACACATAACAATTTATTCAATACCTCACAAAAATTTACAATTAAATGTTGTGATTCCTTGAAGTGTTTCTCTTTAGAGATTTAGGATTGTCCAAACTTTGAGAGGACTGGTGAAAACAAAATATCTCTCATCTCGTTGAAAATTAGTTGATGTCTAAATTTACTATCATTTCCCAACTTAAGGCTAAAAACTCCTAATCTGCAAAGACTTTGGTTAGTGTATTGCTCAAATTTGGAATCATTTGCAGAGCCTATGCACTCCCTTCAGTCGTTTCCTCGAGGAGGCTTCCTCTCGAAATTACAATCACCTGAAATTGTCAACTGCACTAAACTCGTTGGACGCAATAAGTGGAATTTTTATGGTCTTGCCTCTCTTTTATACTTCATGGTAAGTGACTACATTCACTACACATATGCAGAATGCTTCATCAAGTAGCCATTTTCTGCAATTCTTTTACCATTTCTGTAATTTTTTTGCCATCCTATAGTGACAGTAGAAGTGTTGGGGAGAGGAAGGAGAGAAAATGAGTTATTTTCATAATTTATTTTTGTTTAAAATTGATATTTAACTGGTGAAAAAAATAAATTCCGTGTGTTATCTATATGATAAATAAAAAAAACATAACTTGTATACCATGTTAGTAACGTTAATAAATAGATTAACGTCAGATTATTTTTATGAAATTTTGAACATTTTATTATTACTTTTTAAATTTTGAACTAAAATTATGAAATTTAGTTAATTTTTTTAATTAACTCATTAAAAAAAAAGCCCTAATTTTCTCTCTTCTAGACTAGTCTTGGTCTTTTTCAGTCATTCTCTCTTCTAGACTAGTCTTGGTCTTTTTCAGTCATTCTCTCTTCTTCTTCTGCTTCCATCCACTCCGATCCTCTCATTCAATCTCTTTGTTGTTGTCTTTTGTTTTTGAAATCTTTGGATAATATATGATCCACACTACATCAAACTTTTGGCAGAAAAGGTAACAAATTTGTTCTGATAAATATCCAATACATGGAAAAGGGGTTTATCAGTCGTTTTTTCCTTCCTAGATTATTTACCAGAAATTGATGTGCCTATTTCTTCTTTTTCTTTTGTTCTTCATGTCTGTATTTGATCGGAGGATCGTGTAAGGATTGAATTTCTCGGCAGACGGCAGTCTGGAGAGTTGGTTGTTAAGTTGACGGAAAGGTGGTTCGAGTGTTCGGACTGACTTCGAACTATTGAGTCGGGCATTGTCATCCCACATGTGATCCCAGGCCTTAATATATAAAAGGTTACAGCCAGAATGTTACAACAGACAATTAATGATATTATTTTATAGATACCATTTACGTAATGAAAAGCAGTTTGCTTAACAGATTCTTTGCCTTCTGTTCGTGCTTTCTAATTCTCATAAAATGTATCTTCATAAGATCTAATAGCGACGATATAGAAAAATTAAAATATGTACCTCCATAAAGTCTCAAATTTAATATGTTATCCCTAGTTTGAATGCTTCCTTAAGTTGAATCTTTAATTATAAAAACGATTTGATTTATTAAAGGGGCTAACATGCAAGTTTGAAGTCATTGTATGGATAAAGATAAATCACTTAATTAGTATTAAAAATGTACAAAGTACAAAAAAAAGAAAGGTTTTGTAGGCCTACAAAAATTAAAAAATATAAGTTTTTCTTTTTACTTCTAATATAAGCAAAAAAGAACAAAATTAGAGGAAGGAGACTCTATAAATAACGTTTTAGTCCTTAACTCAATCCGACAATTTCTAAAGGATTGGATTGGACTATTAAACTTAATATTTTTCAATAAAAATTTAAACTCTATCCTAAATATTTTTTATTATTACAAAATATTTTTAAAATAAAATAACATTATTTTTAACTCAATTAGTTCTGATTTAATTAAAGTCTAAAAATCTTTATAATAAAAAATTTAAATCTAGCCTAACCTTCAGTCAATTCAAACTCAATCTATTAAGCCTAGACTATTTCGCCATCTCTACTTACAGGGACCGAGTATTCAAGTCACTTGATCCATATTTTATGGTGATTTAGGTGTACAACGTATGGAAAAGAATCCTTTGTCGGCTCAGACTACAAAGGATAAGCATACGTAGCATAAAGGATAACTATGAAAAGTTGATTTGAAATTAATTGTTTGATCTAGTCATTATAAATACTAAATATAATATGCAAAAAGTTGATCAACATGAGCTTAGACTTTGACTAATGTCCGATTTCGATCAAGTTCCCCAGCTTGTAAACCAAGTTACCCCAGACGTGTGCTAGACCTATTGCTCTAATCTAAGCCGATGAAATTAGGTTGAAGTTCAACAGTAGCAGAGGGTGACATTATTCTACTTATGAAATTAACCTACGGCTCCTCCTCCTCCTCCTCCTGTCAGCATTACCAATTTAAAGAATCAATTGTTGAGAGGGAGGAGAAGACAATTTGTTCTCCGTAAGTGTCTAAGTCCATCTAATTTAAGTAGATGCACGTACTTTAAGCTTAGAATATTTTTCTTATTAAACATCTAGAACTATCAAAATTAAACCTCGGCGACGTGAAGCGTTTTGAATATTTCCAACTAGTAATTAATTAAACAACTCTTATTCAAATAATTAAGTTAAAAGACTAGAAAAAAAATTATAATCATACATATTATAAGTACAATTAATTTGATCCAAAATCTTAACTTTCAAAAAAATATTATTTTTACTATATATAAAAGATAGAAACAAGAAAAAATAGAAGTAATTAAACACGAAATCAGATTTTGACACTGTTCATTTGTTTGAAATTTCTTACGAGTCGCAATTCGTGGTTTGGGTCATCTAGAGATAGTCAAGTCTTAAATACTACGTATTCCAATATATATATTTCACCGTCAATGCCCCCTTAATTCTGTTTACTTGAATTCTTAAAAGATGTTTGAAAAAAGTGCACAAGTGACAAGACCATAGAAGTTTCTCCTCTGAAGTTCTGCCTCTCATCCATTTGCTAATAATAAGACTAACATCTTAAGTGCAGGAAAGGTCCTCGGTTCTCATTTTAAAGGCAACAAAAAGTAGAAAGTAAAAGGAAGGGAAGCTACAAATTAAGGAGATGGCATTCTTTGTTCCTTTTAACAACAGGAATTTGGATGTGAGCTTCTTGGTTTTCAAGCCAACAGTTGTGGTTGTTGATCAGCTTATTGAGGCTCTCAGACACTTATGTTCCTCCACTCAATCTCTGGGTTGTGTTCAAAGTTCTATATTGAAGAGCATACATGGAAATATGGTAAGAGTAACTTTAAAACTTCAAAGAATTCTCTTTTGCCATGGACCAAGTTTTACTCGTTCCATTTTCTTTTTAATTTGGTTTATTAATTATCATCACTCCTCTCCTGATCATATCAGCCATAGTTGGCTTATCGTCCACAAACTTTACGGCAACTTTCTTTTTCCCCCATGTCTGTCCTTGAATAGCGGCTTACCAGTGAAAAAGGAATACTAGATATTGATTCTCAATAGCGGCTTACCAGTGAAAAAGGAATACTAGATATTGATAGAATTATTTTCTCATCAGATCCTCTGGTGCGGAGCATGGATGAAGAGATCTAGTGAAAATAAAGAGCTTTTAACTACTGCCCTTGTAAGTATGCAATTTTCTTGGCTGGATCAATTTTCTCCCTTTCAGCAGTTCATGAGCTACCACAATAGCTCTTTGATCACTTGTGTAATAACAATTTTATTTAGGTTCTCAAGTATCATCTTTCAGTATACGATTATGACATTTTAGGCCAGTTCTTGCTATGAGAATCACTGCATATATATACTAGGATTATTAGATGAGGTAAGTCTTTATATGCAACTGCGGTAACCCTGCTTAATTCATTCTCATGTGTATTATCATCAGCTCCCTATGCTAGCAAACACATCAAATATGGCCGTATTGCATGAATATTGCTTCTTTGACGCCTACGCCGGAGAGTCAAGAAACGGCTTCTCCGCCACAAAGTTCTCCACTGGAGACGCAGTTTCTATCATTTCATTACTGTCACAATCTGGGAACAACTTTAACGAGCTCTCTTATGCAAACTTGGCAATCTTCAAATCTTGGTTCTTCAAGATGGATGGTGCTACTTCTGGGGTTTGTTTGAAGAGCCAAAACATTCCTAGAGTTGTTTGTCTTTATGCTTGGAAGTCACTCCAACATTGCTATTCATGGATTCTAAATACAGATTACAGGGCCTCCATGATACCTTATCTTGAACCTTTTTCTCTCGACGTTAAGTATGACATTTTTCGAGTAGTCTATGTGAGTAGCGAAAATGTAGTGAGCAACCAACAAGTACCTCCAAATCAGATGTTGGAAAATGGAGAAGGAGGCAAAGCAAAAGATCAGGCACTCATGCAACAATAAGAAAAGAAAATAAGAGACTGTGCTCTTATCTTATATGCGTACTACACTGGTCATAAAAATGAAAATACGGCGCTCCTTTTTTTTTTGGCATCTGTTGGTTTTTGGTCAATGAAGCCATGTTTGCGTGATGAAATTAACAAGCCCTGTTGAGTTAAAAGTAATGATGCTATAAATTTAGTTTTTGGTTGGCTTACTGCTTGTTTTAATTAGTTAATCACAACTGAGTATCTAGTGCTTCGTAAAATGCAAATATTTATAAAATTCTTCTTAACTCCGAAAACACCTTACTTGAAAATAGATTATTAGAGATGATAGTTTTGTAACTATTTATGTTAGAAAATTGGGGTAAGATCTATTCTATTTATGATAGTCCTCATGCTCTATTAATCTTTAGTTTTAGTAGAGTAATCAATTTATGAATAATACATAAATACAATATAAATCTCATAATATTTACGATCTTATCATAATTTTATTTCAAATTTACATTTATTTCATGAATTTTTCATATATATATGTATGTATGTATGCATATGATAAATAATGACTTGAAATAATTGTGTCATTAAAACTACAATCAACTAATTAGCTACAAGATATGAACCAACAATCTCTCACTTACACTAAGTCAATCATTTATCTTATATCATATGTACATATGACAATCATGTTACTGCTAAGATAATGGTTTAGTGAGAGCGTTGTATAAGATTCTTTATAATGGGAACTTGATTAAATCTTACATGTTTCATCTCAATTATCATCATAATTAAGAGAAACTGCATGGACATGTACTTGAATCTTTGATGAGACCTTAACTCGTTATGAGTATATATATATTAATGTTCCAAATGAAATTTTCATATGAAATCATACCAGTGAACTTATTCTCTAACAAATACCTACATGTATTTTTTAAGTATCTCTATATTTTTGTTTATAAGATTGACTACTTCCTTCATAAGGAAGAAACATAATAGCTGATAGTCCTCGTGCTCTATTAATGTTTAGTTTTAGTGGAGTAATCAATTTACGAATAATACATAAATACAATATAAATCTCATATTTATGATCTTATCATAATTTAATTTCAAATTTACATTTATTCCTATATATATATATATATGTATGTATGTATGTATGTATGTATACGATAAATAATGCCTTGAAATAATTATGTCATTAAAACTACAATCAACCAACTAGCTACAAGGTATGAACCAACAATCTCTCACTTGCACTAAATCAATCATTTATCTTATATCATATGTACGTATGATAATCATGTTACTACTAAGATAATGGTTTAGTAAGGGAATTTTACAAGATTCTTTATAACATAAACTTGCTCAAATCTTACATGTTTCATCTCAATTATCATCATAATTAAGAGAAACTGTATGGACATGTATTTGGATCTTTAATGAGACCTTAGCTTCTTTAGTATGCCTAATGACTCTAATGTTCCATAATATATTATTGTCTAAATAAAGTAAAGAACTAGACCAAGTTCATTAAATAACTTTTTGATCCATATAATTATTTCCATTAAATAAAATATGTATTATGCCTTGACTAGCAATTGATGGTATATTGAAACCTTTCCTATCTCAAAATAATATTATTCTAAATAAAATGTACCTAATTAGAATTCACTTCTAAAATTTAATCTCGAGATAACGTTGAACTTAAATATTAATTCATTCATAGAATAATGGATATCTTCAATATACTATACGAACTATCTTAAATTCTAAATAACTTTAGTACATTATATACGTACTTAGACTTAGAATAGGTAAACAAATTTCTATATGTATCTTTATAGATATTCTCATAATTAAGTTGTTACTTTTTAATATCTAATAAAAGGTTCTCTTGGACTACCATATCTTTAATAATTAAAAATGTCAATTTTTATTCTCTATGAGAAACATGCCTTTATAAACTCCCTTGCAAGAGGACTACTATACTACCACTAACATTCCAGGGCTAAAGTTTTAAAAAATTGTAATTGAGTAACAAACATTTTAAAACCTTAACAATTAGGTTGAAAATGTTAATTTAGTTACTAATTTGCTGATATGGTTAATGGGAGATTTGTTGCTTAAGACATATAGTTGCTACCTAAAAAAAGTGTGCAACTAAACATATATGACAAATCATATTCTAGTGTCCAAACACCAGTTATTATTCATATTTTCCTAGAAATCTTAGAATTGTTTAAGTGTTGTCACCACCATCCTTGCTTCTCCAATGTCTCCCACAACCTTAACGTCATTTTCCAATGAAGAACTCTCCATCTTCACTTCATTGAAATTTATTGACAAAGAACTCTTTATCTTTACCAGCTTGTTACTCTCCACACTCTCCACATCTTCAATCTAACTTTTTCCTACAGTTATCAGTCTTTGAAACCATAGATTCCATAGAAATTAAAACAATAGGATTTGAATTCCTAACTCCAAAGGAAAACTATGAATCGCTCTACAATTTTTTGAGAATTAAAAAAATCATTAAGGAAATTAATAATGTACATCTTTGGGGAGGGTCTCTCCTATGTGAGATAAAACAACTAAGAACACTAAGCACACAGTTGAAACAAAACGGCGACGTTTATAAAACTAAATGGGAATATATGTGATGTTGTTTAGCAATTAGGGTGTAACAACCATTTCTTTTCTCAAATCTTCAAACAAATTACTTGATTTGGGGAGAAGGAAGATGACGCTCTAGAGGTGTGGCACTGCGGAGGTGACACAGCGACTTCCACTACTCGTTTCTCTACACAAAGGGAGATCTTAACTCAGGTATGCATACTCAACTCAAATAACATCAGCTTTAAAGATTATGTGAGTCTCCATATATTAACTAACTATATGTTAATATCAGGAGACTAGAGGGGACAACAGTGATCCTTACATACAAGACTCGGTTAGAGAGGTGGTAGATCTGAGGGAAGTACTCCAAATACATTATGATTCTTACAGGTGAGTCCGGATCCTCCTTTTCTTCAATAGTCTCCTTTTTTCATAAGTAGTTGAAGAATTTGCTTGAAACCCAGGAATAGATATACATTAGAAGCTTTGTTCTTTTTTGTAACCCAGATTGCATGAAAATACCATGATTTATTAATAGACTTAGAGGACTATATTCTCTATAAGAGAGCCAGTCCTCTGCTACAGTCCAGGTCCAGCTGATTTGTAATCAGTTGTTCCCTAATATTAGCGATAGAGAGTTCTATAAGAGAGAGTAAAGTGTTAGATCTCTTTTTAAACCTCCAATTGTTTCTCTCATTTCAAACTACTTGAAGATAAGTAGCTATAGCAACCATAAAAATATCCCTATCATATTTTGAGATATGCAGATGAGGTATCTCTAGTAAGATATCCTTGAGGCCGCAATAATTAAAACCAGGGCCACATAAACTAGAAATTCGAAAATAGTTTATCTCTTGGAAAAGCAACAGGAGAAGTAAGAAAGGTTCTAAACGTAAAAGTAATCTCATATGACCTTGATCGTCTGGAATGTTAGAGGAATAAACTACCTTCTAAGCTTAATGTAGTAAGGGATTTTGTTCAAAAGGAAAAGCCTTCATTATTTTGTTTATTAGAAACCAAAATTAGAGAAACAAATCTGAATAAATTAAGTTGTTTGGGTAGCAAATTGCAGTTTCTCACAAACCACCAATGTCATGCCTATGGAAGGATTATTATTGTCTATGATGGTGATCTCTTGGAAGTGAATGTTCTAGAAACCAGCCAGCAATTTATCCACTCAAAGCTTAACTTTAAAATGAAAAATTCTTGTGCTTTAGCTACTTTGGTCTACGGTTTTAACACTGTGTTTCAAAGAAATGAGCTATAGACTTCTTTTCGAAGACTCAAGGCATCAGTTAGTGTTCCATGGTTAGTTAATGGGGACTTTAACACCACACTTTTCATATCAGAGGCGGAAGGAAAATGTAACCTACTCAACTACACTTTTAATATGTTCAATTATATGCAGGAGGTAGAATTAACAGATTTAAATTCTAAAGGTCATAGGTTTACTTGGTCCAACAAACAAAAATCTAATTGGCTCATTAAGGAAAAGCTAGACAGGGCTATGGTTAATATGAAATGGTTAAATACTTTTTCAGGAAGCTCATCCAATTTCCTAAGCCCAGGAATTTCTGATCACACCCTTATAAAGGTTAATAACTTGTTCAAAACGACCAGAATCCGTCACCCTTTCAGATTCAACAATTTTTGGTTAATATAGAGGGCTTTTAAGAAGCAATTATAAAGGGTATAGAGTATGAAATATATGGTTCTCAGCAGTACATTTGTTTGCAAAAGCTCAAGGCTATTAAACATGAATTCAACTTGCTAAATTTAAAGAGATGGCAGAACTCCTTAAAGGAGATAGAAACAACAAGAAACAAGCTTTCAGAAATTTAGAAATCTTTGCCAGCTAACCCTACAGATTGTACACTAGCTATAGCTAAAAAGGAAGTCCCTTAAAACCTATTTGCAAATGGGGGATAATCAATGTTTTTATTGAAATAGAGAGCTAGAATTAATTGGATTAAGGATGGGGACAGATGTACTAAGTTTTTCTTCAATTTAGTGTCAGCTAGAAGGAAAGTAAACAGAATCACTTCCTTAAAAACAGAAACTGGTGAGATTGTATTTGGACAAGATGGAATTGCAAAGGAAGTTACGATTTTTTATAAAAATCTCCAAGGCACAGAAGGTCCCTCTGTAGGAATTGGAGTAGACCTTAGGCATTTTGTTACAACTAAGATTCCTGAACATGAAGCTTCTTTGCTAATTCGACCTAATACGAATCAGTAAATAAGGAAGGTGGTTTTTAATATGAATGGCTCTAAGGCTCCGGGACCAAATGGATTGAATGGAGTTTTCTATCAAAAAAATTAGAGTAACTTGGGGAGATTAGTTAAAGAGGTTGTGCAGGAGTTTCCAAAATGGTGTCTTGCTTAAGGAGATTAACAAGACCTTTCTTTGTCTGGTCCCTAAGAGTTCCAACCCGTCCATTTGGAGTGATTTCAGACCTATATCTTGTACTAATTTTCTCTATAAGATCATCGCCAAGATTTTGGAAAATAGGCTAAAGAAGGTTCTACACTTACTCATCAGTGAGAATCAAGGTGCTTTTATGAGTAGTAGGAATATTGGGGATAATATTCTTTTATTACAGGAGTTTTTGAAAGGGTACAATCGTAGCAGAAGTCCTCAAAACTGTACTATTAAAGTGGATTTACAAAAAGCTTTTGATAGTGTGAACTGGAGATTTCTGCTACAAATTATGGAGGTTATGAAATTTCCCCATAGGTTTATCAGGTGGTGTCGGCCCCCTGAAAATTTTTCCATTAACTTAAGCATGATAGCTTATAGAAATAATGCATGAGAAGAAATTGGGGGCATTTTTGGAATATAGCTTACGAACCAAGGGTAAAGTGGACTTTTGAGAGAGGTATGGTGGACTTGTTCTTAGTGGCGGAAAAGCAGCATAAATGAAGGCAAAAAGAAGAATAGAAGAAAAGAGAGGCTTCGGATGAGAGTGAAAGAATAGAGTTGAGAGCTAAGTTG
>JAOQMS010000002.1:37475873-37518639 GCA_027563885.1 Erythroxylum longipes | reverse complement strand
TATATATACATGAACATACAATTTCTTATGCAAATATTATTAAATTATATACATGAACATCAAATCTTGTTTGATTCTAATTACTGATCTTTATAAGTAAAAATAATATTTCAAACTCTGTAGATAATTAAATTAGATTAAACAATTGATTCCTTAATAAATTAATAGAAATTTGATTTGATTTGAAAATAATTTTCAAATTCAATTGAAAACTATTTTGAATTAACTTAAGCCTTTTAATAAAAGATAATTTTTGAAAAATTATTCTTTTTACTTATTATAATTTAGAAAAACGATTTTTTCAAATTTTAACAAGGAAGACATTCAAATCTAATTAGAAAAGTAATTAAAAATAAATTTTCTTTAATTAGAAGACTATATTATGATATTTAAAAAAATCAATTTCATAATTAAATAAAATACTTTTAGATTAATTAAGAAAATCTTTCATATTATATATTTATAAATTAATTTTTTAATTAATTAGATTAATTTGAAAATTTCCTTAATAAGTTGGAGAATTATTTTCAAAATTTTATTTTTCTCGATTAATAAAAGAAAATTCTTTCTACATTAGAGCAAGAAAAATATTGTTCTAATAAAACAAAAAAATATTATCAAATAAATAAATAATTTTTAAATAAATAGAGTACTAATCCTCTAGATAAATAAACTAGTAAATCTAATTTATTTAATGTTAAAAATTCACAAATAGAGCCGTCTCACATTAAAAAAATGATTAAAGTGAGTTATGTATAAAGGTAAGTTCTATAATTCATTACTTCAAAGTTTTAAAATGACATATAACGATCGAATTGTACATAGGCTCATTTTGACCTAATTTAATTTCTCTGTAAACTCCGCTCAAAACCCTTCAATTATATTTATTTTTATCTTTTAAAACAATAATCATAATTAATTTTTTTAAAATGTTAGAAACGTGCAAAGAACTATGGTTGCTTTTTATTGCAAATATCTGGGCCGGACTTGACGAAGACTGACGTTTTGGAAAGGTAACTCAACTCCAACATAAGAGCAAGTCAGTTGCATTTGCATATTAATTAATATTCGGTGCAGTATTATTTACTCAAGAAATGGCATCTATCCACTGTAAGTGTAAGCACTTAACGAGTAGCTGTTTATTAATAGTACATTAGAAGCTGCTAATAATAGTAAATATTTATTTTAATTACATGAAATAATTAATAGTAAATATTTATTTTAATTACATGAAATAATTAATTTCAAATAATTATTAAGTTTAATTATTCAATTAAACTTAATAATTTAAAAGATTTTTTATATATTCAAAAAGAAGTTTCATATCTTAATTTTAAATTGAAAAATATTAAATTACTTAGTCCTGTTATCATATAACAGAACTCTACTACTTGTAAAACGAGCCTATCGGCATTCGATTAAACCATTTTCTCGCTGAACTCGAAACCATCCAAGGACACACAACTACAATTCCAATTAATCGAGTGTATAAACAATCTATCTTCTACTCTCCTCTAAGTTCATTCGTTTTCTGAGCAAAGTAAAACCGTTCAATGGTTGCTCCCAAACAAGTAATTAAGTAACAGTCTCAATTCAGTCTTAGGCCCCTTTTTTTCCGACTCCTGGTCAATCGCTAACAGTGCTTGCTATGCATAATCTGAATTAGCCTTCCAATCATGCGAAGCCACTAGTTCCACTTTAATTAGCTTTTCAATCACATTAAGCCACTACTTTTACTTTTATTACAGTAATTTACTGAAGAATTAACATCAGTTAAATTAGCGTACGTTAACTAAGGAGACAGGATTGAGCCAAATGGCATAAGCATATTTTCGTGTGCTCCACTTCGATTAACAACAGTTCAAGTCATGAAGGTCCAAACCGACAGATGTTGTCAGTCAAACTTAGAAGTAAGTGGTATGAATATGATGTGATCAAAATAAAATGTTGGGTTGTTTCAAAAACTTAATGAGTTCTATCCAAGAAAACTCTCCTTCGTCCTTAATGCATAACTTTCCGTGGCGAGGGGGAAAGAAGCGTGAGCTACGTGGAGAATGACTGAGATTTTTGGATCGATAGTGGCAGTGCTACCTAACTTTTCACAAAAGGCAATATGCACGAACCGTCATTGACCATAACCTATTGATTGTAATTGTACAGAGCGAAAAATACGACTTTACACACTTCACACGCCAAAACTTTGAAAAGATCGTTGTCCAAGGGACCCATCATAGAAGGCAAAAGATGGCAATGCCATTCTAGTCAAAGCCTCGTGTAACTGATGAGTCCTATCAACCTAATTAGTTTAGTATTGCATTCTCTCCAGTCAATGTCTCATACATAGCCTAATTAATCAAATTCTTCTCCCTTTCAACAGTTGTTACTTTTGCATGTCTTGGTCTAAGTTAGGTAGTCTCAATTAATTTTGAATCTTTTCTTTAGGGACATATATAAAGAAGTGGAGACACAAAGTATTATGCTAGCTGCAGCTGATATTAATTGAGTAGTTGTTGAAATGTGCTTTTCTTTTATAAAGAAATTACATGAATCGTTAAGAAATTATTTTGGTATCATTCACATTTCACTAATGGTTTTTTTTATAAAAAAAAATTAAGTAGAAAGAGAGTCTTTAAGTTGTAAGTTGTTTACACTATCTAGAAAGATATATTTTGATGTAAAGTTTTTCAAGACTTTCAACATTGAGATATTTATTATTCCATGCGTATGCGGTGATAAAAAATACAACGTGTTCTTGTTGGGTATGTTAGTTCCTTTTCATAAGCATTTTATGTAGCGTGAACGATGATTGAATGGGGAGATTGAATGAATAGTATTGTTTGTTAGAGAGGGGTGAAAGAGAATAAAAAGACAATCAGGGAAGATGTGGCCATGTGAAGCCATCTAAACTAGAAAATGACCTATTTTGCTCAAAGCCATCCATGTTCATCTCTATCCCTCGCAGTAAACAAATATTGGTGAAGACAAAAGACCAGTATATTTAAGATGGCCATCACAACGACACCCTAGCTCCATGCTGTACTTTCAAGACTCCAGTTTCGGATCCTCAAAAGATAACTTTGGGCCATGGTTGAGTTGATGCAGCTTAGAATGAAATTATTGCAATCTCTGTATTTTAATTTCTATATATATAAAAAATTAGTACACAAAACACTTGTTTGAATAAGTCATTTAATGAATCAAATTAAATGTCAAAATCAAATTATAATCGTGACTCAAATAATCCATAATAAATATTTCTATATTCAAAATATCAAATGTTAGAAGCTTTTTTGAGAATCTCTGTACTTTGTTTCTTATTTCTTACACCATATATAGATTGTGGAAAATGTGGTCAAAGGAATAGGGCAGTCAACCTGTTCATATCTATTGTTTTTCACATGAGAGGGTCCAGTGGGGGTCAAGCTCTGAACAGAGGCAATCCACCCAACAAAGGACACGGACTGGCGACAAGAGGAACACACCATGTGGGTAGGGCTAAAACGCCACAGTTCAGGGTTGGGAGTTGGGACATTACTTAATGATATCACATTTCTCATGTATGAAAAAAGAATGTTTTTGGTCACATATCTTGAAGATTATAAGAAGGGGTGGTACAATAAGGAAATGATGAGAGACTAGCCGACCCCCCCCACCCGAAAACCTCTTTCTTTAATTCGCCTAGGGTTTTGAGTATATGATAATACAACGTTCAATGGATAATGCGCTTTCATTGCTTTGTTTAAGGGAAAAGGTGTGTTGGGGTTGGAGCCATTAAAGCATATAAGATGGTGGGGTTTGAGAACTTTTCAGCCAATTTATTTTTTATTAAGTTGGACAGAAGCTTATGTATGTTCCGTTTTCGCAAAAGAAATGATTTTAACTAAATACAACTCTTCTTGTTATCATAACTCTTAAGTTGTAATACGTGCATAGGATTGAATGAGGCCCTTCTTTTGAGTATTACGCAATAATAGAAATCAGAGTGGAGCCAAATTCATGAAATCACTATGGATGGCTACGTGCAAAAAGACACATCTTTTCTATGGAATCCTAGAAAAAAGGCTCGGCTTCATTGTAATTTTGTGCATCGAGTTTTGGAAAGAACCCTAGAAACTTTAGGTGGGAAGTAACTTGGGCAGTCTACTTCTCCCGGAGGTTTCCATTGGATTAAGTCTTCTTCTTAAATTCCATTGTTGGGTTTTGAACCCTCCAAGGAGGGGTGGTGCCTCTAGGTTCGACCTTTGTCCATTTTCTATCTTATTCCTTTCAATTTGAAAGACGTAGGAGTTGAATTAATATCGTTTTATAAATGTTTGTTTATTATGAGAAATTTCACGGGCAATGAACAAGGAAGTGTCCTATCTCTGTCTCACAATCCTCTGCTCAATATATTAAATGCAGTGAATTTGTTGAAGAATAGAGCACAGGGAATAGGTTATGAGACCAAGGCAAAGGGTCACATTATAGAATTCTGAGCCCTTTTGAACTCTGACACTGTTAATTCATTTATGTTCACAAATTAACAGAGCATGGGTGGCTGTGTCTCCTCCCTCCTATCTTTGACTGCTAAGTTCCAGGAAGGTTAGTTTGAATCTTTGGAGCCCTTTGCCTCAGCGATAGAATGCAGTCTCCGACTCTCCCTATTCCATAAGACCATAACCATTTGGTGCCAGGGAAGGATGGGATTAAAGGAAAATTGGCTGAAAACAGTTTTCAATTAATTTTTTTAAAATATATAAATATATTGCATTTTTAAAATGAATGAACTCTGCCTGGCATAGGATTTCCCTTCATAATAAATGGGACTGTTTCATTCTCCAAAACCAGAACTGATTTTATGCCAAAGATGGATGCGTGATTATGGCCTGGAATTTTTTCCAAGTTAGACGACATTTCCTTTTCCTTGTGTACATGTGAAGATAACACTTTATATATTAACAGAAGGTAGGACTTTTTAGTAAGATCAAGAACATGGCATTTTCCACAAGCCTTTTGCCCTTTCACTTTTTCTTGTGTTGCCATTTGATTTTACCGGTCCTGTTAATTTAGATCCATACCCATTAATTAGTTTGTTAGAATTATAAATAAATCATGCGAATAGGTAGGTTAGCAGTTTCTGAAATGATGGTCGAAGCAATCTGGACGAGATTGGATCATTCTGGGCAACTAATACATGTACAAATGATTGACGAAAGCGTTGGAACAATTAGCACAACATAATTCTCAAGTACTTTTGACGATAATTAGCAAGAGTTGGCATAAAGTTAAAATCGAGCGATGGTCAAAATTAGCATGCGGAATTCGAAGGAAGTCGCAAAGTAAGTATGAATTGATGTGATTAGATTAAATAAAATATTTCTTAATTAAATTTTACTAAATTACATAATAAATATTAATTTTGAATATTATAATAATATATCAAATTAGTGTTTTTTAAAGACATACCATAAATAAATAGGATAGCATAGAAATAAAAATAATTAGCAAATAAAATAAAAAAAGTTACTTGATTGATTGATGGACAGTGACAAGTATTACTCACACTTTCAAACTTACTAAACAAAGCAAAGAGAAATTCCACTTTTTGACATCATCGTTCTGTTCTCTGTTCTGTTCTCTCTCTCTTTAATCATTTCCCTCATTGCCTTTTGTCTTTATTACGATGAGACTCGTTTTCGATTTTCAATAACTCGTCGATTCCTCGCCTGGTCACAGTCAAACTCAAATCCAATCCCCCAACAAATTAACCTTCTAAGGCGGGGTTTTTGGGGCACTGAAAATGTGGGCCCAACTGATGACGTGGTAATATCAGAGGTAGGGTACAGCCCTGATAAGCTAATACTGGATCTTCTGATTCACCCCCTGCCACCTTCTTCTCCTCCTTCTTCTTCTTCATACAAGACTGTGAAGAGAGAGAGAGAGAGAGGATTTTTTGTGTTTGTCTCTGCTCCATATGCATTGTTAAGAGTACAAGCAGTGTCGAGAGAGAGAGAGATCTAATGGAGTACGAGCGGATACACAAAGTTCAGGTATCCTTTCAGCTTTTGTTTTTTTCTGAAACTTCTTCGTAAAGAACCGAGCTTTGACTGGGAATCAGATTACTCATTTTATGTTTCAGTTTGTTTGTATTGTTCTATCCAGTTTACCGGCTGCATTTCTGGGTTCTTGTTTCTTTCTGGGTATGTTTTGCTAAAAATGATTTGAATTGCCTTCTGGGTTGGTAATCAACAGGGTTTCTGCAATAATTGCAATTCTTGTGTTCCACTTTCAGTATTTAATAATAGTGTTCTGTTAGTTCTTTTACTTCCAAGTGTCTTTTGTCTGTTCCATAAAAGTTGAAAATTCGAGGTTCCCTTGGTTTCCTGTGTTAAAAGCTATAATTTTTTACAAGATTTTCCCTTCTTTCTTTATTTAGTATTGAGCGAGTGAAATTAACAATGCCTCCAGTGAATTTTCAAAGGAATCGTTGGTCAGAAATTTTTGGTTCTTGATTGGGATCTAAATGACTTTTTATTTTCATTGGGTTTGCTACAAAATGCAACGTCTCTGAAGCCATGGATGAAACGTTTTACGATGCTTTTTTCTTTTTGTAACTTGTCTCTTTCTCCATGTTGTTACACCCACTTGCAGACTGGCATAATTTCTCCCAGCAAGCTCAGGATGAAGCTCATAGGACCACATAACAACAGAAAAAAAGATGGATCAAACAGTAATTCTGCGAGAACATCCCCTTCCAAGCTTGAGGATAACGAATTTGTCAAGAATAGTTTGTTAGCCTCTACAAGTGGAGATTTTGATGAGGAAGGTTCGTGCATAATGACCTTTCAACTGGATTTGAATTACTGATGGATAGTGATACTATTTTGCATAACAAGACTAACAGTGCGAGTTCATTTCTTTTTATTATGGGATTTGCGTTTTTATTTAGATTTTAGGCTGCACCAACTGTAGATAATTAACTTTTTTTCCGAACTTTGGACGCATACGGAATTGTACTCTTCAGTTGCCGCTTCCAGCACAGAAGTTTCATCGGTGACCGTAGCCGAGGAGCCTGTGGTAGAACAGAACCAAGTTGATAGAACTCTTTCTCAGCCAAAGGAAACAGGTGACATGGGGCGAGTCAAAATGCAACATTTCTCAAAAGTTGAAGGTGGTAATTCAAGTGCAGTTCATCCAGTGAGAACACTTGAAGATGAGAATCTTGATTATGATAGCAATGCTAGTTCATCTAGCTTCGAGTTTCACAAAGAGAGATCAGTACATAATCAGCTCGGAAGATCATTTTCAAGGCCCATGCCATCTAAGTGGAATGATGCTGAGAAATGGATAATGAATAGGCAGAATTTACAGCCTAATTATGCTAAGAAAAATGCTTTGCATAACCACGGAAATCGGATGCCAGTGTCAAACATGGTGAGGATTACTCCAGACTTGGCATATCATGATCCCACTTCATCGATTGGCAGGATGGCAGAGACTAAGCGTGTAGATTTTTGTCAGCCTGCTTCACAGGCAGCTCTAGAGAAATTCTCTTTTCTTCCCTCTGGGTCTCACCCGATCGCTAGTCAAGCGTATGCTGGGAATACACTACTTGATCAGTGTACTCAGAGTAAAGATTTGAAGGAAGTTAATCAAAGAGAATTATCTTGTACAAAAAGTTCATCCGAGGATACAACAGGTAAATTTTCTTCATGAAAGCTTCTGTTTTCTGTTTTCTTTTCCCTTTTCTTTTCATTTTGAATGTAATATATGCATTTCAAGGAGTTAATCTGGGATTAGATTATCCAGGAAAAACAAATTAAACCAGAAAGAAGGGAAAAGAAGCTTGAAATAATTTGTGTAATGAAATAGATTTTGCTACAGTATTCTTTTTTGATATGGAAGATTATCAAAGGCAATGTTAAAACTAGAATTCGTGATATATAGGTGATGTACCTCACAAAGATATCATAAAATGTCAAGCAGTCTTCATCCTTTGTGTCTGGGATCGGTATCTTCCTTTGCAACGTCGTTGTAATGTTGCCCACACATTGAAAACTGCCACCATAAACATTATTGCTTATATCATTTAGATATTTACTTCCAGACCAACCCTTAATGGTTTACTTATCTCCACACTGTAGGCTTGTTATATGGTCATCCACCCTTAAACTCTCAACAGGCAAGAATACCGCGAATGCTTTGTGGGATTGTACCTTAGTCCAAACATTCCGATAGAGTCCCATCTGTGCGGACTAATGTATACTCCCCCAAACCCTTCATTCTATTATCTGCTCCAATACAGATTTGATAGTTGTCCTTCGGTATGATGTTGACAGATTTGATTTCTGTTCAACAACTGCCTGCAATTTTGATATAACTATCTAAAGTTGCCCCACGTAATGGAGTATTTGCATTATACAACTTTTTTATATTGTCTACTATCATCATCATCATCATCACCCAGTTTGAAATCCCGCAATGAAGCGAGGTTTGGGAAGGTCTGATAGTACACAGCCTTACAACTTTTTTATATTGTCTACTACATAAGTATCATATTTGGAGCTGATGATTTAATATTATGACCTTGCAGTTGCTCCTGTCTTAAGATCAGTATGTATGAGAGACATGGGAACAGAAATGACCCCTGTTCCTAGTCAAGAACCTTCGAGGACTGCTACCCCTGTTGACGCAACAACTCCCCTCCGCAGCCCTACTTCTTCTGTTCCATCTACTCCCCGAAGAGGGGCACCGGCATCAACTCCTGTGGAGCACAATATGAACAATCATTCAAAAGGTGGCTCTGAGAATGTCAGAAAGGATTTGACTGAGCAAGAATTGAAATTAAAGACAAGGAGAGAGATTGTAGCCCTTGGAGTCCAGCTTGGGAAGATGAATATTGCTGCTTGGGCCAGTAAAGATGATCGGGAAAAGAATGCATCTCCTGTTGTAGCTAATGATGTTGAGAAGTTTGAGAGAGTTGAGTTTGAAAAACGTGCTGCCGCATGGGAGGGTGCTGAAAAGTCCAAACACATGGCAAGGTTTTTCCATACTCTAGCACTCAAAATGTAGATTGAAGAGTATTGCATTACTGTATCAAGCATGTTATTTTAACTTGCTACCTTAAGATTTTCTCGAAGTAATTTAATTTGCTGAGTGGTGTAATACTTTTCAGATATAAGCGCGAAGAAATTAAGATCCAAGCATGGGAAAGTCAGCAAAAGGCTAAGCTAGAAGCCGAGATGAGGAGAGTAGAGGTACTTATTCCCATTTCGGTGGTGATTTTATATGCTTTCCGCGGACAAAAATGACACATTAGCTACATCAAAGACAGGGGGATCACATTTATTGAAGTCCCACAATTTATAAAATTGACAATGTCTGTGGCTACTGATTAAGATAAAAACCAGCTAATTGATGATCGTAACACTAAGCAAACTCCTGTGGTTCTTAAAACCTGAATGTGATTTCTCTTAAGCCTTTGCTTTACAAGAAGTTACCTGTGAATGATTGCTGAGACTGCAGTTTACGAGCAAAACTGACCATATATAACTAGAATCTTTCTCTCCTCAGGCCCAAGTGGAACAGATGCGAGCACAAGCTCAAGCCAGAATGGTAAAGAAGATTGCCTTAACACGACAAAAATCGGATGAAAAAAGAGCAGCAGCTGAAGCCAGAAAAAACCGAGATGCAGAAAGAACTGCAGCCCAAGCAGAGTTTATTCGTCAAAATGGACGGATGCCAACATCCCATTACATGTGTTGTGGTTGGTTATCATGAAAACCGGGAAAAACCTTCAGCCTCTCGTTGAGTCAAATTGGCGTATTTTGCTGTGTATGTAAGCTCAATCTTGTCTTCAGCTGAGTGACCTCAGTTTGTAAGCTATTATGTGAAAGTTGGTGGATCATTTTCAATGTTATCAATCTTCTCACACAAGACCAAACTGTACTTGAATGAATATAAATCAAGGTCTGTGAAATTACTACTACTTCTAACTTAATGTAGTGAACCACTTGAAATTTATCTAACATCACGTTGAAACATGATACCAAAATCTCGAGGGAAAATGAACTACGTAAAGTTTTTCATGTTTGTTCTCTTTAACATTGAATTTGTTTTAAAAGAAAAGCAAACTGCACAAGACTGAGCGGCAATTCTTTTTCTGCTACACCGAGATAGAAGTAATCAAGCATTGATAGCCATTTTGTTAAAACTTAAAAACCGGGAAGGCATAAAAGATCTTGAAACATCAAATTATTGTGTGGTCCTAATTTTATTACTGAAATTTTTAACGTTGGAGAGACAACCTTGTTTTGCGGGCCTAGAGACTCTTAAACTTGAGGACTCGCGTAGACCCATTGGAAGGGCGACTTAGAAGCACTTCAGCCCATGCCTAACTGATTCAGGCTTGAAGCAACATTGATTCGTGCAGTCTGCAGGAAATTTCGAACATAAAAATCGGATTGCCATCCTAATTTTCATTAATGTAAGCAATCAAAAACTCAAACATACAACAGGAGCAAGCTCCAATTCTAACGAAGTTAGTGAAGGGGGGAATGCCCCAACCCTTATAGAGTGCCTTGCAAATCATCAACTTGAATCCCTATTGATTGCCATCCTCCAAGTTCGGGAAAAAGATCTTCTTTTACTTGTATGTTCCCATAATAAAACAAAAAGATACTGAACCACCCTGAGTATCTGTCTGCAAACCTTATATGATGCATATATTGAAATAGAGCAATTGAAGGTTCTATGTCTTGTAGGTGGTAGGATATTATAAAGTAGGCATTGATGCCCTAGAAGTGAGAGTTAGTCAGCTGGGAATAAGATTTTATACTGCACAATGTCACTCACACGATCGCATGTAGTAATTATGTCTGACTTTTAAGTTATAGGAATAGACGATCTGCTTCCATAAATAACTCTCAGAACTAAATTTATAAACCACTCGTAAACTCGTACAAGTTGATCCATGCATAATATCAAGGCTTTACTTGCAGGTTGTGAGTTACACACTATAGAATAATTGTATATCGGAAGACAGCTACAGGTCACATGCTTAGAAAGGATTTTACTAGTCAGGAGTCACAAACTGGTGGTAGACTTATTTTCTAATAAGGATGCAGGTTTGTCTCAAGTAAGAAGCATTCTCTAAATGAGGCGCCTAAAGGAGGGATCCCTGGGTTTATATAACAGCAAGAAACTACTCGTATCAATGCAAGATTGAAGACCAAGATTCCGAGAACCTTCTGCTTTCCGAGGCCTCCCATCAGAACTTGGGCAAAAATTGAAGTGCTCCAAGCCTGGCAAGTAAATTAGGGATCTTGAGTCATGTCAATAAGCCGCAAATTTTTAATTACGTGAATCTCAAGTAGAATATGTCTCGTCAATTATTACATAATATACCGCAAAGCTACACTTAGCTTTATCATCGGATATCCTACATTGGAGACAACTTCCGACACTACTTGACAAGCTTAAAGACTTTTAGACACGAGGAATCATGCAGATCCATAAGGAACCGCAACCCAAAAGCAATTCAGCTCAAGTCCTCAGTGATCCAGATTTGAAGCCTATCAGTTCGTCAAACAATTTCTTGTCTTATACGGATACAAAGACGTATCTCGTTGTGTCAAAATTTTGTTAATTCAACATTCTCATTGGAACTTTTTTTTGTCATTTCCTTGATGACCCCATAAGATGAAGTTGCTTATTATGCGATGGATCAACTTCAAGAACTAGATTCATTTGATTGTACTAATTAATGGCCCATCGTATGAATGATCTTGGAGCTGTTGGCCTTTGTACCTTGTTCAAGAAAGCTAAGCAGACTGGGGGTATATACACTAAGATTATTTGATTAAAGGAAAACAAAAAAGACTATATGTACCTAACTTGACTTATGAATGTCCAAAAGATAAGGCAAGTATTGAAGTTGTTTGTTCTCACCAAGGAGGTTCAATTTTCTTTTGATTTTGAAGATTCACGGGATTAATGAATGCAAACTTCTCCTTGGCTAGGAGAGGTTACCAATCGAAGTTGGATGAGTGGAAGTGATTGATAACCTCAACACTAATTTCTTACTTCCTATTTGAATTCAGACCGTAATTATGTAGATGTAACCTGGAAGAATGATTATGAACTGTTTATCTTCCTATACTTTTTCACTTTTTCTGCATCAAACTCCTTTTTTTTTGTGCATACTTTGTTCTTTTTCTCGTTGTGGTTCACACAAATCACGCTATGTTGTTGAAGCGAAGCTTTAGCTTGGGACCCTCAGCTACAAATCATCTGCTTTTTTAGCAGCTCAGGGTCGTAGCTATGCTGTTGGTTTTGAGCAGAATAAAGAACAAATATGAAAGGGAAAACTGATATCTTTTATTGATCTCAACATCAGTTATTTATACAGCAGAAATATAACCAAATTGCCAAAAAATCTGCTACAAGATGGAATGAAAAACTTCCTAAAAAACAGCATGAAGAATATTTCATTATCTAACTAAAGCTCGACTCTTTCAAGCATGTGCAGCTGGAGTCACTTACTCCAGCATATGCCTAAGGTTGATGATTTAAACCAATGACCTGCTTGGACCCTTCATCTAATGAGGATTGATGGAAGAAAAGCAAGTAGGGCATACATAGTCACTCATGCGGCCATCATTTTGTGCTTGACGGTGCCGTGCACGAGACTAGAGGTCAAAGAAAAGTTTTGTGCTTTTCTTCCTCCCACTTGAAAATAAAGGGCTTTTGGAATTGTTTGATATAGTGCCCTGCTTTGTCACCATTCCACTCCTCTCAAGAAAATTCTTATTATCCTTAACCAAAACATAAAAACTTTCAAGTCATATCTTAACTTTATACAGTGACTCTATCTCTGACTACCGTAGACCCAGTCCCACACCAAAAGTAAGTCTGAAAATCTTCTCCTCTTTCACTTTCAATGGTTGGAGTTTCCTATTAAACCACTACAATGTACTGCCACTGTTGAAAAGCCCGTGCCTCACGTGCCATATCAACTCCCATTGAACTCAACCAAATTCCCCCACACTTGACAAGACAATTCCGGTGTTCTCATTCCAACGAAGATGAAACCATGGACTGATTCAACAGGTGCAGGGAAAAGCAAGAACCTTTACTGTGACGTGGAAAGACTAGCCCAAACTTACACAGCCTATAGATATTAGCAGGTAGTAATTGACTCTATGAGCTTTCAGGTATAGCCAAATCGGAAACCAAAGTTAGCTTTTTCAGGGCTATAATAATTTCCCCAACCACGAACCTAACAACGCAGAGGCCATTATTGCTCTAATGCAAGCATAGAAAGAGTTGCTTTCAACGCTCTCCTTATCGTAAAAGGACCCGTCACATGAGACTGGAACCTACAGCACAGTACTGATTGTCTAAACCCAATATGTCATGTCACAACAACCCATAAAAGGTCAAATTATTATGGCACACTAATGTCATGCTCATCCACAGGCCATAGCAACCTTTAGCTCATCGTAAATTTGACCGCGAAACAACCGAAACAGCGTGCGTACTATCATGAAATATTGGTGACCGCGAAACAACTGAAACAGAATGCGTACTATCATGAAATATTGGTGGCCTACTAGTTACGAACTGTGTATATTCGGTACCATAAAAACAAGGGGAACAAAAAAGGGTATCTTCTAATTACAGTAATAAGCTTACATATAAGACTTTAAAACTAGGATTAGGTAGGACTTCCCACTTCTGCACGGGTTTGAAGAGACCCTAATATTACAGGAATTGGGGTGGTATCTTAACCGGTTAAACTGTTTCAGTATTCCAAAGACCCCACAGATGCTATAGAGGTGCTCAAATTTCTTGACTCCTGGCGGTTTGCGAAGTCATCACAGCTACCATTTGGGAGCCTCTGAACTGGGATAGAATTCAGAAGCTCTACCCGTCGTTTGCCCATTTGTTGCACTTCCTGTGGCGAGAGTATTTTGATACACCACACACTGTTCACAAATTCCCTGGCATCGAAGCATATCAGATGATAAACAGTGAGCTAATCAAGAATTGTTCAAGAAATTTGTTTTACAATAACTCTGTTAATCAAGTATCACTATACATTCAGGAGAATAATGGGCAAAGAAACTTTTAAAGTGCGTAAAAAACAGGAGCTATATAAGATGGAAGCTTACTGCCAGGGGTCATCACCAAGGAGAAGCACATCATTCTCCCTGTCAACAAATACAAGCTGCCAGCCTGATCTCAGAGGGTCCTCCAACTGGCCTTCAAGACCAAACATACGTGCAAGCTCACTGCGCAACTCATTGTAGCTGCTGAATTTGGTTATATCCAAAGACCTGCCAAAGGACCCTGACTTATGTACCTGTAAATAATTCCACCGTCAAAACCTTAAAAGTTCCATTTACCAGTGCTTAGACTAAAACCACAAGACGCATGATTGCAGAGTTTAACGTTAATCAGACCCTCAAAGGGGTAATTTACCTTCACAAAGGTTCTATTTGGTTCATTTACTTGGCCTGCATTTTCTGAGGACTGTAAGAAACCTGATTCATCGATGCAACTAGAAGGTGTAGCTGCTGGATTAATAGAATAATCCGTGCCTGTAGTGCCCATGTAATTACAGGATGAGAAGGGTATGTTTGTGGAATTATTGTCACTGCCAACTCCTCTAAGGCTTGGAATTCCACTCTGCAGTAAAAGAGACGACGGTTCTATATTCACACCAAACAGAAGATGGCTTTGTGGATCACTGCCACCTTCTTGATCTATAGAACACTCCCTGCCAGGGAATGGTGGCAATGAAATACTGTTGTGTGATATATTTGTCTGCGGTGAAACCAACTGTTCTACTTGTGGTAGAGCACATTGGGGAGATGCAAAAGAAATAAGAGGTTCAATGGCAGCCCGCTTGGATGGCCACCCTGAGGGAGTTATCAAGTGGTTGCTTCTATGCAGGTTGAGTAGATGTGCTGACTCATCCTGGGGAAATGTACCCAAGAGACTTTGAAGGGGAGACACAATAGGGGTAGTCACAGGATTCCCGCTTGAGTCGGAAAAGCTCTGCTGGTGGCACAGTGAAGAAATGGCTTGCAACGGTGATGACTGTGATTGAGAAGCTGGAGCGAATTGTGGTACGGCAGAGACAACACCAGGAATCTGTGGATGATCAACCAGTTGCTGTTGTGACAGCGAATGCTGCTGCTGATGCTGACTACTAACTGTCATCTGATGCTGCAGTTGTTGCTGAATCAGATGTGGCTGTGTCTGAACCTGGGACTGGGAATGAGACTGAGACTGAGACTGATGTTGGTTTTCTTGAACACCTGAAAGAAAGGCTTGTTGAGGCTGAGACTGCTGCAACATCTGAGGTTGCACTAAAGTAGCTGTCCTGCCAGGGTGAGTTTGGAGTTGTTGAAAATGCAACATGGATGCCCCTACAGGCTTTGAAGGATCTACGGCCCTCATCTCTTGAAGTGCAGCAGCAGCCATAGCTTGGTAGACATCAGGCTGCAAACCAAGCATTGTAGTATCAACTCTTTGCTGCATCCATGGTGAGATTCCAAATCCCTGAAAGCTCATAGATTGAAGACCTCGATCTCCATCTCCTCCAAGCCACATAAGGGGAGAATTCATTCCCAGATCATCATCCTTTACACCTGAATATAAAAGAAACAGAAAATGTAGAGGTTAGAGGAAAATGCATCCAGAATCAAAAAAAAAAGAAAAAGAAAAAAGAAGAAACAGAAGCTATCCGTCCTGTTCTTTCCAATCTAGTATTTAAGAAACAAATCCGAAACCAGAACAAGATCTCGAAGCAACTAGATTCATGAAAGCTCTCATAGTAGTTCATGACAAACATACCATGAAAAGAGGGTAATCCAGGTGGCCATGGACGTTTAAGCCTCAGAGGAAATGGGGAAGGATACATTGGGAATGTTGTTAGTGGTTCAATTTCCCATAGGGAAACTCTTGGCTGCCTCTCCCCAGCTGTGGATTCATCCCAGCCAACCTGTGCATCACATGTTATTAAGTGGTTAAACTAGAGCCTAAGACAGCACAAAAGATCAATAATCTTACATTTGTGCAGCAAAAGATGACATCACTATTTTCTTCAACTCACCTTAACTGAGCGCCAATGGGAATTTGGCCACCTTGCAGGATCTAAGTCACTTGTGCCAGTTATTGTACCCATGTAGCTGGATGCAAATAGGTTGTCAGAAATCTAAGTTCAAACAACAGAAAAGCATTTATCCCAAAGAAAATGAAGGGTGATGAAAGAGAAAAGAACAAAGGAAAAATATTACCCACACACAGTCATTACATAGCAGGCAAATGTTCATAGGACATAGACGGAAGCATAACAAGCCCAGAACAGAAAGTAGGGGTATAATAATCTAAGCAGGATGTTTAGAACTGACCGACGAACGCTGGATTCTTCTGTTTCAAACAGCATTCTAAAGCGCATCCCAACAGACACCCGGGTATGATAGACTGCTTTCACATACTTGGCCAATGGTATTACAAATTCTGATGGACTAGCCCTGAGGAAGAGGTGATGAAAATTTACAGAGAATGGTTACAGAACTCCACTACAAGTAAACTCTTAACATAAATATATACCTTGGATTATAAAATATGGTGAAACGACTGTTTGTCGCAGCAGCATGGGCTGCTGCAGCAAGAAGCCCCAAGTGCATGCTATCACTTGACAGCACTGATGAAGGCATCACAGTTTGAGGACGGTTTGCACGCCGGATTCCAAGAAGCAATTGATTTTTTTCATTCCTATCATCACAACAGCATCTGTCAGCTTATAGAAAAAACGTTATTGTTCATAATAAATCATGTCTGGAAGTTCTAAAACCCAAATATTTTGTAATTAGGCACACGCGAGTCTGAGACTTCATCCATTCACCAGAAAAACATGCAATATAGAGGTTCTCTTTAGAAGGTAGGAGAAAACCCATTTTGATATCAATCGTACTCAATGGTACTGACATTTACTCCTTCAACCACTCATTTTTGCACTCATCCAAGATACCATACAGGTAAATAGAGCATAAATTATTAAAAAAATTTACTTTTATGGAGATGCAAAGGAAAAAGTTTAAGAGGAGAAAAATCATAGGCCAGGTAAGTTATCAGCAAACCCACCATATAAAAAGCACAGAATCCCCAGCGACAAGTCTTTTTGCACTCACAAAAACACTCCACCCTGTTGTAAGAAGGTGTCTCTTTGGCTGCCCTGGATGAAGAAAATTCATTAACTGATGAGAGTTTAACACTTTATGGATAAACACTTTATCTTCTAGACCTCATGGAATAATATATCATGAAAATGATAATCAATTCCACCAATCTAACCAAGAAGCTTAACTTCATTGTTCACTTTATAGTTTAAAGTCAATACTTTACAGTTGGACAGCTGCTAACTTGATTTCTACCACTTACTTCAGTTATGTGAGACATGAACCTCTCCAGTGTCAAATGGATGCAAACTAACCGGTATTGATGACAAGAAATTCTCAATAAGAAATGCATATACATAGGAAATGTAAATGAAGTTAACAAATAAATGCATTATGAATTCTGTGTAAAAGTTGGAAATGGAAAGAAAACCCACCACATGAATAGATAGTAAATGGATGTCACTAATAACCACGACCAAAAAAAAGTCCAATTAGGTATTTTACTTGTTAGTCCCTATCTTGGAATTCATTTTTTATGAGCCAAAATTCTTTAACTACCCATACATCTGTTAAATTCTAAAATGAAAATACAACTCACCGCGAAAAATATGTCTAAATTTCCATTCATTATCATGCAAGTCTCTAGCAATTAACTCTTGAGCAGGAGGTTGCTGGGAGAAGTCCTGAAATTGAATAGGAAACATTAGAAATTACCCACAAGACTATGACCAAAGAAATGTCGAAATGTCACTAGATATGTAGAACATTTACCAACGGAGGAAACACTTTTTCAGCTGCCCGGCGGGGGACAGAAAATCCTCCATGAGTACTAGTGTCACTTGCAGTCAAAGTTTTACAGAAGTAATTGGTTGGCTGCTTGCTGGGGGTGCCCAATTCTGCTGGAAGATATGCGTCCTTTTGCTCTTGCTGCAGGATAGAGTCATTTTAACATGTGATGACATCTAGACAAGTTTCTATGAACAGAATCAGAAAGGACAGATATATACCGGACTCAATGGCTGCAAAGTCATCTGCGCATATACTTCGTCTGTTTCAACATCTGCCTGAAATTGAGATGAATAATAAGCCTTAACGTAGGAAGCAAAAGGAAAATGTAGATCCGGAAACAACCAAACAATTCTTACATGCATGGTTACATTGTGAAGCTGGCAGATAAGTTGTGGGGGTAAACTAGGATAGTTTGGAATATGGGCATCGACTTCCCTATTAGTTGAAGCAGCAACCTGCATACATCAGCACAGATATAAGGTTGAAATAACAGTAAGATAGCCACCGACAAAGATGAAATTTGTGGATGGATTAAAATGAGAAGTGGAATGAAGGAAACGAAGAACACACACACACACACACACGAAAAACAGTCACTTCAAAATTCACAGACAATGATCAACAAGAAAATTGTATGGGAAAAAAATTAAAGAGGTCGTGCAAAGACGATTAAGAGATACACTTGCAAATCAAAAGCAATCTTCATAATACAGCAAAGCAGGCTATGTCGGACATAATACTAACCTGCTCACTGTGACCTTGAGGGAAATAAACGACGCGGCTCCCAACTGCAGGTAGAGAAACAAGTGGACCAGCACATGCATGCCAAAGTTCGGAATTCAACACCCTCTGCTCCCCTGGAGATTTCATTAAAGGCAGAGTAAAGATCCCATGAAGAACAATATTTGTTCCAAAGTCCTTGATAATTGACGCTAATATATTCTTTTAATTCAAAAGGAAATTATAAAACTCCGGAATTTGTAAGCTTGATCACTAAGTAGACCGAGGAAAAGCCAAATCCAAAAAAAGGGAAAGTTCTCCACCAATTAAGCTCTCTAAAGATTACCTAAAATTCAGAAGCAAACAAAAGATATCAGAAATTGAAAAGCATAATTAGACATATAAATTATCTGCCAGTCATGCATTTCAAGATCTCGATTTCTATCGTTCATTTCTGTATAATCTTTACTGTCAATTCACCAAAAACCAGAGTCCATTCCCTTAAGAAAGAGACGAACAATATGTGTCCGTACAAAGGTGGGCGAGTGTGTGAGTGTGAGTTTGAGCGTGTATGAGAGAATCACACCAAAAGTAATGAAGTCCAGAAATCTGCAAGCAAACTAATACACACCTTCCTGGGTTTGTGGACTAAAACCAGCTGAAGAGAGCCTCATTCTAACACAAGACTAAGAAAATCTTCAATCGATATTATACCCACCACCGGATGATCCAAAACCACCCTTAACCGTATAAATTAAATACCAGATCACCAACAAAACCACCCAACTGTTCTTCCACTCACCCCCTGCTCTCTACACAATACCATGCCCCAATCTTTGTCCTTCCGCTTCAAAGTCCAACCAGGATTCAAAATTTTCAACTATTCACCAATCACAAGAGAAAGAGATCGCATCTAATGAAACGTCACCATAAAGCTAATATCATAGAGAACCCACAAGAAACCCACTTCTTGAATTTTCAACCGAAGCCGGTTTTGCTACAAAACACGATCGATTTCAGCCTCATCCGGTTGCTATCCTCTTCGCCCACAACCCCCCAAGTTCTTCAATCATCAGCCTCAAAACACTCATGCAACATATCACTAAGTGAAATCCCGCATTTTAGCTACGAAACAAAGAACCACTCAGCTTGTAGCTCGCAACAAAGTAAACCAGCCTTTAGTTGATTACTTCACCACAAAACTCAAGCAAGAATACCCGTAACAGAAAACCCCGAAGCTGAATGCACAAGCCAACTCTAGATCTCACTCGGGAGTCACCAAATACTGCTTCACCATCAATCTCCCCAAAAACCCAGATCTTATTACACCAGAAACCTTAAAAAATCAGAATTTGTAAGCCAACTGACAGGTACAAATCATTCTCAGAGCGCATTGAAGGTACGCGGACATGCAAAGTCAACAACTTTAAGCACGTACTAAGATCTCAACCGATAAATAAGTAATCACAGCTACATAACGACACATTTGTTTTACACGGAAAGGATTTTTTTCGCTTGGGCAGTTGTTTCCAGTAATGGAAACAGTGTTTTTGGTGGTGGTGATAGGTACTGAAACTACAGTATCACGTCCACTACTTTTTAACTCTCCCAATCTCCTTTTCTAGCTCCTCTGATATGGCTCAATCAATGAATACAGAAGAACCATTACTTTTGGCTGTCTAATTTATATACACCCAGGGGAAAAGGCAAAGCCAAGACTGTGGAGAAAGAAAGAAAAAGAGTGCTCGCGAGTGTTTCTATGTCTAGAGATAGAGAGGGAAAGAGAAGTGTGTCAGATATTTGTCAGAGAGGGACACAGTGAGTAATTGTTTGATGTTTTTTCCTTCGCTTTAACTGTGACTTTTTCATGTTCATTTCAGACAATTCAGGAAGGGGGACATCTTACCCTCAAAGTTAGGAAGATTTACTCAGCTATCCTCTTTCTAAGAATGTCTTTATCTTCTTCTTCTTCTTATTATTATTTTTTTATTTTTAAATTTTGCGTTCCACCGGGAAAGTCTTCGTTAGTAAAATGGTTACTATTTCTTACCAAATTCTTTGAGAAAGAAATGTGTTTTCAGCTTTCACATTAAATGATTGAAGGTACTGTGCAGATGGAGCGGAAGGGGTGGTAGGACTTAGGAGTGAGTATGACTGTCATGTACTTTCGTTATGGGCCATCCCCCCAAGCCCCCAACACGTACCGTTCTGAAGGTATAGGACCATCAGCCTTTCCCTGCTCATCTTCTTCGATGAGATTTTGTTGCCATTTATCGCATGGCTTTCGATCCAAGTTGTAATTCGGTGGTACCCTATATGGTCTTTAAGATTTCATCAGTCCTGTCTTCCAAGCAGCAGTTAATTATAATATCATCATATATGGTTCAATATAAGAGATAATAAGAATTAAGATTTTGTAAAGAGTGTTTACACTTTCAATGCAGGAAGAAGAAAAACTAACAGAATGGGACGGCATGGGAGATAGATCATAGATGGAGTTGAAGAAATAAAGGTGATAATAAGTGAGATCCAAAGGGGTTTTAGGTCCAGCAAAGTCCTACAACTCTTGTCCAACTTGAGAATACCCCACTGCGAAAATGTATACTACTCTTAGTTAAGAAACAAGGGGTCCATCTCATTCAAATTGGTGAAGTATCACATCCATGTAGGGGGGCCATCCACGAGAACATTTCGCCCGTCCTCCCTCTTTTTTCTTTTTCCAGAAATAAATATTTTACAGATAATTTACACAAGATATGTATACGTATCACTGAAGAGTCTACATGTTTTCGAAACTTAATTCATACCATTAGGCCTATCATTCCTAAACACGCAATCAAATGGATAGACATCTACCTGTCTTTGTTATTTATATATTGAACAATAGCATCTTGAATACGTAAAGGAATTTATATACTTCCCATACAAGTCTTTTGTTGTATGGCGCGTAGCAATTTGCTTTTTGGAAGCCATCATTTACGTAAAAAGGAAAATCTTTTTTGTCAAACACATCCAAAACAAGAAAATTTCTTAACTTTCATCAGGAGTCATTTGACTTTTAATTAGTAAAAGAAAAAAAAAACAAAATACAAAGTATTTGAGCTTTAATTATACACAATTTCTATAGAATATAAGAAGTTTGTGATGATAATAGCATTTAACGATATAAAACGTTGTAATTGAAAATCTAAAGCAACTCTGTTTAATGTTCAAATAAGTCGAACAAGACAGAGGTCCGCATGAAGGATGATTGCATACGATTTTCTTCAAACGCCAGCTGGGTCAATATTGTGAATATGAGGTTCTCCTGGGGAACTATCGCAAAAGAAAAGAGAGGAACGTGACATCACCGAATCTTTTCAATTCTACGGACAGTACCCAGATATTATCTCATAAAGAACAGACGAAAAGGAAAGAAAGGACGAATCCTGGCCATTGGTTAAGGAAATGTGGGACGCGTAAGACCATGATGGGACTTGACATGACCACTGTTCGCCTTTTTTATTGGTCATTGTCGGACTGTACGGTGAGGAAGCGTCACACATAATTATTTACCTCCCTCCCTATCTATCTACATGTAAATAGACAAGTTGAAAGTGAAAAAGTGAAGACATGAGAAGCCCGCAAATCTAGAGCCTAGTCTTAAAAAATATTTAATTATTTATTATTTTAATACCGAATTAATCATAAAAATAATAATCAAATACTATATAGAAACGGTACTTATTCTAACGGCATTCCTTTGCATGTTAATGATATGATCCATGTGGGAATGAAGTACAAACCTATCAATGAGTTTCCAAGATGATAATTGTAAGCTAAATTAATTTGGAAACATTAGCTATACCACATGCTTGTATATTGGTTTGGTACCTATAGAAGAAGGGATAAGAGATGCCTTTTAAATCTATCCCCCTTTTTTTTCGACTACAAATCAAGATCACATCATTCCAGCTTTGGTTGAAATGCCAAAGCACTGTGTCTCATGCATATTTGGAAACTCTGTGGACGATATTGTTGATCCCAACTACACATTTTCCTAGAACCCAACGTGGCCTGTCTTTCTTCCTCATCTTCATTTTCAATACTTCACTTATAAGTTTGTTCAATTATTACATGCACGTTAGTCCCAAGATTGGGTATTCTATTTGGAAAATTATGTGCCAAACAAATTAGAAAAACATTATATTCGTGGATTTATTAAGTTCGATGCGAGTACATGTAGGAGTTCAACGAACTTGCACCGGACCTGAAGTTAAAGAGTTACTCTTACACCAAATCCCAAGTTATTAGAGTTGTGTTTTATAACCTAGTCTTCAACCAATTTGTCTGTCTAAATTCAGAATGACGTGAGTCAAACTTTATGTCGAACATGTATTGAAATCTTATTATATAATGATGACATGTATTAAATTAACAAGCATCAACGATGAGACACAATAGTTGATATTATCGTAACTAACAACTACAACTTGGTATCTAATTAAAGTTGAGGGGGCGATGGAACAGGTAAGCTTCGGTTGGTATCTATGGCTTTAGACCTCCAGCCAGCCTGCAAATAAGAAAATATGATCGCCTGGCAATATTCCTGCGTGCTTTAGCATGAGTGGGTAACTAGACCTAGGCTTAGAAAGAGCGCATAATCAACCTATTAAAAGAAGAGAGAACCTTGTTCAGTCCACTAATTAAGACACTAGGTTTAATTTGACAACACTAGGAAAAAGGAAGTAGTACTAATTTCAAGGTTCCTTTTTCTTTTTTACATGGATTGATGTTTAACTATCTCACTTTTAAGGAGTTGAATACCTTGGAGAAGGAATATACAGTCTCCACCAAGCTGTTGAAAGGTGAGGTATCTATAACACATGGCTCCGTTTCCTTAAATCTTTTGGAAACTATATATTGTGCATAACACTTATGTTTATTTGCAAATTAAGGGTTCATACTTCATACACACACGCATAAAGAAGAAGAAGAAGATGATGAAAAAGAAAAAGGATAGCTAGACATCTATATAGCTGTCGATAAGTCAAACAAGAGAAATAAATAAGGAATTTAAGGAAGTCGGCAAGGATATATATACATGAATCTAGCTATGATATGTATTTAAACACCGACCATGGCATTCATGTTGAAAATGGGAAAATGGATGGCAAATGAAATGTCCACTAACCCAATAATACACACCCACAAAAGTGAATAATAATACTGACAATCATAATAAAAGAAAAAGGAAGGGGAGAGGGAAGAGGGCACTAGTGTGTCTGTCTACTGGTACTGGGTGGAGAATGAAAAGGGTCACCCTCACGTAAGCATACAAATCCTTACCTTTTTTAAAATAATTATATATATAAGCTTATGAAATGGCCTGAGTTTTATTTATTTTATTGGAATTCAACTTATTTAAAAAAAATTGGGCATAATAAGTAACGTAGAGAGATGTTTCTCTCACTCCATCACTATTTAGTGCTTACATCCTTTTCTTATTTCGGTTGGTTGAACGAGAAAAAGCAGCAACAACTCAGCTCTAAGATTTGTGGGTCCCATCAAATTTTGCATTTTTTCTATCTTGTCCCACTCGACTTCCCCCACGCGCCTCAACTTGCTTCTCTAAGGTATACTTCTCTTTTCGTACCTAAACATGAAGAGATAACCGAAAATACCTTCTATTTTTTTTCTTATTCATAAATTCAACTTAAGTCTTCTTTTACTTTTTAGAGGTGTATTAGGTAAATTTTTAAATTAACACAATAGCCTATAAATTATATTATTTGGGTACTTTGTATAAGGTAAGTTTGATATGATAGGCTCGATCGAGAGAGTGTAGGAAGAAGAAATCGAACATATGACCTTTTAATCCTATGCTCTTCCACTCTACCAACTCAATCACTCCTAAGAAACAACTTAAGTCTCACGTACAATGATTTAAAATTAGGATTAGAAGTTAAAAATATGATTAAAAGTTAACCCGGTAAATATAATTAAAGTTTAAGCTTACAAATTAAATAAATTTTAAAATTTTAAAATAGGTTTAATTAACTTATAGTTAAAAATAATTTTTTAATAATATTTAATTCAAATATACTCTTCAATCACATGCATCGAATGAAAATAATTTCTAACAAGCATAGGGGCTTAATCATTTTTAGTCTAAGAAGAATTTGGTTTTTAACTTGTGATCTCAATTCATTAATGTACCTCTAAATAGCCCATTTAAACCTAGTCAAGTAATGAAAAGGATAATGATCCACCATATATATATAATTAACAGGCTGCTTAGAATCTACGTTGCAATAAAACGGATGCAAGCTTTGGTAATTATCAAGTGATAATCAAGGCATGCATCATGGTCTGCATGCCATTAATTAACTAACTGTACACACATATATATTAAATACATATATGTGGGGCGCTAAACAGGTAATTAGTTATAGATGTGAGATGGTACTACTACTCACATAGAAACCCTTCATCCCAAACACTGAAAGTCACGCTTGAACCCATATTCCGCAACAACCAAGATTTAACAAAAAGGAACAAGCAAACACGTTTAGGACAAGGTGACACCTACTAAACTAGATGATTAGTGTGGCCCGTTGGCTAATCATGTTATTGTCTAAAGAGATAATGATTAACGGATGACAGAGAAAAGAGGTTCGAAGATAGCGATAATGAAAAGGGTATTAAGGGTTAAGACAAGAGCGGTCTCCCACATTTGAACTCATTTAAGGAGGGCGTAAGAGTGCAGGAGGAGACACAAACATAGAATCCAACACAAGTTGACCGTGTGTTTGTGTGTACCTTTTTTTTTGGGTTATCTTGTAAGTGGGGGCAAAGCAAGAAAACATAGCAGCAACCTCTTTCTTTCATATATTCTTGATCATGTATTGGGTGACACAGAGAGAGACTACAACAGAAACTAGAACTTATTAGAGCATGTTTGTTTCTAATTCTGCTGTTTGGTGACCATGTCCTGCAATCATTTCTATATCATCTAGGGTAAGTCGAAAAAAGAACAGCCTTACTTCGCTATTTCCTCATTGTTCAAGTCAAATCTCTAGCTTATCATTCATTATTATTAGCCTTTTTCTCATATTGTCTCTCTTGCACTATTCATGCAAGCTGTTAAACTTGTGATATCTACCATTGTGACTAAAATAATTTAATTGCTTAGTCAAATCACATCTTTAACCTAATAACACTCAGGGTCAACCATCCGTTTCTCTTTTGATGGTATAAGCGGCACGTAGCATACCTTCACGATCACGAGACACAGAATTGTAGCTGACAATTTCTATGTTTTTGTGCGTATGTACGCTGAAGAAGTGTAGCGTACATCCATAGTAGTTAGGTCATTCCATTCCATTGGTCCTAGGGAAATGATGATAACCAGAAGGAAAAGCATTCTGAGAAGGATTTTCCCCAGTAAGACATGATTCAATCTGCCAATTTTGTATGATTAGGAAAAACTTGAACCACCAAATGTGGGTGCATGGTTGACCTTAGAATATCCATTGTTGATCACACTAATTATATGGTCAAAGATCATCTCAATCTCCATCCCTCCTTTCCTGGATACTAGATTTGGAGTTTTTAAAACTGGATTAATTAAATGAGGCACAAGGCAGATTACTTAATGATGGATTATAATATGTTCAAAAGTCCAAGCGAGAATTTGTACACTACTGAGAAGGGGACCACATTCCAGGAAAATATTCAGGTGCAAAGAGGTATGGCTGAATTGATATAACCTGAGATCTTGAGTTTTTCTTATTGGCATTGTTATTTTAATATTGCACTATAGAATGGGAAGATAATAGTGAATGGGCAGATAAAGAAGGAGATATGGAAATAAACAAAGAAAGAGAAAAGCACTTTACAGTTCTTGGAAAGTTATGAGATGGATAGTGTAGGGAATAGAGGAATAAATTAAGGCAGATGAGATGGGTAGAGGGGACAATTGTGGTCTAAACACATACTTAAATGTATGTGCTGTGGAAGGCACTAGGGCCAAAAGGGCAAAATGTGCCATAATTTTCAAATGAGGGATAAAGGCTATATCTGCTTACATAAGCAAAATCTGACTCAAAGAATCAAAGCAGGGATTGTCTTTCCTCGGCCATCTCTCTCTCCCTGCATGGGATTCTTCAAGCCCTTTGCTACAACCTTTCATTTAAAGGTATCAAAACTCCTAATTATGCCCCCTTACTTGGACCCATGCTTTTAGTAATGATACGAATAGAGAAGAGGAGAGCCTAAAGTGGGTCAATTGTGGAAAAAAGATGGAACAATAAATCATAATAAAGTGGTATTGTATGGTGTGGTATGGTTGTTAATTCTAATTCTTTGCCTTGAAAGAATAGAAACAAGTCTGGATTCTTGGGATTTCAAAACCATGTAGTCAAGAATTGTATAATAAATATATCATAGAGATGAACGTTGGACATAAAATCATAAGAGTTTTAATTCTCAAACATCTATCAAGTGCCTATTAAGTCCAGATTCTGACAGAGCTGTAGCCAACCAGAACCAATCGTTTTTTCTACACAGGAACTTTAAAAAGCCATATCTAACACCAAACTTGGAGAACATTTATCAAACGCTTAAAAGCCGAGATTCTGGCAGAGTTGTGGTGTCCACTTGACTCTTATCAACCAGAACCATTTATTGAAACGGAAAGAATGAGAGAGTTAGAAGTGAAACAAACAATTCCTAACTAGTAAAAGTTAGGTCCAGCCCACAGCCTATGTCTGGACAGGCTTATGTTGAGAAGTGGCCGAACATCATCCTCTCTCAATTAGCGTACTTTAACACAAATATAGCAAAGTACCCCTTTTAGCATAGGACAGAAGACACATGCCTATAAAGCTCATACACACAATTTTCAATGTTGTGAGACACCATCACTCGTGCAATTCTGATCGCTTCTGAAATAAAAAGGTAGTTCTAGTTCTAGAAACCATACCAGAAAATATAATGTATGTTTTTCTTTGGTTAGTAAGCTTAATGAGGATGCAAACATTGAGTAAGAACTAAAACATTATAAACGGGTTTGGTTGAGTATTTGTATTTGTATTTGTTATTGTTGAGTTGTTATTGTTGAGTGGTATCCAGGTCCTGTATCCTTATCTGTTCATAGGTAGATCCTACAACAATACACGTGCAGTGTTAGGTGGATCCAATCTCACCTACAAAAATGGCAACTTTTGATGCAAGTGACAGGCTCCTTTAACTCACTAAAAGATCCCATTCCCAGCTAACCCAACCAAAAAAAAAGCTTCCAAGTACTAACCCTTTAGTATGTTTTTGGATTCTAAGGACTTCAAGATTCATTTGCTTCATTGCAACTACCTTAGAGGGGCTTTGTAAAAGTCCTTGTTTCTGAGAGAATAACATAAGCCCTCGAGCTTAATTCTCAGTTCTCACCTCCAAAATCCACCAGAGTCTTCCATTGCCCCTCAGCATTTATATAACCTGGCTTCTTGGGTTTAGCCTGAAAATAATCTAGTGGGTTTGTAAAAATTGCCAAGGCCTCATCCATGTCTGCCATCTGCTTGCAAAAAATGGTAATAAACAATGTACTTCTACTGCCATCTAAAGATTAGTTCTGTAATTACATAAACGAAGATACATACACATCGTCAACTTGCTGATATACACGAACACTTTTAAGATTTGAAGCGTAATGGATATAAAAATAAACAAGTTAGAAGCTAATTCATGCATACATAGTTTACCTCCACGGTTGAAATAGAGAGTTCGATGAAGCAGGTCCCTTTGATGCATAGTGGCTGATAGTCGAAAGTGATTATCCATAACAGTATATTTGCAAGTTCATTCTTATCTGTTGAATTAGGACACATTATACGTGACATGCAACATTTTTTGCTTTTTGGAGATAGAGAGTAATGTTGGGTCGAGTTGAAAGTCAGGTGAACATGATTTAAACCAAGGCCTGACCCAGCTTAACATTCTACAAAAGGGTTGCATATCGATTCATCCTACGACAGCATCAGTTTGTCTTCTATTCATTTACAATACATTTAACATCCAAGATTAAATATACATGTATAAAAGGGCAGTGGGAACAAAAGCCACATCCCAACTACCACGCAGATCAACAGAACAACTGTTATGTTACCCATTCTGCTTCTTAACGTTTTCTTTTAAGATGAACCTATTTCATAGGTTTTTTTTTTAATCCTAGCTTTGTTATACTAATTTTAAGTTACTAAGATGTCACTCCAAGAATTCTATAAAAGGTAAATCTAAAATTTTAAGGTTCTTTAAATTCTTACATAACCTATATACTTCTGCACATAAGAAATCGTCTTAATTAGCTGGTGATTAATCACTGTTCAACGCTAAATTCCCATAAGCCCGAAGAGTATGCCTAGGCCACTCTTATTTATCACCTATTTCATGCTTCTTTATTCAAGAGAAGATAGCCACGTACTGCATAAAAATTCCTATTATAATTTCTGAATATTTACAGTATTTTTTAACCATTTAATAATATATACTGAATATTTTAGAAGCTGACAATTGGTTCATGATAGGGATAGATGAAATATAAAATTCAAAAACAAAACCTTTACAACAACTTTTATTATAGTAAAAAAAATTAAATATTAGAATATTATACACGTTTTTTTTTATTACAAAAATGCTGTTTCTCATGTTTTTTTACCCCAGTATCAAAGTGTCTGTTCCATTTTCTTTCAAATTATCTGACCAAGTTCACATTTTCTCTTCTCTGGGTCTGCTTTGATCGGTTGGTCAATCTCCTTCTGTTCTTAATTTACGATAATGTTTGGCCAAATGTTGAAATTTTTGGGGTTTTTGAAGGTTGTGGTGTTCGATTGTGATAGTTGGTAATTCTTGAAAATCGTCGTGGTTTGAGTGATTCTGATCTACATTTGTACCTGTAGCTTCGGTTTTCTTTCTGGAATTTGAAGTACGTTTGATGGTCGAAATCTTGTGGATTATATTGATTCTGCGTTTATACGTTAAGATGGTTTCTTTTTGAAGATTTGGGATTTTTTTTTTGAAGGCTTTGCTTTTCTTTTAGCTGGATTAGTGTTCTTTGATCAATTAGAGAAAAAAGGGTCTAAGAGAAGAGGATTTCGAGTGTTAGTAAGTTATTTTGTTTGTTTTTCTGGGTTTTTGCATAATGAAGAGGGTAAAAGGGGAACCCTATAGTCCTAGGAGGTTCAAGCTATCACATTTGTTAGTAGCTGTTGCAGCATTATACCTGGTCTTTCTAGGATTCAAGTTTCGGCATTTATTGGAGATTGCTGCGCTGTTGAGTGGAGATGATAGTTACATTGGGTTGGATGGGAATACAGTTAGTGATTTTGAAGATGCGGACAAAAACAAGCCAATTTTGGGTTCTGTTTACAAGGATGTGTTCCATCGGAAATTAGAGGATAACCAAAATCAAGATGCACCCATGATGCCCAGTAAGGAACCGTTGGTAGAAAAGAGAGGGCCTAAAACTATTAAGCCATTCCGGAACCATTATGGTCGTATAACCAGAGAAATGATGAGGCGAAGGAATAGAACGAGGGACTTTTCAGTGCTTGAAAGAATGGCAAACGAGGCATGGTTGCTGGGACTAAAGGCTTGGGAGGAAATGGAGAAGTATGACGTGAAGGATGCAGAACAAACTTCTGTATATGAAGGGAAGTCTGAGTCATGTCCTTCGTGGGTATCGATTAGTGGGGATGAGTTGGCTGAGGGTGATAAAATGATGTTCCTTCCTTGTGGTTTAGCTGCTGGATCTTCTATAACTATAGTTGGAACACCACACCTTGCTCATAGGGAATATGTGCCTCAGCTGGAAAAGCTAAGGAAAGGTAATGGCAATGTTTTCGTTTCACAATTTATGATTGAACTGCAAGGATTGAAGTCAGTTGAAGGGGAGGATCCACCAAAGATTTTACATTTGAATCCTCGATTGAGAGGAGATTGGAGCCAGGTGCCAGTCATTGAACACAACACCTGCTATAGGATGCAATGGGGGGCAGCTCAAAGGTGCGATGGACTGCCATCCAAGAAAGATGAAGATATGTTAGGTGAGCTATTTATCATCTAAACACTGTGCACTACTTTTTTTTTAAAATTTTTGATGAATGATGTCACTACAACAGATTCTTAGGGACATACGCTACAAAAATATTAATTTAGATGACATTAAACATAATTGACTGGGGAAAAGAAAGATAAATCTTGCTCTTTTGTTACGGATTCTTAAAGAAGGTGATTTTTTATGTGTTAATCTTGGGTAATAATGTGGCATGATTTGCAGGTAATAATAATGTTCTAGTTAATTAGAGTTTATTGCATGCCATTTACATCTTCTTCAGTTAGGTCTTTCGCATACTTGTCTTAGGAATAAGCTTTATGTAATTGCCCTCCTTAGTTTGTGAATTCAACCTTTAATGGTTTGAAGGCTCATATCTTCTTATAGATGGATAGAGGGTTATCTTTACTTCTCTAATGTTGTTCGTCCTCTTCTTCTCAATGAAATGATTCTACTCTTCTCCTTAAGTTCCTGTAATTTCTTCCAATTTCTTGATTCTTATCCTTCCTATTCATGTTATGCAGTATACTTCATTTATAATATCTTTTACTCTCTCTCTCTCTCTCTATATATATATATGTGTCTGTCTATCTATTACGTGCTTATGCTTTCACACTTGAATCACTGAAATGTTTGTTATAAGGTGAACTTTTAAAACTGTTTTACATCACATGTTTGCAGTTGATGGTCATTTGAGATGTGAGAAATGGATTCGAAATGATGTTGTGGACCCAAAGGAGTCAAAAACTACATCATGGTTCAAGAGATTCATAGGGCGTGAGCAGAAACCAGAAGTGACCTGGCCATTTCCTTTTGTGGAGGGTAGATTGTTTATCTTGACCTTGCGTGCTGGTGTTGAAGGATACCATGTGATTGTTGGAGGTCGGCATGTGACCTCATTTCCATATCGTCCGGTATGTTGCTGTATATGAGAAACTTCTGTCTGCCGCTGTGATACCCTTTTTTATTTTTCATCTGTTAAGCAAATGTTTGCCTCATAGACATAGATGTTGACTGACTGCATGACTACATAAGAGATTAAACTTGTTCCTTTTGATATTTCAGTTTGGGTTGGGGTAATTGTCTATTATATTTCACATTTTAATACCTTTTGCTTTTGATCTTTGCATATTTAGATTGCAATTTTTACTGTGGTACATTGATATGGCTTATGGTTTCTCCATAAGCAAACCTTTCCTTGTATTCCCATTAGTCTGATTCAATTCTAGATTCTTTCACTTAATCTCCTTACTGGATGTGTTCGTTACAAGGATGGTTTTGTTACTGTTCTCATATCATCCTGTTTCCTTCTTGTTTCAAGTTTGGTACTCATTCTTTATGAATTTTTACTGTCTCCAGGGTTTTACACTTGAGGATGCGACAGGATTAGCAATCAAAGGAAATGTAGATATTCATTCAGTTTATGCCACCTCTCTCCCTAGCTCCCATCCAAGTTTCTCTCCAAAAAGGGTGTTAGAAATGTCTGAAAAGTGGAAAGCTCATCCTTTAGTTAGAAAACCTATTCGACTTTTCGTTGGGATTCTCTCCGCAACTAATCACTTTGCAGAACGCATGGCAATTAGGAAAACTTGGATGCAATCATCGGCAATAAAGTCTTCAAACGTAGTTGTTCGTTTCTTTGTTGCATTGGTAATACATTGATTCTTAAACTACTCTACATAATTGTAGGCAGCTGTAGATGCCAGTGTCAAGCAAGTTTCTAAGCAGCAGTAGATGGCAGTATCAATTAACTTATGATCTGAGACACATAAAGTATGGACGATCTGTTTAAGTTTTGTCGTAGAAAATCCTTACTTGCTTGAGGATGGTGTTCTGCATAGGTAGCAGTCGGTAATATATGGTTTAATAAATTGAATGGAAATTGGCTTTGTCCCTTGACCAGCACCGAGATCTAACTGCAACAGTTTAGCTTCATTCAAACGCACACAATTGCATTAAAGCGAGAGATTAAAACTACTAACATTGTATTCCTATTCAAGAACATACCCACATAATAAAAGGTTTGTGTAGTCAACCCCTATCTGAATGCATTTAAACTAATATTGTGGGTACTTTGAATGACTGATGGACTTCGAGTCACACTCCTGATTTTAGTTGTTCAGCATATTCGTTTCTTTCTAAGCTTCTAGTGCAAGTTGTTATGCCTATTTAAGTCTCACAGTTCCTTTCTGTCATGTTCTAATGGGTATTCTTTTACCCTGTTGATGTTCATATTTTTGATCAGTGTTTTTATATGTAGAATCCCCGGAAGGAGGTCAATGCAATGCTCAAGAAAGAGGCTGCTTTCTTTGGTGATGTTGTAATTTTGCCTTTTATGGATCGCTATGAGCTTGTGGTTCTCAAAACTATAGCTATCTGTGAGTTTGGGGTAAGTCTATTCTTGTTTCTTTTTAATCCTTTGTGGAACTTCGTAAATAAGATCTTCTAAGTTCTTGTCTATCTTGCTTTTACATTTCACACCCTAGTTGCCTCAATGCATCTCCTGATTAGCTTCAAATATCTTGACTCAGGTGCATAATGTTTCAGCACCATATATTATGAAATGTGATGATGACACGTTTGCTAGGGTGGATAGTGTGCTAAAAGAAATTGATGGCATTTCCCCAAAAAAGTCGCTGTATATGGGCAATCTCAATCTCTTGCATCGTCCTTTGAGACATGGGAAATGGGCTGTCACTTTTGAGGTATTCATTTTTTGTGTGGTCTTATTGAAATTTACATTCTATCGTTTCAGTTTTTCCTCCTCCATAATAAACTGGTCTTCTGGTCAAGCATTTCTAATTGGTGGTCAAATTCTACTTTTTCGATGTCGTGTGCCTCATTCAGTGAACTTGAATGTAATATTACTTAAAAGCTCCCTTCTGCTCTCAATTTCAAAAGCTTAAACTAAGTTGGAATTACAGTTAATAGTTCACTGGCTCCCAAGTGTGTTCTCTCCAAGCATATGAGGTCTTGACCTCTCCTGCAAACAGTTTTGGGATTGACTTTTACAAGTTCAAGACATATTTTCAGTCCTTTTATCTTCAATGCATATGTTTGTTTTTTGGGGAAAAAACTTGTTTGAAGAATAATAAGCTATATCTCTCTTTGCAAGTCTTCTATTTTGACAAATAATGGCAAAATCTAACAGGAGTGGCCCGAAGAAGTCTATCCCCCTTATGCCAATGGGCCTGGGTATGTAATTTCCAGTGATATTGCTAAATTTGTTGTTGCTCAACACGGCAGCCAAAAACTGAGGGTTAGTGATACTGAATCTTATCTAATACAACTTGGGAGAAGCCTCTCTCTCTATCTCCCTGCCTTTTTATTCTTTCTCAATCTTTTTACACACTCCTTTTATCATTTCTTAAGTTTATTGCTTTCTCTGCATCTGTGTCCTTTGGCTTCAGCTATTCAAGATGGAAGATGTGAGTATGGGAATGTGGGTTGAACAATTTAACAGTTCTAAACCTGTGCAATACTCGCACAACTGGAAATTCTGTCAGTATGGATGCATGGAGGACTATTACACTGCACATTATCAGTCTCCAAGGCAGATGATCTGCCTATGGGACAAGTTGGCAAGAGGTCGGGCTCACTGTTGCAACTTCAGAAAATAGAAATCTCACCTGGGGGGCTGTTGATTGACAAAACTTGGATTCAGGACGGCCTGATCATGTAGACTGTTGCTCCTATATCCCACATTCACCTGGCAATGGCATGATCTGCCAGATTTTTGTTGGTAGTGGACTTGGAGCTCAAGAGATGGCTTTCTGCTGATTTGCTGCTGTCGTGTTTTGCAAAAATATTCCCATGTTGTAATTCTGAACGCTGATAGTTAGGCAACCACATTGGATTTCTGTGATGAATGAAAATATGTATATTCTTAAATGCTATTTAATCGTCAAATCAGGTTGAAGAAGTAAAGAAAGACTCCACGTCCAGCTTATTTTGATGTGCAAATTTCTGAACTCTGGTGTCTCTTCCTCATCAAACAAGTGCACTTGTGAATTCTGATAATGTAGGTTGGCATCTTTCATTAAACTTCAGAAGCAGAAACCCCCTGGAAGTATCAAATTACGTGCTGAAAGTATATTAAAAGTGCAACTTAAGATGAAGAGATTAATTGGCTGTTGGAATAAATATCGGATTAAAGTCTTTTGTTTTCTATGCGTTGCTTGAGATCGACACTCATTTTAAAACTGAAATTATTGTATGGTTTATAATAAAACCAGAAACAAAGGAAACCAGGCACCCACACTTTCATAAACATCAATGTACCCAAGCTGTCAATTCAGTAGTACTTTAGAAAAAAGCACACGTACAAGTATTAAGGAATTGTTGGAACTTGGAAGGCGATACTTGCGGACAAAGACCACAATAGAAATAACATGTTGGGAGTCAATGGAGACAATCGCCATGGATTTCACTGGAGAGTCTGGGGAAAGCTGTCGGCTTCCTTCAGGTCACAAAAGCCAATCCCGTTTCCTTGCCATTGATTTCTTCGAATAAGTATGACTAATACGCTATCATATTTTATAAATATACGTATAACATAACAGTAACGCATTATTAGGGACCTATTCTATTGCCGAAGTAACATATAATTAGGCATATGGTTAGAGATATGTATAACTATAATTATATATAAATATCTTTTTGTAACATATCATTAGGCATATGGTTAGAGATATTTATAACTATAATTATATGTAAATATCTTTTTGTATAATAGTTTACACAAACAAAGCACTTTTTTTTTCAAGTTTCTTTGTTTTTTATGGTACCAAAGTTCTTTTTGTGGAAAAAAGATATTTATTTTTTATTTTTTTGTTCTTACTTTTTGTAAGATATTTTGATTGTTCAAATACTACTTGTTATATATCAAACTCTTGAAATTGTTAAGGCAGTCACAATTTAATAGAATACAATACAATTTGAACCATATCATTTTAGGAAATTCAATTTGAACCATATCGTTTTTAAAACGTATAAAACAGATCCTAAATGAACGAAAAATTTGGCAGGATTTACCTTTACTTAATTAATTAATGTGGCACTTATTATATATTTTCCAAATCTATTGACAAGTTCTACTGTCGTGTGACACAGTGGACCAGTGGCAACTTTTAAAAATAAAAATATGTATATTTTATAATTAGAATAATCAATCTATAATATTAACTATTTAAGTTAAGGGTGTTCCTATTACCTGTATACATGTTATTAGGGATATTGAGAAGAGAGGGAGAAATGACGTACCTATTTTAGAGAACCAATTTAGTTTCATGCTAAGGTGACTCACGACAAAAGCCATACACCTCTTTAGATTATTAATGAGATATTGTAAGGATAGACAAATAGACATGCACATGGTTTTCATTGATTTAAAGAAGACTTATGACAGAATATCTAGAGAAGTAACATAGAGGTGTTTAGAAGCTAAGAGAGTTCCTATTACCTATATACGGGTTACCAGAGATATATATAAAGGTGTTAAAATTAGATTAAGGACAACATAAGGAGAGACATAACATTTTTCTATCAATATTGGGCTACACCATAGATTCTCTTTAAGCCACTTCCTGTTTGCAGTAGTTATGAATGAACTTATCAAGAATATTCAATCGTATGTGCCTTGGTATATGTTTGTTTGCTGATAACATTGTTTTAGTGGGTGAAATAAATAAGGTGTTAATGTTAAGTTAGAACTTTCAAGAAATACGCCAGAGTCCAAAGACTTTAAATTGAGCAATACTAAAATTAAATCAATGTGGAGATCAAAATTGTTATAGAAGTTATACCATAAATATGTCATTTTAAGTACCTTAGATTTATCATTCAAAGCAGTGGCGAGATAGATGATAACATAGTTCACTGTATCAAATTATGGTGGCTTAAATGGAGGGGCACTTCAGAATTTTTATATGATAAGAAAATATCATTTAAGCTAAAAGGTAAATTATACTGTTTAGCAATTAGCTTGACGCTCTATGGGATAAAGTGTTTACCCATCAAATAGTTGCATAGGCATAAGTTAATAGTGGTAAAAATGAGGATACTTTATTATATATGTGACCTTATACGAAAAGATAAAATTAGGAATCTAGTAGTAAGAGACAAGTTGGGGGTAGCTAACGTGATAGTAAATTAAAGGAGACAAGGTTTAGGTAATTCGAACATATTAAAAGGAGATATCCTGATATCCTAGTGAGAAGACATGAGAAGATTATACTTTAGGGACTGTAAAAGAAGAAGAGACAGACCTAAAAAGAATTGGTGATTAAGAACAATATGACTCTACTAGAACCTACAGAAAATTTGACTCTCAATGGAAAACTTTAGTGAACTAGGATACAATTAGAGGACTCCACATAGAGAAGTTTTTCTCTTTTCATAGGACTTTTTGACCATTTCCTTTGATTTTGTGTCTTTTATTTGACGTAAATACTTTTGTTTGTAATACTTGTTCCTTTTGTCATTTATTTATTTATTTCATTTTTTTGGTTTCAACAGTTTATTTATTTTATTTGCAGCATGTCAGGTATTTCTATCCTACTTTTTTCTTCCTAATTTTGTCTTTTAAATTTGCATCTTTTTAAATAAAGTTTGGTGGCTTTTCTGTTAGTGGTGTTATTCTATTTTACTTATTTATTATTACTTTATCATACTTATTTATTTATTTATTTATTATGTTTTTAATTATTTTATCACATTTTTATTTATCTATTTATTTTCTAAAATCTTATTGTCACATTTGCATAGCTTTTTTAAAGTTTTTAATCTTTTGACCTTCTCCATGTTTCTTTTTTTCTGTAACCTGCATTATTCATATATTGTCTCATATGCCTGTGGGTCCACCAAAAACAGCCTCTTTATTATATAGGGGTAAGGCTGCGTACTATCGGACCTCTCCAGACCCCGCTTCATTGCGGGATTTTGAGTGATGATGATGATGATGATTTGCTTATTTGTTTTCTTTATTTTCTATTTATTTTTTTACTTACTTTTTTATTTTATTTTTTATTTATACAATTATTTGTTTATGTGATTGGCTATTGTTTTTTTCAACTGTTTTCCTTTTTTTTTGTTTATTGAAAATTACCTCTATACTAACTAAGGATAAGATTGCATATTTCTGAATTTTACCAAATTTTGCTTTCTATCGGGACATTGTTGTTTATTAATAATTTAGGTTAATTTTTCAATTAAAATCCTTAAGTATCAAAATCCACGCTTGAGCCAGATCCAAACCCAAAACTAAAACCAGAACTAGAACCATTAACATCTCTCAGCAGGGACTGGAAGAAACACTAGACTGAACCCAACCATAGATCTAGCTTCTAAACAGGGAGTGGACCCAATAACCATCTGATCCAAAAGAAACACCAGTGTATCAAGCATCGGCAAGCACCCAACCATATTTATTGCACCTCTGCATCCCTACAACCGCCTATTACAATCTTTTATTGCAAACATTGCAGAACAATTTGATATTTCCTTTACATAATTATTGAGTGTTGTATATTCCAAGTTTATATATAGTAATTAATCTCTACTATCTTTTATTGAATGTGTTTACATAATTAAGCTTTTTTTTCAATTTTCATAAATATTAGTAATTCTAAACGTGTTAAGTATTGTTATATATGTTTAGTAGAAAGAAAAGGAGAAGGAAAAAGAAAGTTTTATCATTTTTAAAATTGCTTTTAACAATAAAATAATTTATTAATATTTAATTATACACATATCTAATTACATTAAAATTAGAAGGAAACTCATTCATTATATGTGGCCCTTCATGTTAACTCCCATTAACTTTCTTTCTTTGTTACTTAAAAAGAAAGTAAGTAATAAAGAAGGAATACCTACTATATTGTCTGATTATATGAAAAAAAAAGGCCTACAATATGCTTTTTACAGGTGGAATCTTATAGCTTAAGAATAAAATCGCATAATAAAATGTGCCCAATGGAAGTTTATAAATATAAGTGTTCCTAATCTCTAATACCAGAAAAGGTAAAAGGTGAACTTATACATTGCATTGAGTTAGATCCTATTAAGAAAATTTACAGTAAGAATAAAGAATAATGAAAGAAAGATAAGCAAGAACATAAGAAGTTTTTAATGAAGTTCGGTCAATTAGGTGTACCTATTTCATAGGAAGTTAAAATCAATTAATTCCCTATTAAATAATTATGATGATAGTTATAACAAACTAGGTATACTATAATTTACTTATAACTAAACCTTAACTAGTACATTTTTACTCAAATAACCCCTTACCAAATATAACCTAATTTATACATATTTTAACAAGTTCTAAAATCTTTAAGAGTTTGAAATTCACCAAAAATTCATTTTTAGTTGTATCTGACTATCACTAATATGGTCATATCCTAGGTTATAAATCTTATTATCTCTTTGTAGAACATGACACAAACTTTAGAACGTCTATGTCTTATACCATGAATCTTTCTTCTTCGTTCTCTGCATACTTAGACATAGTCTGGGACATGAATGTCTCTTAGGTTGTGTATCTCCCAATTCTTCATACATTTGGACAAAATTGTATTCTAGACTATGTCTTCTACAAAAAATCTCTATCACACTAACTTATTTATATCTTTAGCTTGTGCCTTCACCTTTGATTTTTAGAAAGGAATACACCTTGGGCCTTATATGTATCTTAAGTTCTATTCACCCAAAATGCTTTTAAATATCGCTAACTCCTCCTAAATCTCGAAGATTCCATACTCATGTATACAATCCATATACAATAATCTTCAAATTAGTGAATATACCTTACATAAGTTAGGTTAATCTATGTTTAACATCTTGAGAAATTAACCAAGTATAAGCAATGCTTGAACTTGTCCATGGTAGCCGATTTTGTCAACACGTTAGCTTATCCTCAATAGTATGAACCTTCTCAAAAAACATTGGTCCAAATGCAATCAACTACTTGATCTTGTAAAACCTAACATTCACATGCTTAGTCCTTACAAGATACACTTAATTCTTTTCCAAATAAATGACATTTTGACTATTATAATGTCTTCAAACTACACTTTAATCAAGACCTACCTATTTTACTAGCATTTTAAGCTATAATGCCTGTTTAACAACCCTAGCCACTTCTATCTATTTTGCTTTAGTTATAGACAATGCAACTATATACGGTAACATTGATTTCTAACAAATAAGTCCTCCTATAAGAGTAAACATATATCATATAGTTCTCATGTTATCTAAATCTCCTATATAGTATGAATCCACACATCCCATAACTGAAGGATCTTATAGTTTGTCATACCCCTCAAGTACCTGAATATCCATTTGTCTAATTTCTAGTATTGTCTTATAAGTTCTGATATGTACTTCCTAACCTTACTAATAATACGCGATAGGTTTAGCTTATTACAAATTATTACATATGTTAAATATCCAATAATGCTAGTGTATAGCACTTTAGACATATCATCGGCCTATGTATGTGTTTTTAATAATTGTTCTAGGAAAACCTTAAAGTGATTTTCCAATAGAGTGCTCATAGGTTTAACTTTACTCATTCATAGTTTGTCTGATACATTATTCATGTATTTGGATTGAGATAACCATAGTTTTCTAAAGCTTCCATTTCTTTAAATCTCCATTCCTAGTATTTTCTTGTTAGCACCCAGTAGGGATCTGAAAGTTATTAGAGAACACTGCTTTACTAATAGGGAAATGAGTCAACCATATATTATTCACCAAATCCTATCTAATTCTTTTTCTAATCAACTATCTTCCATATTTCGTATTACCCTAGATAAAATAATTGCCTTCGTAATTTAGCTCAAACACTTTTAACTGACTTAACATATCCTATGGTCATCACTATTATCTCTAAAACTTAATAATTCTCCTTTAGCTTTAATATGATACAAAATAATATTTAAGTATCCTAATAACATCTAAAGAGAGTTCATAAAACTTTGATTGATCCTTAAACAATTCCATATATGTTTGAAATGCCAAATTTGTTGTATAAGTAAAGGTTGAGCAAAAGATCTAAGGACAAGGCAAAGGTTAAATAGGAAAATGTATCATCTCATCTGATTAGTATAAAAGGGGGAGTTTCACCTTACTAGTATAATATTCAACCATAATATATGATTATTCAAATGACGTTGATGATTAGAGATAATGGATCAATTCTTTCCCCAGTATCATGAACTTCAATTCGATCCCACATTTTAGATTTAAGCTTTATCTCTAACAATCCAATGATAGTTGGCTTTTTATTAGGCAATTAGCTAAGTATCACTTGTTTTTTTTCGAGGAATAAAGCCCTTTATTATTCTAATTAATTATTGACATTAATTGGAGTTAAGGGAGTTAGAAAGAACCTTAGGTTTTACTTTTCTTTTATATTTCTGCCTAGTTATATGATATTTTGCTCAGCATTATGAGTGCAATATACTTCCAACTTATTTCGTATGTCTCGAGTAATATATTGGGATTTATGTGGAATTTCTTCAACCTTAATCTTTGAAACTTGGGGTGTTAGCGTGTTGTCCTCATATATCAGTTCCTTCATGAGATTGTTTCATTTCGGTCGATCAATTGTTTTACTCCTTTCTTCATTTGGTTCCTTATCAAAGCTAATAGCCAAATCATTCACTTCTATACCATAAGTTCGTTGTATTCTTCTTTCTTGAATATTTTTTTGGAGGTTTGTTATTTTGTCCTTGCCTAGGTTCGAGTAGGCTTCCATTGGTAAGTGATTGCCACATCTGATTCCACCATATTATCATCTCACTAAGTTTCATGATAGGGATTTGAGTCAGGTAAGTCTTGGTCCATCTTAACTGCAACTCAAACTCTTACATAACCTAGTCATTTTATAAAGGCAGTGACTTTATCTAGACATAATAGCTTACTTATAAATCTTGCAAGGTAGCTTATCCTGTAATGGACTAATAATCTAAAGGCACATTGCAAAAATTAATTCAAATTGATATATTCTACATCTTTACGTTTTCCACTTCTAGTCTAAGCCTTCATTTCTACAAACACATCCGCAAATTCTCAGGAACTAGGGATTGACTGGTTCATAATTCATAGCCCTTAAAAGTTTCTAATCAGCCTGGACTTTCACATAATTTTCGGGCAATGGATAAAACAATTGTCCCGCCTTGTTACACTTCTTTTGAAAGTACAATTGAAAAGGTGAAATGATAACGTATATAGTAAATGTGAACAACTGAAACAGATAAAACAATTCTTGCGCCTATAGAATTAGGAAACAAGAGCAAGGAAGAAGACAAAATGATCTAAGCTCTAAAACAATTCTTGCGCCTATAGAATTAGGAAACAAGAGCAAGGAAGAAGACAAAATGATCTAAGCTCTACAATTTATCACTCTCACCATTTTCGTTATAGGTACCTTGAATTTATGTATCAAAAGGCCTCGTGTTCGTTAAATCCCATAGTGTTTGTTCATGGATAGTTATACAGGACAACTGGTATACAAATTAAGAGTCTGATCTAGCAGTAGTAAAAGATGAAAGAAGACCTGCAGCTTGGACAGGTAAAATATCGCCAAATGTTGACATGGCAGATGCTGATCTATCTTTGAATATGCCTACTTGCCCGTCCGTCAATATGGATCCCAGTTTGAGGGTACTTTCACCAAACCTGCTGCCAACCTGCAATGAAAGGTTTACAAACATCAAATTTTGGAATAAATGACGGAGAATCAACGCTAATCAATTAGGCGAGCAATTTGAGCAGGAAAATGCTCCAATATCAGACGGGAATAAGTTCAAAATTGCCATAAATTGAAACATAAGACAAATTCATCCCATTTGAGTTTGAAAAAATAGTCTTGAGGAAAATTTAACCTCTTTTTTCTGCTTTTCTTCCTGGCCAATCCATAAATAGACTAACAAATCATACTAAAGAAAAGCAAAGATACATAGAACCATTTAGTTTGAGATTTATAGCCCATTGAGTC
>JAOQMS010000002.1:37446644-37462808 GCA_027563885.1 Erythroxylum longipes | reverse complement strand
ATCATTCTCATAGACTAAAGACAACAAATGTCAACTTAGGCTAATTAATCTACAAAAAATTGTGTGTTCGTTTAACAATAAAATATCAAATATCAAATGCAAAAATATCACAAATAGAATATAAAAAATAACATATTTACTAAAAATAAACATTACATATATTAAAAAACATAGGTTATGAAATAACATACCTTCAAGAAGAGTAAATAATGTTGGTAGACTTACTGTTGAAGAAGAGCAAAAAACCTAGTTAATGCATTGATAAACTAGCAAAATCTGAACAACACTTAAATAAAAGAGGAAGCAATACCAATACTACAAACTGAAGAAGCACGAATATGGCTTTGCTCCTCAATGAGACGATAAGAAGTGAAGGACGGAGAGGATGAAGAACTGAAGGATGAGGCTCCGTGGGGTGGGTAACGCTTATAAGGGAGAGGAGAGCCAGCAATAATGCTGGCTGTCTAACCACCCTGCCATTCACAAAAGCTTCACCATCCAAAAAGGAAATCCTCGTGAATTACAAAACACGCAATATGAGTTCATCGTCTCCCTCAACCCCCAAACCCCACTCCAAACTCCTAATTTCTGGTCATGACATTGATGGAAAGGCATAACCTACTTCTAAAGTTTGTTGATATAATACTAGTCATCAAGAAATTTTTATTTTATTTTTTATCATTTATAATATTAATTATTGGCTATATCCCCAATCCCCATATATAAGTGAATTATATCGGCAAAGCATTACTCACCAAGTCAACCGCTTTAGCTTGCATATGGGTAGCGCGAGGCTGACCTTGTACCTCAAAACAATTCGTCCCAGACCATTAATCCAATGGACCCTGAGGAATTCAGAAGACAAGGTCATATGGTCATCAACTGCATGTTGGTTTTTATGCCCTTACAACTAATTTATATTGATCGTAAATTTATTTGCATTACAATATTTTATTCAATAAAAGACATTTTTTATCATTCTGTTTTTGTTATTATTTAATTATTAAATTATAATGATAAAATCTATGGAATAATTATTATGCAATTAGAAATTATAATACGATTATAATTATGAGATTCGAATATTGCATTTTTTGGTATTATTCCTAAAATGTTTCTAGTCGTAGTTTCATAAAAATGAGGTATTGATGAAATGGTTATACTAGCACATATTTGTTTCTTTCTTATGAAGAAAATAATTGATCTCATAGATTAAAGTACGGAGATACTTAAACAAACATGTGGGTGCTTATTAGAGAATAAATTCACTGAACTGACCCGATTATGGGAATCCCGAATGAAACATTACTTGTGTGTCTGTGGATTATCTCATTATGATGATTGTATAATTGATCCTTAGACTTGAAAGTACCAAAGTTATCTCATGTAAGAATTACTATGTTTTGATGCTACTTATGTTCTATTCTTAGAGTAGTTCAATATGGTAGTTATTGGACATAATATGAACTATATGGAGATAGTTGAGTAAATCAATAAAGAATTCGTGGTCCTAAAGTAATTAGAAAGAATATTCTACTGTTCTTAATTAGTAATGATCTTGAGAATCTCTGGCCAGAGTAAATTGAAATTTAGAAAAGCTGTTTCCAAATATCAATTATAAATCATTTACTAATTAGCAAGAACAAACATGATTGAATTAATTAGAGTAGACACGAATTCCGTACTCTAAGTCCAATTGGAACATTAGATGACGAAATGATTAATTTACACATCATAGCCATGCATAGATAGGTTAAGTCAAACCACTTTGATATTCCTAATATTTGGGTGGTCATGACCTATTGTTAGACGTCAATCATGATCTGTGATTATAAATTGTTTAATTAGGGAATTAAAGATAAATTAAAAGGAGTTTTAATTTATCTAATTTTAATTATGGATTAGAATTATAATTTATAATCATGATTAACATATTAGGAACTTAATGGGTCATACATAAAAGGTCCATAAATGAGAAAGTGAAATTTGAATTAAGTTGGACTTAATTGAGAAGTTTTAGAAACTTTAAGGATCAATATGTGATATTTAATTTTATAAGGACTAATTTGTAATTATGAATAAAGTTTAACTTTAGTCGTAATTTTGATAAAATACAAGGACATGAAAAATATGATTTTTCATATAAAAGAAAAAATTAGAAAATTTGGAGCTAGTACTTTTTACATTTTTCCTCTCAAATTAAATTTGAGTTTTCTCTGAAAAGATATGTGGATATCATTAGAGGTCAGACGATTGAACGACTCGTGAATTAACGGATTAAAGGTGAGAGGAAAAATTCAACAAAAAATCGAAACAGATTAGTATAACTTTGATATATGTTTCCAATTAAATTTTGTTAAAGTTGATTCTATAGAAAAAAAATTTTAAATTCATTCCGCTGTGCTTAGATTCGATCTTACGTTTATTTTCCTACACTTCATTGCTGACTAATACCAAAATATTGAGAAATATCCTGTTCGTAGCCAAGTTGAGCCAGGCCATCTTCGTCGGCACTTGCCAAGATCTGCCCCCAACGCTCCTAAATCTATTGGAAGAATTCTCCATGATGTGCAAGAACGTATAGTTCCTGGACTTACTCATTGGCAGAGTCCTATGCGAAATGCTTAGCACTGGATTTAACGTGGTGGGATTCAACTGGATATCGTCTCCAACTGCGACGGAGCTCGAACATATTGGCTTGGATACATGCTTCAGCTTCCTTTTCTATTCTCTGGAAATGGTGGTGGGGTCATACATGGGACTACATGTGAAGCCATTTTGTGCACCGTTGTTGCTGCAAGAGATCAAATGCTTTGCAAAGTAGGGAGGGAGATGATCAGGAAATGAGTTATTGTTCTGACCAAACACATTGTGCAGTGCAGAAAGCTACTCCAATTGTTGGAATTCAACCAGAGAATACTCGAGCCAATGAGACATCTATGGCTACATCGTTTGCCCTCTCATCGGACTCGTTAAGATCGGCTATTTGTTCATGTTGGTTTAATGTGGTGGCTTTTGGTTATTGTGGCTGAGGGACATGATCAGAGAAGATGTAGCTTCTAGCAACAGTGTCGTGAAGAAGAAACTGACTATGATAAGTGGCGTCCAGATGCAGGTGATATAGCAAGCTTTATTTCTTAGCTCCATAAATAGAGCAGGTGTCTTACATTGAATACGGAAGATCCCGTATATTCACCAACTATAAACAACTTTCTAAATTAAAAATATAGATAACGTTATACTATTTTCTAATGATAAGAAGATAAACTTGAAATTGAAATAGTAGATTTTTAGGCACGTCTGACACTTCTCTTTGCCTCAATAGCTGCTGAGCTTTAATGTCAAAATAATTCATCTTCTTGATGTTGCTCAGTTGTTGCTTTTATCTCTTCATTTCATGACTTACAAATCTTATATCTATGCCTAATTTGTCCACATTTTTTGCATTTGATATCAGACCTTCACCAATATTTTCTTTGTGGGTGATTTTGTTTTTTTGCAATATGGGCATGGTGGTTATGAATCATTATTGTTTCTGTTGTTCTTGCTGTCGTTTTTGTTAAAATTCTTGTTTTTGTCTCCTCCTAAATTTTTTTCTTTTACTAGCAGAGCACCTTAAGTGGTTCCTTCTTCACTCATCATCTTCTTTTGTTCTTGTGTCTGTAGTGCATTTCTTAATTCTGCCAAAGACATATTTGATAGATCCTTAGCTTCTTCCAATACAGAAATTTTATAATAATATTTTTCAACTAAGGTTACAAAAACTTTTTGCATTATTCGTTCATCAGAAAAATCCTTACCTAATAACTTTACATTGTTTATTATGCCGAGCAACTTGTCAAAGTATTCTTTAATGGTTTCTGACTCTTTCATCTGAAGCATTTCAAATTCTTTGATCAAGTTGAGCACTTGCATGTTCTTTATTCTTTCATTGCCTTAGTATTCCTTTTTTAGATAATCCCAAATATTCTTTACCAACTCTAGATTCATAATTCTTATGAATATGATGTTTGAAATAACAGAAAACAAGCAAGCTTTGGCTTTAGACTTCCTATTTTTCCTTTCTTTGTGCATTTTGATTTGAATCATTGTAGGATTTGTTGGCAATGGAGGCACTTTATAATCTTTCTCCACGGCTTTCCAAACATCCATAGCATCAAAATGAGTTTTCATTCGAACAGCTCAAACTTGATAGTTTTCACCATTAAAAATTGGTAGTACACTTTGAGATAGTTGTGTTTCAATCTCCATTGCTTGAAGATGGTTGTAATTTTTGTTGTAATTTTGTGTTGTAAATCAGGTTTGTATTTTGGTTTCACTCATCTCACAGGTCCAGATACAAGTGATATAACAAGCTTTATTTCTTAGCTTAATAAATAGAGCAGGGTTTTTACATAGAATATAGAAGATCCCGTATATTCAACAACTACTAACAACTTTCTAACTTGAAAATATAGATAACGCTATATTAATGATAAGAAAATAAACTTAGAAACTGAAATAACAGATTTTTAGGCACGCTAACAGTTCAGACATAAAAGCTATATTGATCCCCTTATTTCTGTGTCTCACTGTAGGGACGACTTCTACAACAGCAGTAGATCCACTGAGGCCATTACATGAAATCGCTTCTTGTGATGGTCTGCGGGTACGTGTGGATGCGGCATATGCTGGAAGTGCCTGTATATGCCCAGAGTTTAGAGAATTTATGGATGGTGTGGAGGCTGCCGACTCATTTAGCCTCAATTCCCATAAATGATTCTTCACAAATTTAGACTGTTGTTGCCTGTGGTTAAAGGATCCAAATGCTCTAAGGAAGTCACTTTCAACAGATCTTGAGGTCTTGAAGAACAAAGCTACAAGTTCACAGAAAGTTGTGGACTATAAAGACTGGCAAACTGTCTTGAGCAGAAGGTTTCGGTCCATGAAGCTGTGGCTTGTGCTAAGGAGTTATGGAGTTCGAAACCTTAGGAACTTCCTAAGAAGCCATGTGAAAATGGCCAAACTTTTTGAAGAACTAGTGGCCAAAGACAATAGATTTGAGATCGTGGTGCCAAGAAACTTTGAGGTTGACGCATCCTCCAGATTGATTGCATTTACTAAGAACATTATGCATCAGTGTCATGCCATTAGCACAGTGACTAGCGAGTACTTTTGGTAGTTCAGTGATCTTTATTCTGCGTAGACTTTTTAAGTACTATTTAAGTGGTGCTGGGACAGATTGATTGCTTTCGATCTACCAAATTCGTCTGACTTTCCATTTTGCTTTACCAAAGTAACGATCTCCGATGCTCCACCGCTCGTCTAAGATCATTTACTACAATTGAGACAATAAACATGCTCCTCTCCTTCAAATATGATCTGCCTAAATGTTTGATTTGTCGTAATAAGATAATTGCAGGAAGTGAAAAGATGATAATTGGAGTAACACGCATTCGATTCTTATGGTTCACACTTGTTTTCTTTTCTTTTGCCTTCTTGTTAAAAGAGAATTTCCAATCTCCATATTCATTATACAATCCAACTTGCTACAGAAAAATTGACCAGAAACATTGCGTTAGTTCAAAGGGAAGGTATCGAATTGCTTCCTCCTTTTTCTCTCAAATTGGGAACTGAAAGTACTTGATAGTGAGTACAATTCGCAGCTTTCTTCTGTGAAATGGAAAACCAGTATGTGATTCTTCTAACTTCTCAAAATTGCAAACCTGAGTTCCTAATCCTATATTTGGTAAGTATATTTGACCTCCAGGTCCGAATCATCAACAATTACCTGCACACAAAGCACAATCACCAAAAGTATAAGGCCAGCAAACAACAGTACAATGACATGAAAACAAACCGTTCTGCTTAGCCACGGAAGAAAGGAACCGCTTACTATGACTTGAATAAAGATGTCCACACCCTCTGACATAGATTAAGGAGAGCAGTTGGTGAAGCGTTTTGTTTTCCCATCGTCATTTCAACATTAGGTCCCTTCTCATGAACAAATTTGACAGATTCAGATAGTCGGTTGAGCAGATTCACAAGGGCAATTACTTCGTTCCTTTGTAGCTGCAGCTGAGAGCCAATAAAAAGTAATTTTCAGCAAGGATACAACGACTACCAGACACATCCAGATACAGGGTGGACAGCATTACCAGAAGATTTAAACCTACAAGTCTAATATAACTATAGAAAAATTTCATGCACCAAAAAGCAAAAAAAGTACATGTACACACCATTAAAACAAGAAAGAGCTTTTATTGAACTCCATTAAGTGCATATACTTACACTCTGAACCAAGTCCTGATGTCCATTATCAGAGAAGAGGATTTTCAGAGCAGTTCCAAGACCAAGAATCTGGAGCTTTCCCCAAAGTCGACACTTTTCACACCCAACACAGTCCATCAATGCACTGCAATCGCAAAAGGAATTGGTCACAATTTGCAACATCCTCAAGTCTACTTGAATATCATGTGCTAGCAACATTACATCATTTTTCTTGCTAGTGAGATAAATTAAATTTTACCATTTATCTGACAATGGTGTTCCAAAATACATTTAAAAAGAAGTTAGGAGAAAGACCAGCAAACGGAATTTCAACCTAATATTCAGGAATTGCCCTTGAATCTTTTGTTTCAGTTCAGGTCCCCGTTGGCCTTTCCACAACTTAGCTTCATCAAATGGCAGTGGGCATGCTGTTTGAAGGTCTTCATTATAGAGTAATTGTCTGACCAAAGACACTGTCCTCAGGTCCTCGGTAGGGTTACCCGTATCATAATCAGCCTGTTCCAAGTACTCTGCTGCCTAAAATGAAATAGTAGACATTTGGGAGGAAATAATGTCAGGAAAAACAATATATCATCAGCAAAAGACAATAGCCATTGTGGAATGAAAGAGCACGTGTATCAGTTAGTAACTTAAGATCAGCATTTCCATTACTCACCTTTGTTACAGCTCGGAGAACAAAGAGATAAGTGAAGTATAGGTTTCTAACTCGATCTGGATACCTTATGACCCGATCATACATCAAAGTCAAATTTTGACCCCACTGCAACAAGAAGAAAAACTATAAATGTAATGCATGATGTACATTTACAAGTTAAAGCGTATGTACAACAATCTCCTACATGGCAACCTTTGTTCTTGATCAGCAGGCATAATTTCTCATCTTCTACCACTCACAACTAGTTAAATATATAGAATTCATAAAATCCAAATCATCAACATATAATGTAACTCCAGAATGTCAATTTTAAAGTTCTTAAAGCTCCCGGAGTATGTTTAAGCCAATAACTAAGAGAGATCCAGAGCATAGTGTTCAAAGGACAAAGTAGATACCAATGTAATTGTGGTCTGGCAAGGCCCTGGTCAACAATTTAAATCTTGAAAAGCAGAAATTCAAAATCATACCATGTTTTTAGCTTCATCAAGTAAATAATCGGCTGCTATATGGATTGAAATAGAGGAGTGAAGACCAGATATCAATTTGTACAATATTCTTTCTTCTTGACATAACTCTTCAGATGGATCTGCAACATTCCATTTTAAATACATAAGAAGACTACTAACGTCATACAACCTTGCTAGGAAGGAAAGGATGAAAATTAAATACTCAAACAATATCCATAAAGATTGACACTTTAGTATAATTAACGAATGGCAGCAGCTTTTGCTTTCTCAACAAAATAAAAGCAGTTGGTCTGTCTTTGTTTTTGTAATTTAATGTGAGACAGCAGCAACAAGAATCAGAAAAAAAGAAAATGAAAAAGATAATTGAAGACAAGAACTCACATTTGGGACAATTCTCAGAGTAGACAGCATCCCATATCCTTCTCGCTGATGAACCAGTATATCCAGTATAGCGTTCAGGGTTCAATTGAAGATTCACATATGTCAATTCAGCTGCAAAAGTGAAACATGTACTAGTTTTTCAGTCAAAAATTTGGGAGTACAGGGTTGTAAATTAACAAAAGGCAATCTGTTGGATAAAGAAAGTGAACGTGCAATGAATAAGGATGGAATTAAAGTTATTATCATTTGATATCTGCAGTCTGTATCAGTGCAAAAACAAAAAAGTTGAAGAGGATGAAAGCATTAAAAAAAATTATAACAACAATAATTTATGTTATTCAATTACACTTGAACAGAAAGGATATGCACCATTATCAGTCTCATCATCATGTGTCCAGGGATTATCTATTTCAGTCCATTCCCTAAAAGCCTTTCTATCCAGGGTACGATCTACAGCAGCTTGTGGCTTTCCTTCTTGACAAACTAGATCTTCGGATGAAAGGCCATGGTGGATGGCCTTCTTAAATGACGCAGGGAACTCACTTTCTGGACACTCACAAACACTGCAATCCCTCAAGCGGCACATGCCATCGTCAGGCCAGAAAGGGCAGTCACACCACAACTTAACCTACCATAGTTAGATAGTCAAGAATGCTCAGAAAAATCTGAAAAAACTGGGTTCAATTCAAAACCCCAAAACTATGATTTGGAAAACATTTTAAAAGTAACCAGAAAATGAGAATCTAATCCAAATACACACTAGAATATCCAGTTTTCGTCCATTTATGAGCACTGAGTCCTGAAAACCCAAGTGCTTAAATCACTCTGCTCATTGTGTAGAACAACAGAACAAATACTAAATTTCTCCTTGAAGCATGCAATCAATACAGTCACAACCACTCGGTTTATACGATTTATTGAATACTCAACTTAATGCTTATCAATTGATAAAACTTAAAAGCAACTAAATATCTGGTTAGTGTGAAAAAAAAATCACATAAATCAAACAGTACCCAAATTCAACATTCATCCAGTCCATTAACAACCAACCAGAAACTTTCCAGAATAGTAATAGGAAAAGAACCTTGAAATATCGGAAAAAGGGGGTCTTGACAAGCTGCTGGAGAGAAGGATACAACACTTGCTCATTTAAACGGTCAACTGTCTCATAATCGCAGCAACAATCTTCCACTGTACCGATATACTTCTACAGGAAATAAACCAACCCATTAGAGACAACAGAGAAAGACTGCCAAATTACTAAAATCAAAAGCCAACATAGAGCATTAATCTCAATCATCGCAACATTGCCAAATATAATCCGAAAGAGATCACACCTGAGTACAGTTACAGGACCGATTGAGCGATCCAAACAGGGAGACCTTAGGATTACCAGTCGAAACAGCCACAGCTAAAGCAATGATTAGGGCAAGAACAGCTCCAATTCCCACCCATTTTGATCTCTCACTCTTAGCCTCCTTCTCCTCCTTCTTTTTCGATTCCGAGTTCACCATCACAAATCGCAAAACAAACGGGACAAAGTTACGAACAGGGCAGTCCTAAGAAAGAAATATATTTGGTTGCCAAGAAAGTGAGAGAAAACACACTTGCTTGACGTTAAGAGCAAAGAAGATGGAAAAGCGTCAAACTGATTCACAAGACGGTTCCTTTATAGGCTAATGTAATGAAGTCCAAAGAACGATAATTTCCATTATAACTTCTTGTAATAAAACCGTGGGCTACGGCTATCCAACCCAACTGTGAGTCATTAAATATGGTAGATTCAAGCAAAATGAGAACAAAAAGTCAACGATGTGTGTTACAAGCAAGCCAATCAAAGACAAGAGGCGATGTGAAACCGTTGAAGAAGAGGCTTTGTTTTCTTAATTTGAAATTTCCATAAATATGATTACTTGATATATCTTTGCTTGGTATGTTGGTTCTTGAACGTCTGATTCAAGTGGACGGCCCCAACCCAAAGGCCTAGTCCTAAACTATTGAAGAAAAAGGGAACATGAGTTGGGATGAAGGCAAAGAAACCATTAATATGGTAAAAACATTTAAACTTTTTCCACTTTGACTGATGCTGACGAGGTTCTGAGAAGGACCTGTCTCTGTCTCTGTCTCCCAACTTGCATCATCGATCCTAACGTGCCTTCATTTTCGTAGTTCCAAACCAAAGCTTTACATTTCCTCAACTGAAAAAATCCCTCCTTTTGTTTTATATCCACTTAACAATAGTATTACTGTCTGAATTAAGGGATCTTTACAGTAAAACTACTGAAAAGATCCCTCCTTTCGTTTTATCTCTAACAATGAATCCTTGAATTCCAAGTTAGCCATTATTTTCCTTCAAAGGTTGGTTCGTTGGTCAAGAATTACCGTTTCTCTCATGCCATCAGTGTCCAGTTCGTATAATACCGAACAATGACGTGTATGTACTGTATTGTTTTTTGCATGTGAATGTGATGCTTTTCGTATCACCTCTTACCCCATAATCACCGGCAAGAAGCTCCACAACATACTCATAAACATCACCACGAAATTTTAAGACATCAATAAAAAATGTATGTAAAGTTTGTAATGATTTCATTTCTTCAAAATAAAGACTTCCGATCTTTGGAACTAACAAGCAAGAAATTAGTTTGTCTCAATGCTCTTTTCACCTTCAACCAGGTAGCAGCAGTAGTAGTCTGTACAATGTGTGAAAACTAAATTCATGCAGTTGATTGTATTAAATTTAGTGTCAACGGGATCAGAGCCAAAGAGCACCAGCATCTTTGAGCAAAGGGACGAGGGTGCCATTAATGTGACAGGCCATGAGAGTCTCAATGCCACCAAGAAACTTTCCACCCACAAACACCGCAGGTACAGGCTGCTGACCGTCAGACACAAGCTGGAAGAGTAGTGCCTGAATGTCTGGCCCAGTAGAGTGTTGGTCGAGCTCCACGACGGTTGGACCAACGCCAAGGCCGAAGAGGAGGCGCTTGGCCACGGTGCACATGCAACAACCACTCACGCTAAACACCACCACCGCATTGCCAGAAACCAGCTGCCTCACGATCTCATAGGGGTTGTTGAGGTTCATTGTTGATGTAGGAGGCTCGGTGTTGATTGCCACAGCGCTTGACATGCCAACTCCTGATGATTTCTTCGCCACCTGCATGTTTTCTCCGAAAATGATCAACTTCTGTTGAGTGATCAAAGAAAGGGAAGAAGAGTAAGTGTCCAACAGTATTGGAAGAGGTCTAAAGTCTTATATTAGAAAAACAGCAAGTCAAAAGTATAGACAGAATCAGGTAGTAGAGAAATGGAAGATTGTGTGTGGGAATTTGTAGTAAGGGGAAGGAAACAAACAAAACAGACGCAGTGATGTTTTGTAATTGTATCTATCGGACAGTAAGACCACAGAAGATGTGAGGAAATTGTAAGAATACATATGAGAGCGAAAATGAAGCTAAAAGGACTGAAAGACCAGAGGAAATGATAAGAATACTAGAATACCAAGCTTCCATATATAGCCAGCTAGCTAGGAGCTAGTGGATGTACAAAATACAAATAGAAGAGTAGATTTAACATTCAATACAAGACATGAAATGAGAAAAAGGATACATATTATCAAACCTGAACAAAAGAACGGAACTTTGTATGGGATACACTGCACAGGTTAGGTTTGTAGTCTATACCCGGCAAAGTCTGACGATTTGGGTCTCAAAATATACGGACTGTTACCCTCTTAATCGTCAACTTTTATAGGCATGCCCTTTCTTTAATTGCTTGACATGCATACAGGGAAAGAGAGAACTTGTTTGATCATATGCATGAAAAGAAGAGTTAATGAAGAACCCGGATCAGAAAAGAAGGGTCAGACCAAACCGAAAAGCATGGAAGAAGAGAGATCAACACATATAGTCATTTACCAGAGAGTTAGAGAGAAAGCCTTGAGAATGCACAATGATATATAAAGATCCGTTTCTTATATATATAAACATGGCCCCTGGGCCTTCAGTCAAACACACATAGAGAGTGTGGGGACCAAGAAATCGCATATGGTACAGAAATTCAGAGCAATCCCAACAGAAAAGGATTCCCATAGTCACGCCATTGTAATTTCTTTCAGAAAACCTGACGGCATGAAAGGAATCAACAAGCATGATATATATTCCATCTGATTTTACTATATGTTTTAAAAAGCAAACAGAGCTTTGAAATGGACTGACCCTTTTTGGAATACGAATGGCCTAAGCAATTTAAAGGGGGCAATTTACGATCAATCTTTAGTTAAAAACAGCAACCGACAGGCCGACAAGTAACGACTGAAACGCCGTCGTTTGAATGTCAGAAGCGGCTAGTCGTTTTCAGTTCCTAGGAGTCCTTGCTTTTGGGGGACAGTGACGCTGTCAGATTGGCAATGGACCTCAGCCTTCTGGCCTTAGGATTCCTTACTAATGAAAAGAAAAGGTATTTCAGGTTCCTGTCCTGCCGCTCTTGGTCATTATTTAGGTCAAACACACTCTACCCAGTTTGCTTTGTTCTTCCAATTTCATGATTTTGAATCACTTTTGGCCTTTCTCACAAATGGAGCAAAAGAAAAAGAAATGGATACAGAATGGTCTTCATCTCAACATTTTACCAAGGAAAAGTGTAATTAACTGGGTACCAGACACTCTAATTTGGTAAATGACCACTTACATATAATTGGTAATTTTGTTTGCTTGAACACATAATCCCATGGTTATCCATCTTAATCTTTAGATATTTTTTAATGTTTTAAAAACTAAATCAAAATTTAAATTGATAAGACAAGAAATTTAAGATTTTAATGTTTTAATCGGTATTAAACTATCATAAAATTATCTAAAGATAGAATAAAATTAAAGAATTTAAAATATGATTGAAAGAGAATATCTTCTGTTAAAGAATTTAAAGTTAAAAAATTAATCTATCTCCTAATGAATTCATGTGAGCTCTTTCTCGCACTGAACTCAAAAGGTGGAATCGCCCATCCTAAGCGCCCCCGCACTCCTGTCCGACAGAGTAGTGGAGGGTTAAATCACGGATTAATCTCACTCAGTTTTTCAGAGGAGGCTCCGTATTCGGTGCGCACAAAGAGCCACCACATTAGTTGAAACTCCCACACTGTCGCTGCCTATGTAGCACGAATACAGACACGGACACGCGACACGACATGGAAACGCGACACAGGGACATACCAACTTCTAAAATTTGGTGGACACGGACAGGGCATATATATATATTATAAAATTTAGAATTAAGAAAAAAATTCAAAATTCATAATATGATATATATAGGTTGATGCGTTTCAAGACTTCCAACATCTTGATATTTCATACACTAAGCCTTGTCAACCATAATCTTCGATAAACTGCTCATATTTCATGCTACATCAATCCTTTTCTGTGAATCTGATGGCACCTCATAGAGTATATGTTTTATATATGATCATCTACTATCGTACAAAGTTACTTTCTTGCAAGAAATGGAAGACACTTGTTGTCCATTGACGAACTAAAAATCTAAAACTGTAATTTTAGTTTGAGTTATATGCATTAGAAAATGGATGGCACGCCTAAAAGGAGCAATGGTATTATTTCATATCTCAAAAGAGTCGTATGAAGAGCATATGGAAGGTGACAAGTCTTGGCGCAATGGTATTATTACAAATGAAAATGAAAAGTCCAATGGCGTGTCCGAGCTGGCATGTCCGACCCATCTCAAGACATGTGTCCAACTCGTGTCCGAGCCGTCTCAAGAGATGTCCGAACTGGAAATTTTTTTTAATGCCAACACGTACAAACATGTATCTGACACGTGTCCATCGTATGTCGAGTGGGTATCTGTGTCGGACACCTGTCTAACACACGAACACGGCTCTATTTTGCCGTGTCTGTGCTTCTTAGGTCGCTGCTGGGACTCGAACATGAGATCTTAAGTCAGCTCTTTCTGTTTTGCAAACGAGTGAGTTTCTAAAAATACCAAAATGCTTTATGACAACGGAGATTAGAACGATGTGATCATAAACAAACTAAAGAACTATCGTCCCAAACACACGTTTTATAGCTTCGATAGTTACAACACAAGATTGTTTTCAGTACATAAAAAAGCATAGAAATCCACACTTCTAAGATTTGATAGGAAGACTTAAACCAAGAGCAATGCGAAATAACAGGAACAAATGACTACCGTTTGGGGCAAAAACAAAGGTATGGAAAGTAAAATAATATACCTAAGAAAACCCCAACACACCATCATCATCATCTTCTTCTTCACTTCATTACACGCGAATCATCTTACTGAAAACAGCGCCTACCACATATTCGATAGAGCAATATGCACGCCAGAAGCAACCCTGAAAAGGGTTCCACAAGTATACATGCCAGCAAGTTACAGATGAAAACTTGTTCCTTAGCCTCTCCCAGAATCTAACGAAACAGTTCTGGTTTCTGCTTGCTAGAATCGTTGCTGATTGTACGTATGCTGAGGCTGCATGCTTCACCAATTGGTTTCTGATCATAATCGTTGAAGGGTCGAAATAATCGCATCCCTCGTATATCTGTGAATTCCACGACGGTGAGTTCACCATGATGTCTTTCAAGCTGGTGTACCTGTGATCCACTTCCTCCACACATTCATCTTCTCTTATTGAATTGAACGAAGAACTTAGACTCAGTTTTATTGACGGGAACTTCTTCAGGCTTTGCAGTTCTGTTCCCATTGTTAATTATAACAAGTCATGAGAAGCATGAATGAACAATTAAAGGTAATGTCAGAAAACAGTAAGGTAATCAAGATCCTGCAGTAGGGATCGAATTAAGCTGTTGTCGAGTTTTCTTTTAGCTTGGAATGAAGAATGTGAAAATGGGAATTAGGGGAAGAACGTTGAGGGTTGATGTTGGAACGTGGAAGCTTGGAGTGGAGTTAAATTTGATGGGCGGTTATAAGTGAGAGAGCGGAATTTCAGAACTGATATTGGTGCAAGTGTCTCAGATTCCATGGTTGTATACTGTCCTTTGGTTTTGGAGGTTGACCAGAACAACGTTAAAGGTTGCTATTTTAAGGATGATTTGAGTTTCTGATTGCCACCTTTATGCCCCTCAATACTGAGTTCAGTTTTAACGAATTGAACATAAACAGTTAACTATAGACTGAGCAAAACCATTCTGACATTATAAGATCATTGGTGATTAACAAGAATTATACTGCACTGATAAGGAGAATTAGACGATTGTATTTCAATGATCAAATGACATCTTGGTTATAAGGAGATATGTAACAATTAGAAGTTCGGGCTCCTAATGTTATGTTTCCTGGGCTTTAACATGTAGTCCAGAACTCCAGTTGATGCATAGGTCATCTTGGGATATCTCATATCTGATCCCAGATAATTAACTTCCTGCTAGCAACCTTAAAGGCTGCAAAATACGGATCATAGGACTAAAATTTATGTAGCATATGTTTCAACAATCTCTATACATGTTAGTCGAGCTAATTGGAACTTCAATTAAGTATTCTGTGACAGCAGATATAATATAATACGTGTTTTCGGCTCTGAGAGTATCATATTCACTATTGCACCTTGCAACATGGAGAAGGAAGAGATAATGTAAATCTTCATTTATCCTTTAAAATGAAGAATCTAGAATTATCTTTAATAAGTGATGGTAATGGGTCAGGCCGGACTAAGGCAACTCTTATTGTTGGAGCTTAGGTTCGACTTGAGGTAGTGGGCCAAAGCTTAAGCCTGAGCTCGATTTGTCCTGGTCCAAAATTTTTTTAAAATTTAAAAGGCAAAAACAACATCGCTTTTGCTTATAAGGGTTAAGCTTCGGGTCGAAACCTAATTTTTCAAAAATTAGATCTGAGGTTGGTCAACTCCGACCTAGCTAGTTGACTTCAAGCCCAGTTGCACTGTTCGATGTAAGCAATAAAAAAAAAAAGACAAACAGCAAATTCGACAACAAATAATTGTCAAGGTTAAGGCTAAACTTTAAGAATTATATAATTTATGGTAAAAAATTAATATGCTTATTTAGTATCAATAATGATCTTTGAAAATTAATTTGTTCTATTCGAAATTCTTTCAACAACCTTCTCAACCAAATAAAATGACAAGTACAAAAAAATAATTGCAATATACTCTTACGAACATGTAGAGAATATGACTATTGGTTATTTCTTTCAACATCAAGATGTTGCATTATTCCTGGAAAGAAAATAAACCCAATAGAGTTTCTCATGCCTTGTTTAATGTGATTTTATTAGCTATTTTCTTAAATATTTCTTCATCCAAACCATAATAGATGATTCATTTCCTTCTGTGAGACCTCGTTTTTGGCTTCAGTCAAGTTCTCATCTTAAGGTTCATATAGT